>OX451218.1:122403715-122756491 GCA_949628195.1 Phasia obesa
TTATAATGTTTTTATGTTAGCCTTTTTCCAAGATAATACTTTTCTTGGCCAGATAATACTTCACAGTCCGTAAACAGTCACTAATGCCGTTAACCATTTGTAAGCACCCAGATTATATCCAATCTCTTTTCTGATCTTCCTGCCAACTTGTAGTGAAAAATTTCAGAGCCTTTGATGAAAATCGAACCCACAACGCCGGACTGATAGCCTAGAACACTACCTACTAGCCCACGTAGGCATCCTTGGTAACTAGAATGCAAACTATTTTAAGTCATAGCAAATTTTTTAAAACTTGTTAGTTTCGTCGTTATTAAGCCCTTATTTGGACTGTATAAATTAGCCTATACGCAACTGTATTTCTAATTTTATTTGTAATTGTGTGTTTATGTATATTAAATACACCATATCGTCGCGTTTCTCTTTAAACCACGTAAGCGTCAAGAAATCGATTTACAGAAAATGAAAAAAAACTTAATAACTTTTAAAAGATGGTACACGTCTGTTTTATTTTTTTAATTGTTACTTACAAATAACTGTAGGTAAATCTGTTTCTTACATTCTCTTGGCGCATACACCAAATTAAAAAGGTTTTGTCGCTATTTTAGGATTTCATCAAATTAAAAATCAGAAATTTCTGTGTGTAAATTAATATTTATTCTTTTTTTTTACAAAAAAAAAAAAAAAATTAAAATTTTTACGTTACCAAGAACTACTTCAGACTTTCCAGTTTTTATTTATCTCAAATACATAAAAGATGTTGAGACTTTAGCATTTTCAACTTGGAATATAGAAACCATTCTATTTTACATAAAAAAAAATAAAGCCATTTTTAGAACCTCGCAAGCGCCATACAAATGACTTAATTTTTTTTCTTTTTCATACAGAGTTGTTAAACGTGAATGTCTGGTGACAAATTTCATTTTCTACCATAAAAGGGCAATTTTGAAAAAATGGCGCTTACGTAGTTTAAGAAGAAACGCAACGATATATTTATTTGTACCACATTGTTTTAACTTGTTTTATTATCACGTACACATACGTGTATACGTATGATTAATGTGAAAATCAAGAGAAAATAAAAATTAATCATACGTCATTTAATATTTTATAAGCGAATCACTACAAGTTGAAATATGTTAAATAACAAAATAGTTGAAATATGTTGTTATTTTTATTTATTATAATTTTAAAAGTTATTACTAATCATTGAAATCATAATAATTGTTTGTACAATAAAACAAAACATTTGAAAACAGTTTTATTTAACTAAAAAAAATTGCCAGTATATTTAATAATTAAATTTTATTTTATTTAATTAATATATTTAATGCAATTGAAGCAAAAGAAACTATAAGCATTTAATTAATTGTTAATTAAACCACATAATACTGAGATATGTCTGTGGCATTAAAGAGTTTAGAACAGTTTTTGCTATGTTCTAATTAGCTATTTTGAAATATGAAATATGAAATATTTTTTACAATTTATTAGAAAAAATTATCATTAAAATTAAATTACTTCATATTATTATTTTTTATTTTTTTCTTGGGATTTCAGTTACTTGAAAAAAAGAAAAGATGAATGACTTAAAGAGACGAACCTATTTAATGCAAGGTTATGAAAATAGGATTTACAAGCTTTATGAATAAGTGGAGGGAAGTTGGTTTATAAAGTAAAATATTACACTGGCCAACAAATTAGGCAAAAAATTTTGACTGTGGAAACGAAGCATGTTTTTTAGCTAATCTGGGTGTGCTGAATTCTGACAACAAAGTTGGGCCTTCACGTCCAGTTCGTTTTTTATCGCATGCTGGCAATACTGTAAAATACTGCTGTGTCTATGGGATAGTCGCGCTACATTTCATCATTACGTCAGAACCGAGTGGCCAAAAAGGACTGAATATTCACCAAGAAAACAAAATATTTCAAATAAACCGTTAGTTGATCCAAATGACGTTCTTCTTCCACCGCTGCACATAAAATTGGGCCTTTTTAAGAACTTTGTCAAGGCTCTGGACAAAGATGATGCAGCATTTAAATATTTGTTAAAAGTTTTACCTAAAATTTCATATGCTAAAATCAAAGAAGGGATATTTGTTGGCCCTCAGATCAGGAAGCTTATGAATGATCATAATTTTTCGCAATGTTTATCGGAGAAAGAATATGCAGCCTGGGAGCCTTTTAAGTGCATCGTGAAAAGTTTTCTTGGAAACAATAAGAGTGAAAACTACAGACAAATTGTTGCTGAATTATTGAAAAATTATCAGGAACTGGGTGCACGAATGTCACTCCAAATACATTTTCTTCATTCACATTTAGATTTTTTCCCAATAAACCTAGGTGCTGTTAGCGATAAACAAGGGGAGCGCGCACATCAAGATTTAATGAAAATTGAAAGAAACTATCACGGATTTTGGGTTAAAAGTATGCTGGGAGACTATTGCTGGACTCTAATACGTGAAACTGAACCAACGAAATACAAACGACAATCACTTTTGAAAGCTCATTGATTTTTAAATACAATAATAATTTTTTATGGAAAAATCCAACAAACGCTTTTTTATATATCGAAAAGCTGACGTGATAGAGAAAAACCATTTACAAATTCGAATTCAGCGCACCAAATTACACTAGGAACGGTATTTGGTTGCTCCAGTCAAAAACCTTGTTGGCTAGTGTTATTATTGTTATTATTTGTTTATTTAATCTCCAAAATTAATTCTAAGACTATTGACAGATTAAGCTACACAGGCTTTCAGCTGGCAAGTTAAATAAGAAATAGAAAAAATATGTAAAGTTTCACAATATCGACAGAATTTTGGATTTTTTTTTTTTTTTAAATGTAATTGTACCAAGGAAGACTTTCGACGTTGTGAAATTGGCAGCTATTCTGCCACATATTATTTGTTTTGCTAGATCATTTTTAATTTATATTATATAAGATTTATAAATAATTTGGTATATTTTTTCAAGTCCCACTTCTGAAACTGTCGAGACGATTTCTCTGTATTGATAACATTACTCGTCGTTTACCCGAATCTTTCGTAGAAAGATTGAAAGATTAAGCCCAAGTCTGGGCTTTATTTTGTCTTAGACAGATCATAATTGTGGTTCAGCCGTCAAATTTAAGCCAGATCACATATGACGACCTCAATTCGCAGTTTGCGATACCACATAAATCCACGATTTACGAGGCTTGCAAGAATTTTCCATTAGCCAGTTTCTTAGATACACCATCACCGGTATTTTTCGTCAAAGCCAGATCTTATAAAAGCCAATATCTTGTTATTCCATGCTCGATTGTTTCGGCGGAAATATTTTTGATAATGTAAAAACACCCATCAAAGAATTTATTGCGCAATACTTAAGCTTTATTAAAATATTTAAACAAATAACAGAAATTAGATTAATGGAAACTTCTTGATACACAGAAAGCTAAATAAATAAATTTTCATAATTTTACGTGTTGTGGCTTTAACATCTAAAATTTTGTGTTAAGATTTTTACATTGTTTTTTTTTATATGTAAGGATAGTTAATATTGTTCTAACCAAGTTTGACATTTTGGAAACACAAATATTGTTTTTAAATTTTTACTTGAATTTCGGGTTTTATTATTATTAGCTTTAGTCCAGATGGATTCTTCTTCTATAATATAGTGTATGTATGAACGTATGTTTTTTCTTTAGTTATTCCATAATAATTAATTTTATTTTCCGTCTTAACACTGGATAATTCATTATATTAACGATTACAACCAAGTTAAATTAATTTCAAATCTCTTTATACCCAGGTTAAACTAAGTTTAACAAATTTTCAAACAAACTTTTCTTCAGGCGTAATACTTTTTTATTAACGTTCCGCTTTCTTTATCTTCTTCCTTCAACTTTTCTATTTAGAGTGAAGAAATTTGTGTTTTCTTATTTTCTGTAAACTGGAAACAATTTTTTTTTAACACTTTGATTTTAGCTGTAAAGGAAAGTTTGATTAATTTGTTGTTTGGATGTTAACAAATAATAATACTTTATTTAAAGTGCTTTAATTAATAAAGTTTGGATTCAATCCAATCCAATGGATTCAATTTATTAATATTGATTACGTTTCGTTATCATAACTACCAAATGGTAAAATACTAAATCTTTAATTAAGCTTTTGAAGAAATATATTAAATTGTATCTATATTGAAAATACGTTCTTTTACAACTATAATAAAATTAAATGTATCCTACTCATTATGAGCATGTTTAAAATAAAAAACAAAATCATGGAATTTTTTTCACAGCCTTCAACTCCATCACAATCTATTGTCAAGATGAGTTCAGCTAGTCCAGTTTAAGAGAGGTGCATCCTATTCTCTTCTCATAGCACTTATATTTAGCATGCTAAACTAAACTACAAAACATGCATACTGATATCAAACTAACTCTCACTCGAGTTTAAATGTTCTAGTTTCTAGACTTCTTTAAAAGCCATGTTCCTTATTCAACCCTCGTTTTCTTATTTTATTCATACAAATTCACGCTGGATATGAATTAAATACATATCACAGGTTTTTTTACCGATAAGTTTATGCATGGATTAGTACCCTAAACTTATTGTCTCCATCGCTTTATTGGCACAAATGTATTGTTTAAATATTCATTGATTGTTTTGAATAAATTTGGATAAATTCTGTTTATGTATAGTTAAATTAACACTTTCAATGCGAATGTGGTTTAAGTCTTGGGAAAAAAAAAAACATAAAATCCGAGGCAGTAGTGCTATTCACTAACTTTTAACGATCTAACACTTGTTAAATATATCAACATGTTTTTTTGCTTGCTTAACGCATTTGCGATTCACTAACCTATGGTTAACAAAAAAAATATACAAACAAAAATAAATGGCAATGCTGCTAAACAAAATGTGAAAATAGCGAAAAGAACAAAGAGGAATGAAAACTAATATACAAAATATACAAAACTTTCCACCTAAATGCTTCATTTTTTGTTTTTTTAATTTTATTACTAAAAATTATTTAAATTAATTTTTGTAAGGTGCGTAAAATACGTATGTATTTATGTGTTTTAATTATGAAAATTAAGGGCCGAATTCATAAAAAATATTTTTATTTTATAAAAGGTTTATAAAACAAAATTTGTTCAATAAACCTTTTATAACGCAAAAATATTGTTTATGAATATGGCCCTAATTATTTAGAATATTTTGATAAAGTAAACTACATAAAAATAATTAGTTGTAGTTAAATTAACAATACTCGACTTGCAAAGAAAAACAGCTGATTTATAACAACATCAAATGTTATTAAAAAGCATTACTGAATAGCAAAGTCTTTCGTTTTGTTGTTCAATTTTTTTAACGAGTCCCGAATCGTTAAAACTGAATAGTGAATCGCACTACAGGTTAATGAAGCAATCGAAGGTTCGAATTAGGAAAGGATAAATAAATTGTTTTACAGGCATAATGTCAAACGAAACCGTTTCGTTGAAGCCACTCATCATCAAAACTGAAATCACCCAATTATGATAGAATGAATAATTTTATCATGTCGCCACATCGTGCACCAGTAACAGTAACTGCTGTTACTCATTTGTGAGAAAGTATAATTTAATGTACCTCCAGCCCAAAAATTAGCTTTCACTTATTGTATTCTCGACTAACGCCCCATTTAAAAGTACTTCTTTTTAGGGTTTCCAATGCCTTTGTTGCTTGAGTAAAATAAAAAAGTTTTTTGTTTATATTAGAAGTACCAGGTCCTCTCATAGCATCCTTTTTATACTCTTTACCACAGGTGGAAAGGGTATATATAAGTTTGTCCGTCTGCCCGTATCTGCTAGGGATAGTTTCAAAAGTTTTGAAATTGCAATTCAGCAGTAATCGATTCTTGCCTTTGAAGGCTGCAATAGGCCCATTAGGGGGTGGCCAATATGAGGAAATTTTTTAGGGGATTTTTTTGCTTAAGTCTGACCATTTTAACGCAATATAGATTGCACGAAGTCCCTAATTTTTACAAAAAAAAAAATTTACAAAAAAATTTTACTAAAAAATTTTAATAAAATTAAAAAAAAAAATAACCAAAAATTTTGCAGAAAAATTACAAAAAAATTCTAAAAAAATTTTACAAGTAATTTCTAAAAAATGTTTCCAAAAAACTTCCAAAAATATTTTTCAAAAAATATTTTTGGAAGTTTACTATGGTGAAGGGTATATAAGATTCGGGATGGCCGAATGTAGGACTCTTACTTCTTTTATTTTGTACTGATTCATTTTTTTAAGTATTACATTATTAGTTAAATCCAAATCGAACGTACACAAAAAAAAAAAAAAAAAAATATAAAAATAAAAATAAAATCTGTAATTCTTACGTTTAATAATCAAAAAAAAAAAAAACATTTTCGAGAAACGTTGGTAAATTACGCCAAAATCCTACTTAACTCTACACATATAATAAAACCGTAACTTTTTTTCTGTATGTCTGTATTTGCATCACGTAAAAACTACTAATTAGATTTTAAAAAAATTTTGTGATTTTCTGATTCAAATATAGGATAATTTTTTTTCCAAGAAAAAGAGGAGAAAAGGTAGTGAAAGTACGCAATTTTACCGATGTGCATATTTTAAGGAGCCTTTTATTTTTGAAAACGGGATATTTTAGTAGGGATGAGACCCTTTGTAAAAAGTCAATACATAAACAATAATTGAAGCACTAAAAAATTACGGGTCTTTGGTGTGGATTGCTTTCATAGAAAAATGGAACAAAATATTGTAAGGAAGCTGACGAAGTGGCGGGCACTGTTAGTATTTAATATAACTCTTTTATTCGACCTAGTGTTATATGTTTAACATTGAAATCTTATATGTACCTTAATGCTTAAACAACAATAACAACAAATATAGCAACGACACCAAAAATTATTATAAAAACTTTTTTTTTTGCTTGTTGCTTGATACGCAAAAATATCTACAACAACTACTAAAAACACAAATTTAGACAAATTTAATAATAACACAACAACAATAAGCAAAAAATAAAGAAAAAAACGAAAAGCATGAAAATTATAAAAATCTTTATAATCTAAAAAAAAAATATTCACACATTTTGACGACATTGCCATGGTTTTATTTTCGTTGTTGTTGCTGCCAATGTTTGCTGCCGCCAACATTGACAACTATGTTGGCCTTCGCTCTTTGTTTAGCTATTCTATAGAAAAAATGTTTCGTTTTTGTGACAAAGTACAAAGATCTACCCAACAACAAGGGCAAACACGGTGTTGATGAAGATTTATAAAGAATATATATAAAGAATTAAAAGAAATATATATAAATATATATAAAGAATTAAAGAATTAAAAGAAAAATAAAACATAAGAGAACAAGAGAAAAAATAAACAGTTTTTTTTTGCTGTTTGCTTAAGTTTATTGTGTTAAAGAGTGTTTTTGTTCTAAACTACATATAAACTCGTGTATGTGCGTGTGTATTGCAAATTGTCGATAGAAAGTGAGAGTTGTCGTTTAGTTGTCTGTGCCTCGTAAAACAGAAGTCATAATGATGTTGCTGGCATAGACGATAATGATGAAAAACAAAACGATAAAACAGAAACAGCTACAGCAACAACAATGAAAAGATAATACTTGGGAATTAAAAAAAATGATTTAAGTGTTACAATTCATTATGGGAATAACACGACACATTAACGCAACAACAAACGAATAAACAAAACAAGTCAAATGTAAAACAACTACAACAACAATTTAGCTGTTGTTATACACTTACACAATGAACACGACCAAGTATAGAAACAACAACAATGCCGTTTTTAAATATAATTTCCTAAGAGTTTTAATGGCCAACAAGCCCTACAACTATTTTATTTAGGGTTAGCTTTAATCAAGGTTACTTAAAAGGAACTTAAGTAGAAGTTGGAGAACTTATTTATGCAAATCTGTGCTTGTTTAACAAAAAAGGTAACTTATCCAGATTAAATTAAAACAAAATAAGTAAAGCTGTTTGCTAAAGATGAAAGAAATTGTTGAAACAAAACGAACGATAAATAAAAAATAAAAAATTGGCTAAAAATAAAATTTTAGTTAAAATATTTATTTATTTATTTCTGGTGTTCAATGTAATTACAAATTATATTAAACATAATTTACAGAGCATAGTAACGACTACTTCTACTCGTCATAGTGAAACGCTAAGAGTCTTTGGTGTGAATCGTACCCACAATCCTCAAACTTGCCTGCACGAAAAGAAAAAAACATGGTTAAAGTAATCTAAGAGTAACATATTGTGATTAAATTATATGGTTGTAGTTAAACCATATTTTTAATATAAATATTATATGGTTAAATTAAATAAT
Source organism: Phasia obesa (assembly GCA_949628195.1). Classification (NCBI taxonomy): domain Eukaryota; kingdom Metazoa; phylum Arthropoda; class Insecta; order Diptera; family Tachinidae; genus Phasia; species Phasia obesa. The sequence continues at coordinate 122,412,075 of OX451218.1, forward strand.
TAAATGATTACAAACTATGAAATGCCATATGGAATATGCCAGTTGTTTATTATAAATTTTTTGTGGAGTTTTTACAGGTGTTCACGTCTGAACAATAATGATTTTTCATGCCAGGTTAATGGTTGAGAGTTATGCCAAAGCTAGTGGAAGTTTTTGACTTCTATCATCAATTGCCGTTTATTCATCATCCTTAGCTTTATATATAGTTTTCTTTCTTTCGTGGTTAAATTCGCGCCATTTGAATTGTTTTATATATTTTTTTAATAACTATTTGCGCCATATCATTGGCCGTAATTTATTAACTTTATTATAATTCTTTGCCATATCGTTGGCATTCGTTTTGAATTGAATTTGCTTTGATATCGTTTGTAATTCGTTCATTTTAATATTAAATTGTAAATTTTCTGGAAATATGTATATTTTTGAAATTATTTAGAAATTAATAAACTAAAGGAAAGTTAATTTGTAACTTTGCCTTTTTTTATGTAAAAAACTAAACTTTTGTGTTCTCTTTTTATTGCCAAAGTTTTTCGTGCTTAGTGCTTGTGGTGCCAACTCAGGTGAAGACAGCCGTTTAAAAGCCATCAACACCACCCCACATTTTTATATGTCATATCGTTTGACATATCAAAATGAAATTAATTATATGATTGTATCAATTAAAAAATTAATTCAAATTGTATATGAAACTAATTAAAACCTTTAATAGGAGTAAAAAAATGTTTCTGTGTTTTCTTTAACTTTTTTATGTAGTTTTTCAAGTAAATAGTGAAGCCTTTCTTGTCTCAAAATGCAAAGCGTTTTTGAAAATGATTATTGATAACAACAACGCCGGTAACCTTGTTAGCTTCTTCAGCAGAGGGATTGAAACTAATATTGATAGTTTCAATCTCCTTAAATCTCCTTCAATCATCAACCAAACAACATAAAAACTGATCGATTAATCGAATATTTTTTAAGTTTTATTTGATTAATCGGTAAAATACTACATTTATTTACTATCAAACTGATTCACTACCACTTAGAAAAAGCAAATAATAGAATTGCGCACTTTCTAGAGTTTCAGTATTAAAATTACTTAATAGCAGGTCTGAGTCATTTTTTGCCCATAAAATGCAAAACATTCAAAAAACCTTTATTCAAATACTAAATTAGGGCAAAATGATGAAGAGAGTTCGTATTTACATGCCTCCAAAAATGAATGAAAACCACTCAAAATTTAGTTTCAAGATAACCTTAGAATTGAACCGCTAAAAAAACACCAACACATTGTCGTGGGTTAAAAGTTTGTATGAAGAAAATATTTGCCATTTTATAACGAATAAAAAGTTTATATAACTAAATGACGAAAACCTCTCAGTTTAAGAGTTATTGATTAATAAAGCCAAATATCTTTTTAACAGCTTTTTAAAGCCATTTTTACCACTTAAATACGAGGGGCCTGGCCGGTTTATGATTTAGAAACAAAATTTTTATTTATATGGGTGGTCTAATGAACATAAATATATATGTACACCTAATTCTGTTTTTACACAGTAGATTGGTTCCGTGTAAAAAAGAGTGTAAAAAAATACATTGATCATATACAAAAATAGGTGATTGATCTCTAAAACCTATTAAAATTAGTGAATAACGAGAATTTTTTTAAGAACAAGAAATCATGTTTATTTCTACACATATATGGATGTACATATATAGAATGTGTATTTGCACCGTTTATTTGCATCTTTAGTGTATGATGAAGACTAAACAGATAGTTTCGTTCCAGAAATCAACGATTGCCTAATTGAATTTTAATTATTTTATAGCTATTACTGTGACTTCGTTGAAACCGAACTTTTTGCCAAGAAATGTTGAGACTTCTTCATCTCGAAGGCGATCTAAAATTTCAATATTGATTTCTAAAGAAATGGCTTTACAATGTAGTTTTTTAATTGTAATTTTCGACGTCTTCTTTTAGAGATGCATTGATAGTTCACAAAATATTAACACATTTTAATTGCTCTAACGAGTAAAAATGCTTGTTTGCGCAAAAAGGGAATTTCTCTAAATTTTTGATATGAAAATATTTCGCAAAACTTAAATTTTACAAACAAAATCTAAGCTCAAAAGATTTTGAATCGTGCTAAATGGAATAAAATCGTGTAAAAAAATATTTTTTATCTGCAAACTGTGTTAAATCAAAAACGTGTAAAAAAAGACTGCGTAAAAACAGAATTGGGTTTATATAAATTTTCGAATCAATATTATTAAGTACAAAACAGTAAGCTCCGATGACTTAAACAAGCAAATAATATTAGCTTTTTAAAATTTTTTTGGTTACGTACGAATAAATTTAACATATGTGACCCGGCCTATGAAAAGGCTTATGACTCAAAAAAATGTTTCCACTTTTTTTTTTGATTTCGATAGTTTTTGAGACGCTCTTTCACGTGGTGAAAACTAGAAAGTCCTAACTTGCTTAGAATTTATGGTCAAAGTCGATTTGGGGATTTTTTTGGGGATAAAATCCCCAAAAACCTGACAAAACTGGGTCAGAAACTGGTTTGTGCTTTGCATTGAAAAAAAAAAAAACAATGCTCTTTATATACACACACGAACTTATCTCATTTATGCTCTTTTGCATTTTTTGGTTGCCTTTTGGGCATGACTGTTCATAATGCAAAAGAAAAACTACTAAGAAACTGACGAAATGCATTGTTTATCTTTAACAGCTAATTTTTCGAAATTTTGTTTTTAAGTCATAAGCCACCTTTTCATAGACCGGGTCACATATTTTGCTTATTGTTAATATGTTATGTATTGTTATGTTATGTATTGTTAATATGTTATTAATATATTAATTTTGATTATTTATAAAACTTTGTTTGTGTTTTGAAGTTTAGCAAAAATTGTATAGTGGAAACCAACCATGTTGAATTTTTTGTACGTAATAACCATCGAATGATGATGTTTTAACCAAGACTTCTTTATCGTGACCAAAAAAGATAATTTTAATAAAAAAAAAAATAATAATTATTTAATATTATGAAAATTACTTCTCATTGTGTTTTGTAGAATTTTATTATATTTTTGGCTTTTCTAGAATTAGGAAAAAGGTTTTTTTTATGATCTGGCCTGAGCAACCAGTGAAATACGTATAGGAAGTAGCTCTTTCCCCCTAACAAATAAATTGAATTTTTATTATAAAACGTTATGGTACTTAGCATACTATTAAATAATTAATATTTAAAATCCCAAAAATTTTACATATAAAAAAATAATAATAAAAATACTTTTGCCAAATATCTTACAAAAAAACTACTTATGTTTACTTGTATTACTATTAAGAATTAAATCGTGATCGAATAAAACATATAAAATAGCTATGCAAGCTTCGTAATTGCACTCAAGTGCAGTAATAAGAAAATAGTCTAATAAATTCGATTTTTTGTCTCTATCAACTGCATCACTTGTCCTATAATCTTTACATATTTTCACAAAAAATATCGAAAGCAACTATTTCCTGAGAGTTATTTCTCTTTGAGTCAGAAAAAAAAAATAAAATTCTTTCATTTAAGCATTTATATAATTTGAAGAAAGTTACTCTTATTTCTCTCCATAAAATTACTTAAGGTAAAAATTGAAAAAGTTTAGAAATGTTTGCAAAAGTTTATTCAATTATCAGCTTAACACTACTTATTTTTTAGAAACTTTAATTTTCTTTAAAGTGTTTTTCAATTTCTTGTTGAACAATGTGTAAAATTTCCCAGTCTATTTCTTTGGTGATTTCCCAAAACATTGTTAGCAAAATGTTTAATGTACAAAAACTTCTTTCGAGTTAAAGAATAAATACTTTACTTGAACAAGTTTTAGAAAGACATATATACCTAGAACACAAACGAAGTTTGCTAGTAAAAAATAATATTAACCAAACGTTGACTAATGGCTGTCTAATAAATCTTACTTAATATTAATTAATAAGAACAGTTTCCTTAAGCTCAATCTTCAAACAGAGACATTTTATGTGGCTAATAAAATATTAATTAATTTTATGAATAGCTAAATGGGAAAACACTACAAATTTTGAATGTGATTTCGATATTTCAGTTGGGTTTAATAAAGTAAATGTTTTATTAATCCTGTAAAAATACAGGCAAATTAATTAATTGAGAAAAATAATTAAAATTTCTTTTTGATTGAAATAGGGTGGGTGCCAATTTTGGTATTAAGTTAGATTTGTTTCAGTATAAATTTATAGCTTTCGGCGTAGAACGTCTTCACTCCATATTTGGCTAAAATTTATAGGAAGTCAATCTTTAAGTAGACAATTGACCGGTAGTGTAATTCTTGTTCATTCTCTTTTATAAAAACAATACATTGTTTAAACGGTTACTGGATATTGGTTACTTGATGGTTACTCAATGTTTGTTCAATATTTATTAGGATATCCATTCGCTAAATCATCGCTCGATTAATCGTAGAATTTCAAATAGATTAATTGTTCGAGTAAGAAAAATACCAAATTTCGATTAAAAAATAACTCAAACAAATTTTATAGGTTAATCGTCAAATCGACTAACATTAATTTCTACCAAGATCTCTATTTTTTTTCCTGATTTCTTACATCTTACCTGTTCGTTTAAGAATAATTTCGAACTAGACGTGTTTGGTAGACATACATAGAGCAAAATTATTATATATATAAACCATGAATTTTTCATAAATCTAATATGACTTTATTCCTCAAAGTTTTTTAACCAGTTTATTAACATTGTGTATTTTTAAATTTTTTACTATTTTTTTATTAATATCGGATGGTTAAATTTAAAGGGCCGATGTTGAATGTGAACAACACCTAAACGTCAAGTTTTTTTTGCATTTAATTTGACATTTCACAATTTCAGACTAACTCAAAGTGAACCATGAAAGATATACAATCGAGCAATGGTCAGAATGGTGGAAAGAAATGGCGAAAGTGGATGATCAATTTTCGAAGAAAATCATCTTCAGTGATGAGGCACATTTTCACTTCAGTGGATTCGTCAATAAGCAGAATTGCCGCATTTCGGCGAATGATAATCCAAGAGTGATTGTCGAAAAACCAATGCACCCACAAAGAGTGACTCTTTTTTTCCAAAATTAGGCCGGTCAGGCAGTTACTGGCAGTAATGGTGGTCGCTATCGTGAGATGATAACGAACTTTTTATTGCCTGAACTGGAAGTGCGCAACAAATTCAATGGCAGTATTATCTCGCGTGGAGGCGATGTAAATTAGCCGACTTCTTTTTTGGAGTTATTTGAAAGAAGAGGTTTACGTCAAAAATCCAGCAACAATTCAAGAGCTAAAGGATTTTGTGGAACAAGATCAACGTGAGTACCTACCTACTCGGCCTAACCTCACGGTGGTCTTACCACCGAGTGAAACTTAGGCGTAAACTAGCGCCCCCATTGTGTAGTATAACAACACTTTACGATTGCCACCAATCGCTTTTTGTGTATGATACAGTCACAATGAGTAGCAATTTATATAATATGGCAAGCCTTTCCAAGGCAAGCCTAGATCCACATTATAACCTCTTGCTGAGGGGTTTGGAAACTATCCAAACTCCGTCTGTTGAGAGTGCAACAGCACACTTGATCGACCGTGCACCATACCTACATAAATCGATCTTAAACCAAAACCACCACGTGTACCCCCGAAGGGGACCTCACCAATAACCGATCACAGAGAGGATAGGCTCTCTGTGGGGCCACCGATTCCCGTGGTACCAGTCCTTTGGGCACTGGTCGGGCCTCAAAGAGAACCCGTGATTTTACTCACAGACCTTTTCTTCAAGATTTAGGCTCTAGGAACCCTAGCGTCTGGTGCCCCTATTTTCCCCGAGTGAACCGCGTCAAAGTATTTGCCAATACTGCAGTGACAATTGGAACCCCCGGGGGGAAGAGATAAAGGATGTGATAATTCGGCACATTAATGGCATAGAACCTCAATTATGCCTCAGGGTGATCGAAAATTTGTTCCACACATAAATGAACCATACCAATATTATTAAAATAAAAAGAAATGACAATAATTTCCTAAATTATTTGTGTTTCATTCAAAATCAATATCGGCTCTTAAAATTTAACCACCCTTTATATGCTTCTTAGAAGTGTATAGCATAGATAAGTTGTATAGATAAACTACAAACTGTCCTGTGTCTAAGTATCAGTCAAAGTATGTTTTAGAATTTGTCTACAATGAGGATTCCTTACCTGATCAATAATCTAACATATGTACAGATGTGTTTTAGAATTGTAAAGAAAGTAAAGAATTAATATTTGCACTTCATGAAAAATCTTATGACCAAAAAGTGTTCGGAACATTTTCCGCATCATGGCAACATCATAATATTTATCAAATAATTAATATTTTTGTTTTAATGGCACAATACAATTACAAATTAAATTCTTAATTAATTATCGAGCACACTAACAAAGGCTTTCACACGTTGTTTCGAAACACTTTTTGGGAAGCGCACCCACAACCCCCAGACTCATAGACTAGCATACTACTTACTAGCCTACTGGGGCATCTAATTCATATTTTATATTACCGAAAAGCTATGACATCAGATCACATTATTTATATGCTGAAAATTTTTCTCTGTATTGGAAGAAGAAATGAAAATAATTTTATAACTGAAATAAACAAATCAATAAAATATTTCTAAAAATCATCTACAAGTTGTCATTAATAAAATATAATATTAATCAATTTTGGTCTTTTCTCATTAGATAAGAATTTTTAAAATATCCGAGTTATTCGAGTAGTCTAAAAATTTTAATCGAATAATCAAGGAAAATTTAAATTGCAAAATCGATTAATTGTTTGCTTGCATAAAATTAGAACCTGTTTAAATGGATACTCTAATATTAATGTACTACAGAAAGCTCTAAATCCTTGTAAAATTACTCTAAATATTGTTTTTATTTTTATTTTTATTTTTTATATTCATTATTTTTACTACTTTATTTTAATAAATTATTTAACATTATTTTATAATGTAATCCTCTTTTCGTGTTCGTTTGCGGGTTTGTTTTCTCTTTTTTTATTTTCTAATTACGAATTATTTGGTAAAAAATATCCTGCGGGAAATGTAATTTTTTTTTTTACCGACTTTGTTAAGTATGAAACGTTGACACAATGGAGCGATAAGGGAGACAAAAGCAGATGTTCAACTATGTGCTTAACTTAACCTTTTTCTCAAAAATAAAAACGTCCTTTGAATAATTTGTTATTTCATGCTTTGAGTTTTTGGTTTGTTTTTTTTATCCACGTCATTGCTCAAAAGTTCTTATTATTGTGTTGAACGAAAATATATGTAAATCATTTTTTGGTTTAGAAACAAAGTCAAAAAAAAAGATGAAAAATATCGTCATTACGCTTAATGTACAGTGAGTAAAATAATTATATGTGCTTATTTATAATCTTGTCCTTCTGAATTATAGAGAAAGATTTGAATTATGGAGAAATATATCAAAGGTTTTTTATTTTCAAAAACGAATAGTTGTAAAATACGTTTCTAATTTTTATAAGCTAATAAAAATTTATTTCAATATGGTTTCATATTACCTAATTTTAAAACGATAATGAGTGATTTTTATTAGGTTTAACGAATTTTAGGCATTGCGCAAAATATATTTCAATGTCTGGGGAGCAATGAATAAATAGCACAGAAGTTACTATAGAACGATTCCAGGATGGATTAGAAGAAATAGTTAAATGCAAGGTAGATGATGCAGCCAGGCTCGTAACGGTAATTACTGGGATATCTAGGGAAATCAAAAAGGGAATCACAAATTACCAAATAATGTATCTTCAATTTCCAGTGTCTAGAATTTAATTAGCTTTCTAAACTAACCTCGGAATAGTATTAATTCAGTTTGACTCATGCTCGACATAAGCTTTTCCATTAAATCTTCAAGCTGATATAAAATACCATATTTATTGAAATGGTTCAGTCAGAAGGGATGATAACTATATTAAAATAAGGGATCTCGTTTAATAATTTAACAATAGGTTATGCTATAACCCAGCAAAAATATTACTTCGCCGTATGCAGGTTTGTATCAGAATAACTAGTTGTTATTGCTTGCAAACCTGCTTACATATGACCTGATATGTGTTCGCGATTTCTCACTTAGTATCATTCAATGTAAGTGATTATTTCAGCAATGTGAAATTGTCCCGAAATCATGATGTATTATGTTCGCAATTCGTCTTAACTCCTCGCAAATTTCAATTTTATAATCCCTGCCTTACAGTTGTTCTTTTTAGTATAAGAGAAGTGCGTAAAAATTTGTTTTTGTTTTAAAACTTAACATTTTATGTCATAAAAAATTGCATTTATAAGTTTTTATATGACAGGAAAAGAATGGGCTACTTACAAAAAGTAAATTTTTTTGAAAATGCTGAACAATAAGTGGAACTAAATCGACAAATTAGCCCAATTTTTTTCAAGGGATTGTATCGTTGCTAATATTATAAAAAAACTTATTTATGATGTTATAAAACTGGAATTGAAGCTAATATTTAAAAAGAATAACCAAACATTAATAAAATCAAAATTTATACAGAGAAATTGATAATTATGTATTTATGCGCAACCGTATATGCCCAGTTATAAAGTAGGAGATTTAGCAAAACAAAAAAATAAATAGTTTCATTATATAACATTTATGTCGTCAAAATTACTGCCTTGACCTATAAGGCATAAAAATGTGCCATTGACAAAAATTTTTTCCCATTTGTGCAAAGTGCACGTTTGATGCTTTTTTATTTTGCGCTCTTTCTATTTTCTTTTGCAATCGTCTGTGGTTGTCCTTTCTCTTTAGAAAAAAGAATCGGAGGTTGTAAAATAATCCCGATATTGGAGACCAATAAATTTCGCCGTTTTATGAAATACTTCGGTCTCAAATTAAGTACTCAGACTTTTCGATTATCAAACGGGATAATATTGATTGTTTAAAAATTATTTTCGAAAAAATGATATTTCTTGTCTATCTATTCAACAAATACACGACACAGTTAACAAAATCTGAGCTTTAATGGCTGATTGATTTAGATTTTTTGTGTATGTGAATGCGAATGCGTTTTTAATATTTTTTTTAGGAGGATACAGAAGCACACCACTAACTTCATGGGTTGCTTTTGGACTCGCTTCGTTTCTCAATGATTTTTGGTATCTGTCTGTAAATTTACGAATACCTTACTTTCATTGTCTCGTGCAGCCTTTTACACTCGACTAGTGATTTCAGACTGGCGACTGACATATGTTGACATTCTTTCTCATCACAGAGTCTATGGTACTTGCTAAAATTTTCTTAAGGCTAAGGTCTCCACTTAACTTGGCCAGATAATACCTGACAGGCCTGTGACTTGTCAAACTCCTTCTTGGTGTTTGGCACATTACCTACTAGCCCACTCTCTGCTTTGTAAAATACGACAGACCCAGTTGCGGTCATATTGCTGTACTTTATTACTAAAACCGAGCCGGGAAAGCTCAGAAAATTTTATGTTACCTATGGATCCTGTTTGTTTAAAATAACAAGGTCGAATTCATATTTACGCCAAAAAAATTCAATGAAAAGCACGATGCTCATTTTTACTAGAGCATTCGTTTGCATTCTAAATTTATTAAAAAAAAAAATATGTCTAGATCCATTTTTAAAAGGTACAATAGACTATGTTCTTTTAACTCTAATCCAGAAGGAAGAAAGAGAGAAACCTGGCATTTTTACATGACTGAATAGATTTCTATAATTTTTCTCCTTGTGTAGTAGAATTATAAATTAGATCCCAGTGGTTCCACAGTTGATGAGATGTTAGGAAGTGTTTTACCTTAGAAACTGCTAATTTAATTTGAAAATTGTTTCTACTTTGTTAAAAGAACAAGGTTTTAAAAGTATTTAATCAATTCTTAAATATCCTAGGACCTAGGCAACGTCCTACAATGGTTGAAAAACGTAAATAAGTTGGTATAATAACTACAAAAACTATGATTACATGTCTAGGTCATCTCTTTAAGTTTGAGAGAAAATTGGCTTAGAAAATATTTTTTTGTAATTTTTGGTCGACCTTAACATAGTATTTTCGACGTGATATACTTATTTATGATCGGATTATTATTTTAAAATATCCACTGCACTCTTGATAATATTTAGAAAAAAATAATGTCAAGTTTTGTTCTGCTATCGTGTTTCGTTAAAAAGTTTGAATCCTACGAAAATGTAAAAACTATTGTTTTTCTCAGGATTTTCCCCAAGAAGGTATTGTTTTTTGCTTATATAATTAAAACTTTTTTCGCTACCTGCCTCTGTGCAATTTCATTAAGATATCTTTAGTGATTCACGAGCTAAAGAATTATATCCACAACGTTTTTAAACCACTGTGCCCCGGAAAAAATAATAATGCTACACATTATAGAGTTTTTAAAACCCCAGCCGCTGTCATGTGGAAACTCAACTTGATTCACGTCTTGCAATTTCGTAAGAACATTTTTAAGATATTAGAATAAAGCAGAAAATAAATAAATACTTTAAGTAAAATTTAGTGTTAAAAGTGTTAAAAAAATTATGAATAATAAAGATTATAATAATGTGAAAGTGGATTAAAGTGTTCATGTTTATGACGTTAAAAGTATCGCAAAGTGTTTATAAGTAACATTATTTCACGTTGTTGTCAACTTTCTTAATAACAACTTAAAAATTCAATTATGTTAATTATTTCTATCGCATTTCAGGAACCACTATTAAGACATGCATGACGCATTAAAGGCTGGGTATTTTGTAAATAACAAATTTCATATAATATTTAACATTTAACGCTACACTTCTCTCATTAAAAAGTGGCACTAATAATGCGTAGCGAAATTATAAACACAGCACGACAAATATTCTTATTCACATGAAAAATTAAATTACACATAAATATGTATATTATGCAACCCAGTTTAACCAGTGTGTCATTCCATATATGTAATTGTGTATTTACGAGGGAAATAGACAAATGTATTCACTTGTTCATAAAGCACGGTGTATTAAACCTCTCATATATTATTATGCGTTCTTATTCATATACACACATACTTATGTATTTGTTTGCATGTTTATTATTAAATCACATCCTGTTCCGCAAAATAAATTTTCTATTTACCAAACGTTGTTTGTATTCATGGGCGCGTATTGGTGTGTGACAGTGTATGTTATGGGTTTGTAAAATTGTTGGTTTTAAAGGAAATAAATTTTCAAGTTATAATTAACAGGAAGTTGATTAAAATTATGTCATAAGTTTGTTTGTTGCAGTAATTAAAAATACACAAAAAATGTTTCAAATTGCAGACAGTATAAATATGTAAAGATTTTGTTAGCAAGGGTATATTGATAATAAAAACATTTGAACATTTTAAATATGAATAAGTTTGCAGAACGTATTATAATAAATTAAAGTTTAATTGCAATGTAAGCCCTATAGATATGCAACGTTTAATGAAAAACTTAATTGACTCCATAAACAAATTAACACTGTTTTTCTTGTATTCCCTTTTTAATATAAATTTAAATGAGGGTTTTAATAACATTGTAAAAATTACAAAAAATATATATATTAAAATGTAGTGTCATTAAAATTTCAGTCAGTTAAAATGGTTCTTAACTTTTTTCACTTGCCTATTTATATATAGGGTAATTCCATATCAAATCAACCAAAAAAAATTGTTTTCAAATTTACCACTTCCGATTTTATTGAAACGTCTGTTGTTTATATTCTTTGACTTTCTGAAGGCAAATATCATTTAAAAAAAAATCTATCTCTTACAGTGTTTTAGCTATACAGTTATCAAAATAGGAAAATATCGCTTTTTTGCATATAAGCTCGAGGATTAAATATGTTCTTCTTCCAGTTCTATAAGCCCTAGGAAGTTGAGTAATGGCTCATTTTAAAGGGGATTTCATACGCTTTCATTTGATATCAATCATGAAAAAAACAAATTTTTAATAAATTTTTTTCTTATATTTAAAAAAAAAGTTTTATAAAAATCTTTGAGATAGTGTCTTTTAATTTCTTTAAAATTTACATATGTTTTGAAATATGGCTTAGAAATTTCAGAGTGGTTTTTTATAGTTTGAATTAACATGAATTTTATTTCATTCGAAAAACAATTATGTCATTTTTATTAGCGTTCCGTACCCAAAGAGTACAAACGTAACCCTTTTGCTACAATATATGTGCGTCTGTCAGCGCATTCTATTTCTGGTATCGTAAAACGTAGGCTATGAAAGTTTTCAGAAAAACTATGGCCGCTTAAACAACTTCAAATACTTCATATTTTAGAAAGCTCCCAAAGTTTTTTTCTGCATAATTTATTTATTGCATCTTCAATATTTTTAAACTAACAATAAGTACTCGTATCTTAAGTCTAAAATAAAAATAAATCCAGCCAGTGCTAGACAAAAATAATGTTTGTTTCACGGATTTTGCAATGATTTGCGGGTCATCCCTCTAATGTACGGCAAAAAAAAGCAGTATCTTTTTAGTAACCAGGTTCATTCAGCATGCTACGCGCCAAAGGATTTGGATGAGCTTCAAACCTCTTTAGATATGTGACGGCGTGTTTCGCTATTTCTGCTTTAACTGATGGCATGTTTAGGTCTTTGCGGATGTTCGAATTTTTTATATACCAGGGAGCAGATGTAATAATTCGTAGAATCTTATTTTGGCGCCTTTCAATTTTCTCTAAATTGCTAACTGAGGCAGTGCCCCATAACTTAATCCCATAACACCAAATTGGTTTGAGGATCGACTTGTACAGTAGAAGTTTACAATCTAAGCTCAGGGTACAGTTTCTGCCAATAAGCCAATTTAGTTGTACTGCTTTTAGTTTCATTTGTGTTAACTTGAAATCAATGTGGCTTTTCCAAGTAAGGCGACGGTGTATGTATACCCAGGTATTTATCGTCTGAAAGCTGTGGTAATATTTGGTTATTTATGCGAATAGGAGGGCATGAGTCCCTACGCAGTGTGAAAGTTATGTGAGTACGTTTTTGTTCATTCACTTTTATTCTCCATTTTTCTAGCCATTTTTCTAAATTGAGTATATGGAGTTGAGATGCTACTTGGGCACTTTCATGAATACTCAAAAAAGCTGTATCATCTGCAAATGTTGATGTGTGGACTAGGGTGCTAATTGGCATATCTGATGTGTACAGTAAATTGGTCCCAAATACTACCTTGGGGAACTCTGGTTTCAATGAGCTGTGGCTAGTTTAAAAAATCAACTTCTTTTAGTAAAAACTTGCGATTCGTTATATAATCTTTTAAGAGCTTATACAAGTTTTCGGGCAAGTTCTGCTTTAACTTAAATATTAGGCCTTCGTGCCAAACCTTATCGAATGCTTGAGGAACGTCGATAAAAAGCGCAGAACAGTATTTTTTTTTTCTTCAAAAGTCTTTTTAATTACGTTTACTAATCTGTGTGTTTGTTGGATCGTACTATGTTGTTTTCTAAAGCCGAATTGATGGTTCGGAATACATCCTTTGTCATTTAGAATAGGGTTAAGCTTAGTTATTACCATCCTCTCAAATAGCTTTGACATATTTGATAAAAGGCTTATAGGTCTGTATGATTCAATTTTTGTGTGGTCTTTTCCTGGTTTAGGAATCGTAGTAATCTCCTTGATCCACTCTGTGGGAAAGTACTCAAGACTTAATATGGCATTAAAAACAAAAAGAATAATTCTGCGACCTATACGGGGCAACAATAACATCTTGTAACATGTTTTATCAACGCCAGGGACTTTCAACATCGCTAAATTCAAATCTTAGGGGTACTTCGGCACTAGTGTCTACTGGTGGCAACTCAACTATATCAGTACACAAATTTGGAGTGAAAACCTTTTTCAAATGTTCAACAAATAAATTGCCTTTTTCAGTATCATTTCTTGCCCATTCTCCACAAGAAGTTCGCAAGGGAGGCTTACGTACGACTGGACTTTCAAGGACATAATATTTTGCTGGTTCCATATATAGACAATAGTGGGTGAATGATCTGAGGATAATTCAAATGACGCTTCAACTTTAAGCATTTCTCTCGGAATAACTTTAATCACGCCAAAATAATTAACATCCGGTTTTTTTGCCGATCAGTAGGCCGATAGGTGGGTTGTCCACTCGATATCACATTCAGACGCATTTTTGAAATAGTGTCAAATAAAACACGACCTTTTGGAGTTATAAGGCGTGATCCCCAAAACGTATGTTTAGCGTTGTAGTCGCCTGATGCTATGAAACAGGGACCTAGTGATTCGAAGAAGATACTGACTATCTGATACTTGAAATCTAGGAGGTGAAAAAATTGAAGAAATAACATACATGGGCATACTGCATTATTTAAATAATGCAGTAAAATTTTGGATTTTACTGTTTATTGGTTACTGAAAATTTTTCCGGAAACCAGTAAACATTTACTGTTCACTGAAAAAAATTACAGTAACCAGTAAAATTTTACTGATTAATGAAATTTTTTTCAGTAACCAGTAAGCTTTTACTGGACAGACACAGAAATTTACATAAGACTATATTCCTAATATTAGCAAGTTTACAAAATAACATCTAAAATTTAAGGGTGTCCTGATAGTGACCTTATTTTTACGTGGCCTTATTTATAAACCGTAACAGGTGCACGTCTTGTGTGGCATATTAATGAAGTCTTAGCTCCCCCACATTAAGGCCATTCAATTGTGGTAGAAGGCAGACATTGTCCTAGTGGTCATGGTCCTGTACCAGCCACCATTAATGGCAGTAAAAGAGTATAGTCCTATAAATCTAACAGTAAATCAAGCACACCTATGCATGCAATAGTTTTTCGGTAATGGTTTCTGGATTAATTTTTTCTTTCTTACGCATCTATTCAACTAAAAGTACACTTCACCGCTGATCATTTAGGTGTCGGTCTCGATGGTGATGGTGAAATGGTTAACCAAACTAAACACAAACTTGGTTGTCATAATAACATTAATATCAAGTCAACTTGAAATTCTAAAAATTATTTTTTTTAAGATAATTGAAGGGATAAAAAAGTGTTAGATACTGACTGTAATATATAATGCATAGTTAAAACCAAGTATTTACTGCTATTTTTCTTTGATTTAATCCTGCGAAATACCGATTGATACGAGTAAAAGTCGATTCCTTTTTTTTTTAATCATTGAGTAGGTATCGATACTGAATCTAGTATCGATACCGTACCTTGTAGAAGTATGTATACCCTATTAGTATCGTTTCATACCTAAATTTTGGGAAGGTTTTAAATTGTTGTTAAACGATTTGGCAACTTTTATATTCATTGATTTAAAATTTGTTGTTTTAACTTTAAATATTGAGAAGGAATTGGAGCGAGAAAATCCTTATTATTAACAACATACCGGTCTGGCATGTGTTTTTGACTTTAGTATTACTTCGGTATTTTTTTGATTCCTTTACAAACAATTCTTAAAACTTCATTATAAACAAATCTGTCAAACTATAAGTATACATAACATATGTAAATATATTTTATAATTTATTTATTTATTTTATTACATATACTCAAGGCTTATTATCAGGTAGCCTCACTACGGAGGGGAAACATTAAAGCGAGAATTTTAAAACTCTTATTTATGTGCAGTATAACAGTTAAACCACAGTATAAGGTGAAGAGTTATAAATTTAACTCTAAAAAACCATACAAAAAATTAAAAATTTTCCCCTTAATAGTTCCTCTCCGTAGTAAGGCTACCTCATAAACGTGCCTTGCATATACTTTTTCAAAAACTTCTCTTTTATCAGTTAATAAAAAGAAAGAATAAATAAAGAAAAAGAAAATAAACTCAAAACAAAGTGGAAAAGTTACAAGTCCTGTCAAGTATAATGGATGAGTTTACTAAGCGTAAATATCAAGCAGCAACATAACAAATTAAAAAAAAACTGATTTTACAACCTTAAAAAAACAAAGACAACCGGAAATAACAAACACATAGAGCAATACTTGTATATATGTGCATGGGGAAGTAAACGAAAACAAACTCGGTACACAAGCAGACTTTTCAAAGCAATAGAAAAAACAAAATACAGTGTAGTCCGAATAAAGTCAACACTAAAAAATAGATGACACTAATAAATAAAACATTAAATGAAAATGACCACAGGTAAGTTTTTATATCATTATCAATTAAGTGTTCGTTGGGTTCATAATAAAATCTCTCAATATCTCTGTCATTCACAAAAAAAAAAAAAAAAAAATGCTGGTCATTCTGGAACTGCCGATAGAAGTGGCTTATCTTAAGTAGTATTTCCTTGATAAGTTGTGTTTCATTATAAATTCCTTTTATGAAGCTTATGTATCAATCAGGAAACAGACTCCACTGTATTTTATAAGCCTAAAATAAATAAAAATAATTATAATAATTTTCTTTACTGTTAAAATTCAAATTAAACACAACGCACTTATAAATGATTATAAAGAGCATTTTCATAAAGGCATACCTTAAGCATGTTGCGTCCTTTCAAAAGAACAGCACGAAATAAAAAGACTTGCATTTTTTCTTTGTACAATGAAATGTACATGTTAACATATATGAAAAATTAAAGAGTTTTCTAAAGGAGATGGTTAAATATTATTGCCCTTATGCTAAAGAAATAAAGTTTACTTTATTTATTTATTTAAATATATAAAAGTCTACATAATAATTTCATACAGACTTTAGTAACAAATTTAATAATTATTTGTAATAATAATTTTCAAAGACAAAAGAAAAATATTTAACAATTAAGGAAAATTATAATATTGCGTTTTATAACGTTTAAGCTTAAAGAGTAATCAATAATACAGATACAGTTCATTAAAATTGGCACATATTCTTCTCAGTGGATCAGCATAAGCATAGTTCATACGAAAACATTTAATTGCCAGAGGTTGAAAGTAACGTGTCGGCCGATGTGGAACATTAAATGGTATACTTCTTAGTATGAATTCAGAGTGTATATCGCCATTAAGAATACTTAACAAAAACGTAACGTTTAGCATAGTCCTTCGGCTATTAAGAGCAGGCAACTTAATTAGCGATAATCTTTGATGATTAGGAGGCAAATTTAATGTTGGATTCCATCTTAAGCTTCGTAGGCTAAATAGCAAAAACTGTTTTTGAATAGACTCAATATGATCACTATGAACATTATACAACGGATCCCAAACAACTGAGCCATATTCAAGAATAGGTCTAACTAAGGATGTGTATAAAAGCTTAGTTACATATGGATCGATAAATTCCTTTGCCCATCTTTTAACAAAAGCAAGAACGGCTCTCGCCTTATTGACCATCATATTAATGTGTGGAATAAAACTAAGCTTAACGTCAAGCATTATACCCAAATCCAGGATGGAACAAACTAATTCCAAAGGTTGTTTGCCCAACAAAAATTTGACACTAACGAAGTTGCCCCTGTTAAATCTCATGTGCTTGCATTTGTTAGAGTTTAGTGCCATTAGGTTTACATTGCACCAAGTATAAAAGTTATCAATACCATGTTGTAGGTAAAAATGATCCGAATTTTTTTTGTATGTAAGAAAAATGTTTACAACATCAGCAAACATAAGTATGTTGCAATATTTTATAACATTTGGCAGATCATTTATAAACAAAGAGAACAGGATTGGACCAAGATGGCTGCCTTGCGGTACTCCAGAAGAAACATTTATAGGTTTAGATATGTGGTTTTTGAAAAGTACATTTTGTTTTCTATCATTTAGATAAGATTTAATCCAATTTAGACTATTTGCAGAAAATCCCTGCATATATAGCTTATTAAGGAGAAGTTTGTGATTGACTTTGTCGAAAGCTTTGCTGAAATCCGTATAAATGGCATCAGTTTGTTGATTTTTCACGAATCTACTTTATTTCAAATTGTATATGATAAGTTTGTCTTAATGTTTACTTCAAGTAGACTTTATTTCTTTTACATAAGGGCATAAGAGTACATATTGTTAATCAAGCATATAATCTAAGTTTGCTTTCCGTTATATGTCAAGTTCTTATTTGCGACTCAACAATCTTACGCACAGACGTTTTTGACAGAATCGAACTTTTATTGATTTGTGGGTGGTGAGGGTGACTCTTCACTGAATTGTTTGAATTTGACCACAAAACTACCTATTTTCAATTGAGTAGTACGATCATATATAATGAGAGAAACATGCTCTTATCTAGCGTAACAAAATATTTATCACAAAAATTTAATCATTTGAACGTGTTAAGTGTACCTTGTCACTGTAATTTATGCTTAATGTCTGAAGCTAAATACAAGTCAACCGATGTGAATTTGAAACTAGACTCATATAGGTTATAGAATTTTAAATTGTTTATACTACTTGGTATTGTTCAGGCGCTTTGTCCTTTTTCAACTTAGTTAAAGTGAAAGGGAATTACCAAAGACTCCCAAACAATACAGTTATTAAATGACAGGTCAAAACTTGTACCTTCATAGAACATAAATCATTAAGTTGTTAAAGTAGAAAATCCTGCCTACACGCACCAAAATTGTTGCTGATGCTATAAAAGCAATAAATATTTTTTCAGTTGAAATTATATTTTTCTTCCCTGGTGTAATATTTAGACAGAAGCAACATTTCCAAAAGAAAAAAGTTTTAGACATATTCTCTTTATTGAAGTATTTTCTAAAATATTTATGTGTATGTGAATTTATGATGTAGCGCTTTCTTCTGTCTGTCACGATTTAAAGAGATTTACGTTTTATTTTATTTCAAGTGTTTTCTACATAAGATGAAAATAGATGTTCGCAGTTCATCATAAGGTGTTGTAAATTATGAAAGTCAGAATGACAGGTGTTTAATTTTGTGTTCTTTCAATTTCAGCATAAAATATTTATACAATATTTTAAATTTATAAACTTTACTATCTCCTTTCTATGATGCATAATACATATATGTAATTATATGATCAGGTATAAAAACCTCTTTTATAATTTTTGCTCTTATTCTGACAATCTAAAGCCAGAAATGGAAATTCCTGTTGTTCGTGTGAGTACTTGTGAAACCCTGTATGATTTTTAAACTGTAGTTAAAAGCACAATATCCTACATATGAGTACTCTTACCTCGTGCATTTTGGATTTTAATGAACCCAGCGAACTGTTTTAAAGATTTATTCGACAACTTAGACAATAAAACAGTATAATAATATATCGTGAATGAAGAACAATAAAGTAAAATTCGCTACAATGACTATCCGTCTGTCCTTCCTTCCGTCCGTTCGTCAGTCAGCGCCTTTTATCTCTGGAACCGTAATAGGTATAGGGTGTTAAGAATAGTATAATAATAAAGGGTGTTAAGAAACTTATAGGGTGTTAAGAAAGTGACGTGTTATTTGCGTTTATGTCTTTATTTCTTGAGCTGTAGGAGACAACCGCTTAAAACGCTTTGTAGACAGTAATTAAAACTATGTTCGCTTTACCAACAATAATACAAACTTAAAACTAAAATATAAAGGGTGTTCCAATAGTGACGCAGTTTACATGAATATGGCTTAACTTTTGAACCATAATGTATAAACTCTTGAAATTTTCACAGATGATGTGTTAATATGACCTTTGTATCAGTAAACATTAAAGGGTATTCCGATAGTGTCAAGATATGCACGTATATAGCATTTACTTTTTGCACCGTTATAGGTAGCTCTTGAAATTTCTACACAAGATATGTTGCTATCGCTGCTATAACAATTAAAGGGTGTTCCGCAATAGCATGTTTTTCTCATATATTTTTTTTTTTAAATTACAATAGGTAGGCTCCTGATATTTCCATAGAAAGTCCTTATATTTGAACAGTAATAGGCTAACACTTAAAATTTACACAGATTATATCGCGTGGTTAAATTTTAAGGGCCGATGTTGAATGTGAACCGCACCTAAACATCAAGTTTTTTTCTGCATTTAATTTAACATTTCTCAATTTCAGACTAACTCAATTTGAACCGGCAACAAATGGCAACAGTGGATGATCAATTTTCGAAGAAAATCATCTTGTGATGAGGCCCATTTTCACCTCAGTGGATTCGTCAATAAGCAGAATTGCCGCATTTGGGCGAATGATAATTCAAGAGTGATTGTAGAAAAACCAAAGCACCCACAAAGAGTGACTGTTTGGTGCGGTTAATGAGCTGGCGGCATCATTGGGCCGTATTTTTTCCAAAACGAGGCCGGTCAGGCAGTTACTGTGAATGGTAATCGCTAACGTGAGATGAAAACGAACTTTTTATGGCCCGAATTGGAAGATATGGATGTAGAAGATATGTGGTTTCAACAGGACGGTGCCACTTGCTACAGAGCTATCGTCCATTGAATCCACGTGAGATAACACGTCCATTGAATTTGCGCGAGAAACACGTCCATAGAATTTGCGCGAGAAATTCAATGGACGTGTTATCTCACGTGGTGGCGATATCAATTGGCTGCCAAGATCATGTCTTTTAACACCGTTGTACTTCTTTTAAGCCAGCAACTATTCAAGAGCTAAAGGATGAAATAATTCGACACATTAACGGCATAGAACCTCAATTATGCCTCAGTGTCATCGAAAATTTTGAGCATCGGATGAAGGTATGCCGCCGGCGAGCATTTGACCGATATTTTGTTCCATACATAATTGAACCATACCAATATCTTCAAAATAAAATTAAATAACAACAATTTCCTAAATAATTTGTGCTTTATTCAAAATCAACATCGTCCCTTAAAAATTTAACCACGCTTTATCTTACAATATCTACTGTAACAACAAGAAACGAAAATAAATTTATTAAAAAAAGAGTGTTCCCTAGATGCCGCAATGTTCGGAAATTTTACGTCTTCTAAACGTTATAGGCAGACACTTGATATTTAGATAGGGTATTAAATGCTTTGCTCTAGTATAAAAAATAATTAAAAGACGAAGAAAGAAAGCTCTAGGTAATGTTAGACTTCGGTCTAACCAACCGAGCGTAGATGATTGAATATAACATATAACCTGAAATGGTTAATTAAATAGATGATGTTTACAACTCAAAACTATCGAAAATAGATAGATTAAGGGACCCAGAAAACGCATTATACTTTGCTAGTGTCCAACATAAAATTGTTCCTATATTTCCATACTTTCCATTTAAAAAATACCGAATTGTTTTCATTTTTGGGATCACATTTCTCACTGACGATAGAAAATATTAACTAATAACTTGGAAAAAGATTATTGTTGATTATAATTTATTATCTCAAGTGATAATAAATTATCACTTGTGTTATCTGGCAGTTAGAATTCATAAAAAAATATTCGCTGGGTAGTCATGTATATTAATATAAAGTACGAGTACTTATGTTCGTGAGAGTTAACATTTTTTAAAACAAAAAGCTGCAACAAACATTTTATATTTGAAAGTAAGTACGTTTCACAAATAGTTTTATATCAGTGCTAAACAAACATATATTTTTTTTTTTGCTGTTTATGTAATATTATCATAAAAATGTAATATTTTATTTGCAACAATTTCACATATTAAAAAAAAAATAAATATATAAAAAATCATTTCATATAAAATGAATGCCCTTGAGGGTTATTTCATAGAATTTGGTTTGAATTGTGTTTCCCTATTCCAGCAGTTATTGATGTTTGATTCTATTTGAAGTTCGATTTTTGCAACAAAAATTTTATTTTTTACTAAAGCGATACATACAGGAGCATAAAATAATTTTATTATGATTTTTTTTTAATATAAATTCATATATTGTGTTTAGTGATAGAAAATATTTTTTTAGGGTATATTGTATATAATAATTCAATGTATAATGTATTTTATTATGCCAAGAGGATACAGAAGCTGTAGGTTGCATATAAAAATATTATTTTTTTGCAATATAAAATATTTTCCCTTAATAACAGTTTTTGATTTATGTTTATGGTAGACGAAATTATTAAAGATTGCAAATACATGCAATAGGTCATCTAAAAGGTTAAAAATTAAAGAATTGAAGTTTTTATAAAATTTTGGGAATTTAAATATGCCAATAGCATAAAAATAATAAAACAGTAACTCATTTCCTTTCTGTCTGCCTTTCTGTCTGTGTTCGTATCATGGATGAATTTTAACAAAATTTTGTGAGGTACCTTAGTATCTTAGTATCCTGATTCCAATATAGTAAATACATAAGAGTCTTAAAATTTATTGGGTATTACTTTCAAAGCAAAATCAAACAATATATTGTTAGAACGCACACAACGGGTGTGGGCACATCTAGTTTTATAATAAAAAATGCAATTTATTTGTTAGGGGAAAAGCTAGTTCCCAAACGTATTTTTTTCTTCTTCAAATTTCTCTTGACTATGGATAGACACCAAAAGGTCTAGATTTCGGAAGGTATCCAAAGTACGCTTGATCGATTTATAAACCAGCCAAGCAGAGATGTGATCTAGATAGGAGCTTTTAACTGACAACGAGAGGAGGTATAATTTCCAAATTCGCTCTAATTTTTCGTAAAAAGGTTTTCTAAACTTCAAATAAAATCGTATTGGAGATTTATAAAACTTTTTTTTTGGAAATTGTTGGAATCACATAAATGTATCTCTATACAATTGCAGCACATGTTAATCAAGTGGGGCGTGAAAATCTCTATTTTTCACTAAATTTATCAGGAAACAATTAAAATTTTTAACACACTTTGTTTCACAGCTTTATACTTATGTTTACTCAACTCCTTAACTGCATAAGACATACAAACAAACTTATTATTTGTAGCTAATAAATCAATATAGCCATCCTTAACCAAATCCATCACCAGCCCAATGAGATGGTTGCAATATAAAAAACAAAATGTATTTTGTGAAAGTAAAAAAGGAAATTCAATCATGTCTTATTCTATTTTTATTAAATTCAATTTAAAATAAATCCTGATAAAAGAGAAGTAATTTATTTAAAGAAAAAGAAAAAGTAAAAGTAAAAGCAACTACCCACGCAGAACTCTGAATTAATAATTCAATTCCAGTAAATAGAAATCCTTCAAACCATATGTTTCGTAAATTGTTTAGCAAATTTTATGTTAAATTTAATAAGTTGGATTTCTTATTTCGTCAGACTCCTTTTTGTTTGTGTAATTTATTTTTTGAACGCAAACTAGTAACAAATATTGTTTAGTAAATAAAACATAACAAATTTAATGAAATACAATAAATTCGTTTAACATACACACATGCTTTATCCATATATACATACATACATACATACATACATACATACATACATACATACATACATGCTTTAAAAATAACAATTCCCAACAACTATTATATCAACGAAAAAAAAAATGGTTATTGTAAATATACGTTTGCAAGGACACAAACAGGATATGATGGTATATCGTTACAAATACAAATATACGTGCATTCTTGTTTTTTATGAATTAAAATAAAAATAAAAGTTGTACATTATACAACCTTTTTCCAAATGAATGAAAAATATCTAAGGGTGTTTTTTAAAGCTTCTGTTGTCAGAAGACGTTCTGGGTAATGCCTCATCGCAATATTCTGTTCAGTGAATGAGCAAAATTGTAGGATTTAAAGTTAGGAAAATTTAAGAGGAATTCTCTAGGCATACATTAAAACACTTTGGAGTGCTCTAGGGGCCAGCGTAATCATTAGTTCTTTCTTCATTAAAAATGATGCCGAAAAGAATGTTGCCTTTTAGCACATGAAGTGTAGAGCTACGAATTCCAATTATTTGGATGTACAATTGAATGGAATTGAAGAAAAACATTAAGCAAAAGCGTTATATTTGTCCAGTCATCTGGACATTAAGATCGTGCGAGATAACGTTCCTACTGCAAGATAGTGTCACTACTGCATGAAACATTTTAAAAAAATTGGAATTCCAAAAAGCGCAGTACTGTGTTAACATGCTCAAAATGGTATTCAAACACTAATACTATAAATTTATATATGTATGTAATAAATTCAATTTTTTTGGCGTCAAATTAAGATGGATAGGAATCAGAAGTAAGGAATCAAACAAATGTAGGTGTAATAACTCTCAAATCAAGCGATAAATTGAAGCGAGTTTTTAGAAGCCTGGATCAATAACTGCAGTAGTGATAATGACATTGCAAACCTTTGACCCTATTAACGTAAGACGATGACAAGTTCTATGAATGTAGGTGGAATATCGAATCAGACCACTTTCTAAATGCGTCCCTTATCGACCACCTTCTGTCCTCAAAGATTATAGGTTACCTACTTGTAATTTACGCCAACCTTAATTTCATTGAGCCACGCGCTTCAACTAGTCCTAGACTTTAGCGATTTTAGGCTGTTGACTGGAAAATGTCGGCCTTCTTCCTCATCACGGAGTCTGTAGTGAATGTTAGCATATTTTCAAGGCTTAGTTTCCCATGGCATGCATGCTAGCATGGTCTTATGCTAGCCAGTCAGCTTATTCCAGGGATAATCTTCAAGTATTATCTTCTTCTATTTTCATCTTAGCTAGATGATACTTGAAGTTTCCTTCACCCCAAATGTAGAGTACATGACAAATTCAGCTGAATATATACCTGCTGTACCGTCTATAAGAGAACGATCAGTAAAAATGCTGTGTCGTTATACACTTATTGTGTATAACGCCCCCCTAAATAAGTGTTCGATGCAGTATTTCCACTATCTTTCTTTTACTCATGCATTGCATCGAAATTTGAGGCTCCCTAACCTCCTTAATAACTAGGTCCTAACCTCCTTAACCTCCTTAATAACTAGATGCTCTTATGCCCGATATTCGGCCCAAAGCCATGCTAAATGTCATGACAAGTTAGATATACCGTTCTTTAAAGGGTTTTAAATAAAGTCTTATGTATGAAAGCAAAAAGATTCATAGACACATTTGAAGTATTGCAAATTCGTATTATAATTTGTAGACTGAGGACCTGGAAAAAAAAGAGACGCCCGACATAGATGAGCATAGGCAGATACATACAGAGTTTAACTATCACTCAGTGATAACAAAGAAAGAGTCGATAGGTAACAGTCTATAGTAAGAAATCACTGATCTAAATTTACTCCACAGGGTTCAGTCCTACATGAGGAGGTCGACAATTAATAATAATGGAATAATGAATGAAAACTGAAGAAATAACAACAATATTATTCTGTTTAAATAATATTGAAATTGGTATTTGTTTCAGAATAAATTTGCAAATTTTTAAAATATATTACTATATATACATGTGTACAGTGACATAAAAACTCTACACAATTCGTATTCTGTTGCAGTAGAATGTGCTGAGTTACATGAAAATAATTTTAAACAAAGCCATCAATATATTGTAATTACACATATACATACATATATACATAAAATAATAAAAATTCATACTGTAAAATAAAATAATATTGGTACTTTTTATATTCTAAAATAAAAAATAACTCTAAAAATTAAATAATAATTTAATAAACTTATGTTTATTATTATAAAGGGATACAGATGGAATGCATTTTTAAAATCGCTATATTTATCTTCAGCACTCTATATTTATCCAATTGTAAAGATTTTCTATAAAAACAATTTTTACAGAGAAATAAAATAATTTAAGAAGCCATACTAGTCTTTGAAATAAAAAAAAACTGTTTCAAAAATTATTAAAAATAAATCGCTCGTATTCTTCTTTTCTAAAAAAATGATTTCTTGCTTAACACATAGACGACAGTCGCAGATACACAGCTAAACAGCTATACAACTACACAAAGAAGTAAATTTTTAAAATTTTTTTAAAATTTTATGGGATCAGCTTTTGTATCAAGAAGGGTTACTCAAGCAATTGCGTTAATAATGACGTGACGTGATTAAAGAGTATGTAGCAAGGTAATTCCAGTAGAGTCCCAAAGCGTGATGTGAATGGGGCCCAACTATTAAACTTTATAGATTAACATTCTTACTATATTTGCATCGGTTAAGAAAACAAGTCAGTTTTTTTTATATGTATATGTAAATTTCGATGGATTTTGTCTCGTTAAGGCAAGGCTAACGAAATGGTTAAGAAACTTATAGAGCCTTTACTTTTAAATTTATCTAACTAACCGTTCTTTCAATCACTTTTCAACACTGATTTAAAGGTAATTTTTATCATCGCTTGTCTGTCCGTGGTCATTTTTTTTTTTTTTGCCCAACGATCATAGTTTTGAAACAGTAAATAGGATTTTAAAGGGAACAGAAAGGTTTCAAACTTGATGGAAATTTTCCAGTTCATATGCGACGCACATCGAAACTTTACCGTGGCTATGGTCATAACTGAAAACAGTTTGGACTTCAAGGGCTGATGGACAAAATTGTACTGCTTTTTCTGCACTTTCTATTGGAAATAAGATCCATCAGCAGTTTTTACGTGATGCGAACATAGACAGAAAGCAGACTGATAGATGAACAGGAAATGAGTTACTGATTTATTATATGTATAAATTTATTTCAAAAGAAATATATATGAGCCCTTGATAATGAATTTGGTATAAGTCATGTATTTCTTGTTGGGTGATATTAAGAGGTTTGCATTTTAGATTAAAAAATATTTTTGTATTATGGATTAAAATATTTTGACAATTAAATAATGCCAACAAATAAGTATTTATTATGATTGCAAAATTTATAACCATTTTTGAAAGGAAATGTGCTTTTGAAAGATTGAAATGACTTATACCATTTTCAAAATTAACTGTATGACCTTATAAATGACTTAAACCATTAAACCATTAGATATTACATTTTATTCAAACTGATTACATTGTTACTAAGTAATTTATTTTTTAGTATTTAAGGAATAAATTCATCATATCTTTACGTTTTTCTTCTGCTATTGATGTAATGGTTGTGTATAATAGAGGCAAGCTTATATTTTCGTATATTCTTGGCCTTCCTCTTTTAGATAACGAAGGTCGAACACTTTGAATTCGGAATTGTCATGCAAAGAATTTTTATAAAACATATTATATGGAGTATTTTTTTTAGAAATCTGACCCATTGTATTTTTAGCCAAGACACAGCTTCTCAATTTCTATTTAATTCTATTAAATTATAATAATGCTCAGAGATGTATAACGTCTACAAGTAACTGTAAAAATGCACTATATTTTTACATTAATAGTATTACTTGATCATATCTGAACCGCTATCTAAAGACATGACAAAATAACTTATAATTATTTTGCCAAACTTTTAAATCAGACTAACTTATACCACTATCAAAATATACAGCAACTGTATTTTGTTTACCAACCAAAAAATAAACTTAATTTACCCGCTTAATTTTCATTGCATACTGCGAATTACTTCAGATTATGTTATATTATTAGGATTTGATATGAAATAGCTGATAAACTAAATTTTTAAAATTTTTGACTTATACCACTTTTTAAAATCAAGGGCTCATATGTACATGTACAGGGTGGGCCAAAAGAAACCAAGGGGTGTAAAAGTTTAATAACTTTTTTGTTTATTAACTTTTTTTATTTTTTCTTTCAGATTATATAGACAACACTTGGAATTGTATTATTTAAACCAGAGATCAATTATTTTAACGCAAAGAGCATATCGCCGACATTATTGAAAATTTGATTATGAGTGATGAAGCTCATTTTCATTTGAATAGCTTTGTTAATAAGCAGAACTGTAGGTTCTGGGGTTCTGAAAATCCAAGAGCCATTCATCAACGCCAATTGCACCCTATCAGGTGTACAGTATGGTGTGGGATCACATCTGAAAATGTCATAGGGCCCTACTTCTTCGAGAATGAAGATGGAAGTGCTGTAACCGTAAATGGAGAGCGGTATCGGTTTTTTACGTCCTGCTCTTGAAAACAGACCTGGTATGTGGTTTTAGCAGGACGGAGCCACTGCCCATACTGCCCGAGACACAATGGCACTTTTAAGACAAATTTTTGGAGAGAACTTGGTTTCTTTTGGCCCACCCTGTATATCGAAATTCGATACTTCAAAATGAGGTTTTACTGAAGGCTAGGGCTTATAGAACTGGTATTAGAATGTATTTCAGCCTGGCGCGCATGTACCGAAAACTGATATTTTATTTTGATACCTGTATAGCTAAAATGCTGTTAGAGTCAAGGAATATAAATAAAAAATGTTTTAGTAAAATCTGGAAAGGTAAATTTGAAAACAATTTTTTTCTAATTGATTTGACTTGGAATGTCACTTATATTGATTTATTAGTAGACAGAATAACGATATACAACTCATTTAATATATGTACATACATATCGCACTTGCTCAACAATATCAAAATTTTCATTTTACATCAAATGTGTATTTAAAAAAAAATTGTCCCTATTCTTCCTTTTACGAAAAAGTAGTCAAAACAATGTGACATGCGCTGCGTGTCAATTTTTTACAAAATGTTTTTGAGCAAGTGGTGGTTATAAATATAATGGATAATATTGTCCAGGAGCCTTAAATCGGATAGCGATACGTTTAATAATTACACTCAACAGTTTACCTGGACTGTATCTATTAGTAACTCGTTAGTATTTATTTCTGAAAAAAGCTGACCGCAAAATTTTGCTTGATGTATTTCGCAAGCAGTTCCTCGATAGTAGTTTCTGTTTGTATAATTAAATTACAAAATATTCCACAAGATCGATCTCAAAAAGTTTGTATTTTCTTTTATTAGCATTTTTCATTTACTTAACTATACTAAGCCTATATATTTTGCCTATTTTTTAACCGACTTTAAAAAAGAAGGAGGTTATCAATTCGCCTGAATGTTGCCTTTTTATGTATGTAACCGCACAACTCAGCCATTTCTGAACCGATTTTAAAATTTGTTTCTTTGTTTGAAAGGTTATGTTTTCAGTTTGGTCCCATTTTAAAATTTAAAGAGTGTCACCATACAACATACATGTTATTTACGTGTAGAACCGTAAAGGGCACCAAATTAAAATTTTAAAAAATTGCGTTTCACTATAGCTTCCAACAGCAGAAATTAATAAAAAAAAATAAATTTAAAGGGTGCCCCATAGGTGACGTAATTTGACCTATATGGGCCTATCTTTTGAAACGTAGACAAAACCTTGAAAATTTCACAGAATGTCAATTACTATGCCTGTTATTATAAAATGTATAAAAATTCAAAATTTTAAATTAAGGGGTGCTCCAGTAGTTCATTTAATTTGATGTATATGGCCATACTTTTGAACAGTTGTACACATACCGCTGAAATTTACAAGGAACCTGTATTGCAAAGTGCACTATAGCAAGTATACCACTATAGCAAGTATATAATTTGAATTTAGAAATTAAAGGGTGTCCCCTTAAATTATGTTATTTGATCTATATGGGCCTAATTTTTAAACACAAGCACTTGAAAGTTAGGCAGAATGTCCACTACTTTCTCTGGTATAATATGATGTATATTGTTTGGCATTATAATGTAAAGGGCGTCCCAATAGTTCATGTCATTTGATATACATGGCCAAACTTTTTGAACCGTTATAGACACAGTTGAAATTTACAAAGAATCTTTGTGGCCACGTCCTCTATAACAACAAGTCTTTAATTTAAAATTGTAAATTAAAGGGTATCCCAATAGGTGATGTTATTTGATCTGCATGACCTTATCTTTGAAACCGCTATAGACCGAGTCTTGAATGGTGTCCCCATAAACGACGGATGCTGCTGAAAATAACTTAACTTTTGAACAGTAATAGGTAGAGGCTTGACATTCACATAGTCTTTACTTTTTTCCCTCTAATTCAAGCGCATCTTTTATTTGGTTTAAATCTAATTCTTATAGATTACTTCTTATATTTTTAGTTTAAAATTAGTTCACTTCTATCTGTTTTCAAGTCGGTTTTTTTTGCAAGAATTGTATATTATCCATACGGCTAACAAAAAGTGGCCATTATGCAGAATCTCTCATATTCTTCTCTCGTTCTTGTAAACTTAGCCTATAATTAAGAATTGCAATTATGCTTTTCGTAGTAACCACAAAAAATAATGAAATGGTTTAGAAATAGATTTTTTTAAGTTTTCGAAAAAGTTTTAGTTGGCCTTTAAATTGTATCAAGTGAGTGAATGATAAACCATTATAAACTTTTAAGTTCAAATTGTACCAAAAATGGTACAATTGTACCAACGTTAGCAAACCTGCTTCAAACCCTTTGAATTTATTTTCAGTTTCTTATTTATATGTTTAAGTGTATGTATATAATTATAGATGTTTAAGTGTTGTATAAAATGGCTATAGTACATAAATGTATGTACATATGTATACATATATGATTGTATGTGTATGTGCAGTATACTTAAAACATCGTATTAAGAATCAGTTGTATAAATATTTTTATTATACAAACACATACTGTTCAATTTTAAATTATATAAGTTTATATAGTGTCTCAATATATATATTGAATTATACACATTGTAACATTGTAAGACAGTTGTTTTAAGTATGCAAGCTTGGATATTGTGTATTGTTTTATGTGTATTGTTTTATTTTATTTTATTTTTATTTTTGTTTTTGTTTTAATTTTTTATTCTTTTGTTTACATCACTTTATCGAAGACTAAAGCTCTTTTGTTACATATTGTACAGATGTATGTATAAGATTAATTTCTGACGTCGTAATTTTTCCACTCCCATTCCTTTTCATATTTTTTGCGGGTTTACTACCTTTTACCAATTACTTTCATGGACTTACATATATAAATCATTTACTTTTATATGAATTTACACACCTTGCACTAAAATGTAAATGCTATGTAAGCACATCAATATTGGCACACTGGTTTGACTCTATAGTTTTTAATATAAAAAAAAATAAATTAGTTTTTATGTTCGAACATAAATGCATGATGCATCCTTTTTGCCAAATATTCTGTCAATGCCGCAATGACAGCTTTGGATATGAAGAACGATATCAATTGGCATAGTTTTGGACCGAATATCGGGCATAAGAGCATTCTGAACCTAGTTAGTAAGGAAGCTAGAGAAGCTCAAATGCCGATGGAATGCATGAGTAGAAGATAAGTAGTAGAACGACTGTATCGGACACTCATTACGGAAGTCGTTATACACAATGAGTGTATGAAATACGACATCAGCATTTTTATGGATGGTTTTTCTATGGACAGAAGGATTAGGTGTATACTCTGCTAATCTGAACCTATCCTAAAGTCTGCTTTTAACGGAGTACGCCTCCGTTTACCAGGGAAAATTGCTTGGATCGATGCATGCGATCACCTGCTGGAAAGTCAGGTGTATGGAAGAAAGCTTCTCATTGCACTTGACAATCAATCGGTTATAAAATGCATGAGGATGCATTTTATATAAAAATGCATGTGTGCTGTAATCTAATGTACAGCACAGCTGGGAATGAAGCAGCAGACCAGTTAGCTAAAAGAGGAACTGCAGTGGCCTAATGCGAACGAAGGTCCTACAAAGGCTGGACTCACTAAACCTAAAAAGGTGAAGGAAGGCTACTACATGTAAACAGGCTCGAAAGGTGCTCAGAGAGCCCCTTGGCAGGTAAGCCAGAAAGGTGCTTAGATATAATAGAGGTACCTTGAGCAGGATAACTGCGTAAATGACAAGTATTGGAAACTTTAAGTATCAGCCAATATGAAAATAAAAGAATATGATACTTTCAGACTATATTTTGAAGACGCTGAGATGGTATTGGTGTGAATGTCGAATACTAGCAAGCACAAGAATTAGGACCACGGACACAAATTTGTTAAATTTGGATGCCATGGGGAACCTGAGCCTTGAAGAAATACTACCAATTACTAGAGACTCCGTGATTAGAAAGAACAGTCGACACTGTGAAATCACTAAAGCCAAAATTAAGGGCTGCTTGTAGAACGTGACTTAATGAAAGTAGACGGACCCATTAAGGAAGTGGTTTGCTAGCTGTGACATTCCCCTATCATTAATGATAACAATAGTCTGACAACAAAATGTCTTTTTATAAGAAAAATTACTCTGAGCACAAAGTACGTTTTCAATTAAAAGCCAGAAGGTACAGAAGAGAAAAGACGTATCATCTACATTTCTGCGCCAATTTTTTTCTTTTAGCTTCAATAAAAATCCTTTAATAGTTAACAGTTGATTTAAAATTAAATACAACTTTTTTGGTAATCAACACATCGCACTAGAAATTTTTCTAAATCTTTTTGCGACTGCTATTACTATCACTACTCTTGTATTCAAAGATGCTCTAAATAATGGTATGGTTGCACCTAAAGACTCACATTTGCGATTATACTCAGGGATTCCTATACAGGAAAGTTCAAAAGGAACTTCGATACAGCCGAAGAATTCTTAAATGTAAAGGTCGTAGGACTTAGAAAACAAAAATAATTTATTTAAAACAAAAATAGTAAATTTAAAATACCTCAGTCTTTCGCTATAATCATTACGACAATATGATACGTTAGCACACTTTGTGAATACCCCAAGTATAAATAATCAAAAATATTGGAAATACTATTTTCTTTTTATATAAAAAATCATTGATGTTGTTGCAAGTCTAGGCTTTAAGAGAACACCGCAGACACTTTGCTCTTAACTTAAAATTCTTATATAAAAAACTTTACATCAAATTATAGTAAGCAAGTTAGCAGTAAAAAAGTTATGTTGAAGAAATTTCCTTTAAATAAAAAAATATTATAATATAAAGGAATTTTCTATACAAATTGTTACAAATTATGTTTGCCCTTTTTGTTTGTCTATCAACAAGTAAAAAATGCTTGTTATCATGATTCTTTAACTAATTTCTAGATTAAATTAGTACATAAACTGCATGCAAATTGTCTATTGTCTGTGCACAGAAAAAAATTTTTGCACCAATTAAGGATTTTAAATAGTTTTAAAATAAAGTTCAATTAATTTTTTGATTGACTCTAATATATCTTTATGTTTCTTTAAAATAGAAAAAAAATTCCTAATTAAACAAATATTTTAATCAATAAATTATTTAATTATTTAATTAGATTTTAATCTGAAACCATTTAAAACTGTTGAAAATATTTTTTTTCAGTGTATTTAAAACTAAAATTTTTATTTTATTTGACAACTTTACTGTTTAAATGTTGCTACAAAATTATTGTTATTGTAAAGGAGATCCACACATCTTGTTAAAAGCTTTACTTTTATGTGTAAGGATTGTAGTCTTTATAACATAGAGGTCATGTTGATTTAAATGGACTTAAAATTGAATATTGCCTTATGTCATGTTGATTTGAGTTGATGTAGAAATATACATATGTATATATTGTGATACAAGAAATGTGTCTATGTATTAACATTTATTTTTGTTTCATTCTAATTCACTTCTAAATTAAATCCTAAAACAACTTTTAAGACGTATAACAAATTACGTCATGCAATTGGAGCAAATAAAAAATGAGACAATGAATTGAAGTAATCGAGTTTTTGGTAGATTGATTATCAAATTATTTTAATACGAGAATAATTTATTTGAAATAAGTTAATCAGAACTAACAACTGAAACGAAGAAGGAACACATGAGACTCTTTTATAATTTTGTTTATTCTTTTTTTAAACGATATTATTTTAAATGTAATAGCTTATTCTGAAAAATAAGCAAATTAAGAGGTTACGATACTTTATGTAAATATTTAAGCAATATTATCTGGCGATTAATTAGCGATTTTATGTTTAAATTTGAACTTAGGTAATGGTAGTAGGGAGAATAATTACTACATAAATAAATCAACGAATTGATGGTTATATCGTCCCCTTAATAAAATAATAGTGTATACGTATATACATCATATACAATCTACATAACTGATTCTAAATGTGGTAAAAATTTGGTTAAATTCTACTACCACAAAGTGGGTCAAAAGACCAATTGAAATATTAGTGTATAATTGCGTGTTTGAAATTTTTCATCAATAATTGTGTAAGTGCAGGTATGCTGTTTTAATTAGTTGTAACTCTGAATATAATTTCAAAGAAAAATAGTGTATAAAAAGCATACACTCTGTTTATTACTAATTATTTTTATTATTTTTATTAATTTATAACAAATAAATTATATTTTTTAAATCTCAAATTTGACGCTATGTTATAAAATATTTAAAATTACAAATTAAAACAAAATACCTAATTCGTTTAATGCAATAACCATTAAAAATTTAATACACATACATACACAAGTTAATCAAAAAAAAAAAAAAAAAAAAATAATAAAAATAATTTAAGTCGATTATCCGAATAATTATTTATTCGGATCACGATTAACCCGGATACAAAAAGAAAAACTTTGAGCCTGTTATTAGTTTGTCGTTTAAACGAGTTAAAATAAAGGTGTAAAAACTAAAATAAGTTTATTTTTTTATTCGATTACTTGAGTAATCATTATTTTTGGTGAGTATCCGAATAATTATTTGGTCAGATCACGATTAACTCGGATACAAAAAGAAAAACATTGAGCATGTTATTAGTTAGACCTTTAAGCAAATAAAAAAATTCAAAGAAAAGTAGTAATAACTGAAAATTATTTTATTTATTTTTTATTCGATTACTTGGATAATCATTAACTTTGGTGATGTGGAGTTTAATGGTTTTTTCTTAAATAAAAATTTAAATAAACAACTTATCAGGGTTAAATAAATTCGAACATCATAATAATCGTTTAATAACCTGGTTATTATAAAGATTTAAGAATACCCGGTTGTTTTATTATATTACATCTTTATAATTTTTGTAAAAAAAAATAAGATAATAAAAAAAAAAATTATCTACAAGCTCAACACTAATTGTTTTCTTTTATTACTTATTATTTTAATTATTTTAATTATTAAAAAAAAAGAAAAAGCATACTCAGAGCTCAGATTTTGTTTAACCGATTAATCGTTTAATTAACAATAATCGTTAAATTGTTTTCGTTTTTGTTTAATTTTTAAGAAATTAAAATGGAAAGTTTTAATTTTTTTAGTTAACTAGAAACTTAAAAAATACTAAAACTTGAAAACTTTTAGCATTCCTGTCATCATCTAATCGAATTTTCCGCAAAACGGGCATTATAAATCTCTGTAATTAATTAAAAAAAATTAAGTATAAGTATACCAAAATCGTATATTGATATACACTATTTTTTAACAATATATTATTCAATTAAAATAGTGTATAATGATTTTCATAAAACAAATAAAATAGTCTAAGTGACATTATGGTACTTTGAATCTCATTTATTTGCAAATAAAGCATTTGCAAATTAATGAAATATCAGCCTGATTATTCCACCGCATATTTAAATGACCACAACTTAAAACCATCGATTATTTTCTGAAATATTACTGTTTTCCCCGATGTCTAATAAAACAAAAACTTTAAACTCCATTATCTCCAAATGTCGAAAAAATTATACACAATTGTTTTATTAAGGGGACGATATGTGGTTTGATGCTGGTAGAATGGTATTCGAAGGAATATACTACTACTTTTGTGATTTATTTTACTTTGTCGAAAATGGTCGCTGTGGTACAAGCTAGTATAAATGAAACTAATATATATTAGAAAGAAAATTTAAATTATTAACTGAGAAGCCCAAAGCCCAGCAATTCATTACCATAGAAGACACAACAAGAAACTTATGTAGAAGTGTTCAAAAAAATATACAATTTAGCAGTAATATAGTAACAACAAGCCTGTTATAGAGTATTTTTGGCTTCTCTAAAATTAGGAAAAAGGTTTCCTGATGATCTGGCCTGAGCAACCAGTGAAATACGTATAGGGACTAGCTCTTTCCCCCAACAAATAAATTGCATTTTTATTAATAAACGTTATGGGTAATTAGCATAATATTAAATAATTAATATTTGAATTCCCAAAAAATTTTATTAATGTTAAAGGTAGTTCTAACGCCTACCGCAGTTCTTACAGTGCCAGGGGATCCCCTCCTAAACCATCGCCATATTAAAGCGACACGTCCTTTTCATAGAAGCTGTTAGAGAAGCTTCTGTTTGACCTAGATACGCCACAAGTCCTGCGTTTGTTCCCATTCCTCTAGGGACGTTTGAAAATAATATGCTTGAAATTTCTATCTTAATTCTACAGAGAAAATGTCAGTTTTCTTTCTTTTCTATAGATAATAATATGACTATAAGGCGTATGGTTCATTTAAGAGCATTAAAAAAATTTATATTAAATTTTATTTTAATTAAAATCAAATAAACTAAAAGTTGTTCTCATTGCTAGTCGAAGGTTGGCTAAAGCTAAATTCGTTTGTACCATGCGACCAACGAAATTTTTCGAACTCAATCTCAATGTTCAGGAAAATTTTATTAGATAATCTCTTGTAATTGGGTTGCTTAAAATCAGCTGTAACAAAACCACTAGCGGAATTGTCATCATTTCTATTTCTTTGCTAAATATCTTTCAACATTTGTGCAATAGGGGGTTTTATTTTTTTTAGAAGTATATTATATATTCTTAGATTTAAGAGATTTTTTTTGTACTTGTCATATATTTTTTTTTTTAACTGGATTAATTTGGCCCTAGGGGCTTACAGTCCATACAAATAAATAAACTTAAATAAAGCAACAACGAATATAAGGTGGTAAATATAAAAAAAAATCAAACATGAGGCAAGCTGTAGGTAGTAGCAGACTTCGTTCTCACCATCTGAAAATAGATGATTGAATACAAGTGTTTTAGTTTTCCTTTGGATTTCGTAGGGTTAATAGAATCATCTGATGTTCACAACTTAACATCAATTAAAGTAGATAGATGAGAAGAATGCTGCAGACGGAAGTAGAGATCCAGAAAATGCATTACATTTTGCTGGTGTCTAAAATAAAATTTGCCCAATTTTTCTTTAAAATGAATCACATTATTTGTAATAAAAAATATGCTTTCAAACCTGGAGAGAATAAAACCAGCTAAATTTGACTTCAAAAATTTATATGTGTGCAAAAAATAGTTCGATTATTTAAATTTAAAATATTCAATTATTTGAAATTTTTATTCTGTTTGAATGAAATTAAATAAAATTTATATTTTAATTAAATCACAATGGACCCTCTGGGTCTCCGAGTGGAGGTGCCACTTGATGAGCTGCACAAACCTTTTCAAACTAACCATGTTTTAAATATGACGTCTAAAACATGACGACCCTCATTATGTGTTACATAGTGTATTTTTTTAATGTATTTTTTGACTTGCTTTTTAAGAACTTCTGTAATGTAGTGGGATATCGAAGCAGATCTTAATTGGTCTCATTTCTACCCCCTTTTGCCCTGAATGATTACAGGCAACGTACTTGTAGTTTACGGTAACCTTACTTTCATTGAGTCACGTGCTACCACCAGCCTTTACTCCTAGTATTTTAGTGATTTCATATTGTCGACGGGTAACTGTCGGCCTTCTTTGTCATCACGTAGTCTCTAGTAATTGCTAGCATTTGTCCAAGACTTAGATCCGCCATGGCCTCCATATTTAACAGGTTTCTTCGCTGGCCCTAAGTCTTCTGCTAGCCAGTGTGGGAGTGTATGGTATTTGAAGTTTCCATGACTCGTTACTAACGCAGTAAGTGCGCAGTTAGCTCAAGAGTTGTTGGATTATCAGCATACAACAAGGACTTAATATACTTACAAAAAAGGTGATTAAAACGCATTCAATGCTAGATCTTGGAGGACCAGAAATAGGTCCATTTAGTGAACATAAACCATTTTTTATTAATTTTGTTATTCAAAGATAAGTTATCTTTATAAAAATTTTCTAAAAAAAAGAGTTAATTGCTGAAAACTTCAATTATGTGGTCCTCATATACTGGCGTGACATTTTCGATTTTTTATTAACATCTTTTTTTTATTTGTTAAAATTTATAAATATATAAAACAATAAAGCTAACATTATAAATACTCCTCAGAAAGTTTTTTGAAGGGCATTTTCTAAAAGCTTAACATGAAGTAAATATGGGGCTCCTAGACATATATAAAAATTTAAATTTCTTTCCCAAATACAAGTATTACGACATCACCCCACTCAGTATTTTTGGAAAATAACAAACCACAAAGTGTTAGGTGTTTCGAGGAACAATTTTATATCCACAAAAATGCTTCAATTAGAACTATTCGTATTTAATACCTTAAAAATAATTGCACAAGTAAATATAATAATGTAGGAAAGTGTGTGGAAATTAATCAAGTTTGTAAAGAAAAAAAAATTTACATATTTGTTAACAAAATTTGATTTTTATTTTTTATTCTGTTAATTCAAGTATTTTAAATTCTGAAAAGCTGTTATATCAACAAGATAATAAGCCAGTCTCGTAAACATGACTATGGTAAATGAAAACTTTGAATATTATTTAAACACAAAAATATTTTCTAATTGTGTTAAATTTTTTATTTATTATTTTAAATTAAGCCACTGTATTCAACACACATGTTATATGTATTATGTCTTTTAAAATTATATGGTATTAAAGCAAGAAATGTGTAACAATTTATAAAAATTAAGAGTGCTTGATGTCGGCTTATGGTGGAAATGCTTGTATTTATTTCAACTGTATCCTTAATACCATCGCATTTTTCAACATAAGTGAATGAGAATATATTCGTTTGTGCATAATAAGTTAACGACTTTGGAGTGGACTTATTATAAGAACGTGTATGTGATATGTGTGTGCTATAATTAATTATTTAGGATTTAAAACTCATGATATATCAATGGTGGTGTTATTTGCCATTTTTAAGTAGTTTTATGGAAGAGAAATTAATTAAAAGTTAGAGTGGAGACAGAAAAAATCCATTCTATCTTCTAACAGTAAGCCAAGAAAATTCCACCTGTAAGGTTAAGGTGGTTGGTAGCTGCGGT
The DNA here is from genome assembly GCA_949628195.1 of Phasia obesa. NCBI lineage: Eukaryota > Metazoa > Arthropoda > Insecta > Diptera > Tachinidae > Phasia > Phasia obesa. The sequence continues at coordinate 122,451,010 of OX451218.1, forward strand.
TAAAGATGACTAGTAGTTAACAGCTCTCCTAATTCCCGGTGGAACAGCATACGCCAGGGATGCTGGGTCAAGAGAACACTGGATAGAGGTCGACCTCCAGTTTCAATGTAGACTTACCCACGCATAGATCTGTGTGGGTGGACGTCGCTTTCTCCAATAATGGCCTAGGAAAGAATTCAGTAGGGATGGACAGAGAAGCGTCACAAGGGGTGAACAGGTTAATCTCTAAAGTTTCTCATATGGCGTTGAAGTGGGATATATCGATAGGGATGTGCAAGGAAGCCTCGTTGCAGGTGGTGAGGTTAATCTCTTTAGGAATTCCGGTTGTTACTGGCCAATGGAGGATATCGAAAGATAATGACAAAGAAACCTCGCAAGGGGTCAGTCTATGAAGATACTCCAGCGGCTATGGAGGAAAATGTGGATGAATTGAATGCACCTGGCTCTGTGGGCTTAGGTAAATCCTTTTCGGAAGCAGTCACCTAAAAACGTTCCTTCAACGTCGAGTCGGATTCTCTACAGCTCATGCCTAAAAGTGAGAGGCAAAGACAGAAGAGGAGACGGGGAAAGGAAACAGGGTGAAATGGCAGCGCACATTCTGTGTAAATGTCTAGCTCTGGCTGGCAGAAGACTCATGACCACTGTTAGAAGTTTGTTAAATGTGGATGCCATTGGGGACCTGAGCCTTGACTATATGAGAGCAATTATCAGAGACTGCGTGATGAGCAAGAAGGCCGACAGTTACCAGTTACCAGTCGACAGTCTAAAATATTAAAGGCTGATTTTATTTAGCATGTGACTCGATGTTAGTTGGTTGCCGTAAATTACATTTATGTTGCCTGTAATTATAAAGGACAGAAGGGGATCGAAAAGGGATGCATTGTGGAAGTGGTCTGCTTCGATATTACCCCTACTTTAATTATAAGTCAAGAAAATTATTTTAGACGGTCATCTATTTAGGTAAATAAAATCTGATTAAGATTCGTATCTAAATTATTTTTTTATGTGTTGCTTGCAAAGATCAAACATTGACTTACAGGATTGCATTCTTTTGAATTTATTTTTCAGCGCTCTGAATGCATATAGCGCGTCATAGCTTGCTTATAATATGAATGTTCTATGATGAAGAAAAAAATTTTTGCATTTACTTGATAATTATTTTGCTTTAAAAAAGCACGATGCCGATAGAAAAATTACACCACCAAAATCAAGAATTAAAACATGATTTTAATTAGTTTCCGATAAAAATGTAATTAGTTTTCTAGTTGGTTCAATTATAATCTTAATTCAGAAAGAATAAATTAAGTTTGCATTTAAGTAAATAATTGAATCAATTAAAAATTTAATAGAATTTATATCTTGAACTAATTAACTCCTTTGGGGCAAACATTTGTTTCTGTAGTTTTTTTAAATGCTCTAATTTTTTGGCAAGCACTATTAATTCTGCATTTCCAATGCAACAGATGTTTCAATTTCCCCTGAACTAGCCTTATAACACAAAAATTGATATACTATGTATCAGTTTTTTTAGTAAACTTAATACATATCTTTACATAGAATAACACTGTAACAGGACCATTTCTGTAAATGAAGCATTTTTCAAAAATTTTCTTGTTGGTGCATATAGTAATCGAAATGGATTTTTCTTCTGTCTGCCTTTTGGTCTGTGCTCGCATCAATCAAAAACCTTAGTATCTTTGTTCAAATATAAGATAACTTTTTGAGAGCGTCATATTTTAAGCACTATTTGCAGAACTCTACAATAATTTTCGGATTTTATATTAATTTTGCAATCTTATCTAGGGATGGGTACCTCGTTATAAAGAAAAAACAGGCAGATAATAAGACACGCAAGATCATATCAATAATCTTGCTTGAATTATTTTTAAGTAAGCTAAAAGTAAGCTTTAACTATCACTTACTTTAAAGGCAAGTTACAGTAAGGAGACTTATCCTCGTTATTTTACCAGTAAACTACTTATCTCTCCGGTAAAACCCTAAATTTTGCTATAAGCAAGTTTTAATAATGGGCCTAAGGGTCTTAAGTAGTCTTTTAAAGCAAAATCGCACAAAATATTGCCGAGACGCCAACATCGTGGTGGTGAAGGTTGAGCTCAAGGCGAAAGTTGTCTTTTACTAGATAATTAAATCAGTGTTAAAAATTTTTAATCGCAAAATTGGTAACCCTTCATGTATTACAACTTAAAATATATGACGGATTTTGCAATGAATTACTATGATTGAAAGCTAAGTAATTTACTTTTACTTTGAACTATTTACAATTTTAGATTTTACTTTAAAGAACATGCTTATGTATACAGTTAATAAATAATATTATGCTCAAATAAGATTTAAAGTCAAAAAATAATCTTTAATTTTTCACATTCTATACGTTGATTTGGTTCCAGAAAAAAATCATAATAAATGTTGCATTGCATTTTAACTGACAGTAATACGTTGCGTTGGTTGTTTGTTAATTTTTTTATGTACTTTTTTGTTCTGTAGTTTTTAACTGCTTTATATAATCGGATTTTTACCACACTTTACCAAAAAATAAATCCTTTTAAACGTATAAACTCTACCAATATACTCGTACGTATGTATATAAGTATGTATGTGTACATATATGTATGTATTTCAACCCCTGCTGCAGCAATGGGGTATATAATCTCATTTATGAAGACAACCACTGGCGTGGCTGAATTTGATTACATGATGGTACGTACTGCTCTGTTGTTTGATGATCATTTTCCACAATTACCAACGTAAATTGTTTGCTTTAGCTCGACTTTATCTCTTGTGAAATATTTATAACATTCGTTATATAAATTCGTTTCATGTATTTTTCTCGTTTCGTTCGGCTTATATATTTTACTTTTATTAGTTTTTATGTGTAACGACTCTGAAGAGCACTTAAGCAATTTATTTTAAATTTATTGCGTGCTGAAACTTACATAAACCAGCAAAATGAATATTCTTATTTTCTTACAACTCTTCACAGTGTGGTGCGAATGACAAACACAGTTTTTAAAAGATTTAACAACAATTAGATTAAAAAGCTGTTGTTAAGTTTTTAACGATTTTCTACGAAACTTTTATTTGATAAATGTTGCTTTCTTTGTGGAAATTATTTATCAGCGTTTTTTTTTTGCCATAAAAATTGCAGAAAGTTACAGCTTTCAGTGGCTATTTTTACCGGTGAGATATTTGTCTGAATAGTAGCTTAAGACCTAATATTTGCCCTTTCACAAAATTTTTCTCGGTTGGAGCGGTTTTAATAGTTTTCAATAACTTTTAAGTATCCGATCATATAGCAACTTAGCCCGATGTTACGCCCAATGGCCCAAAAGAAATATTCTTGCCGACGATAAACATGAATTTTGTTACTTTCCGCTATATTCAAAATATTTTTTTTTTCCAATTTTTCACTAATTTTTATTATAAAGTAATATCTTTTTTTAACTACATTAAACTTTACTGTCTAAATATAATACAACTGCAAAAACTTAAAAAGTATTTCTGTATATTAACCAAAAATTATACTGTTTTGTATCTGACTGTACTGACAGACGTTCGACGTATCCTCCACGCTGTGGCGGCCAGAAGGTTCTCTCGGCGGGAAGGTTAGAAAGTTGCTGGAATATGGTCGGGTTATATACAACTGGCTAAATAACTGAGAAGAGCTTAAGATGAAAAACAAAAAAGACTATACTCGCAGACTGTGTCTAAAGAGTTTAAGATTGTAGCGCACATTGTACGTACATGTTCAGAACTCGATGCCTGTGCTAAATGTTAGCGATTACATTAGAAGAAAGGTGGACAGATAGCACTCGATTGGATAGTCACTACAACCAATGAAAGTGAGGAAGTCGTAAATTACTAATCGGGTCACCAATAAAGCTGAAACTATGAGCAGCGACGGTGTCGAAAAGTTAGTGGTCTGCTTCGGTACCCCCCGGGGTACAAACTATCACTGTAGCATTTCCAAAATGTTTAGAAATGTGCTCTAGGGGAAAATGGTGGCCCCACAGAGAGCCGCCCCTCTCTGTGGCGGTTCCCCTTCGAGGGTTCACGTGGTAGCTTTGGTTTGGATCAACACATGCAGTTGGTGTGTAGTAGATCAAGTGTTTTGTTTCACTCTCAACAAAAGGAATTGGATGGTCTCCAACCCCTAAATCTGAGCTTAGGATATGGGTCTAGGATTCTATGTTTTATAAATAGCGTACGTATTGTGCGCTATTCGATATTGTGCAATGATGGGACTACGGCATTTAAACGTGGTGCTTCATTGCGCTTGTATTGTGTAGGGTGCGGTATATATGACGCTATGGAAGTGCTGCTCAAGACATTAAAAATTCACCTGGTGGTAAGAACACCGTCAGATAAGGGTCAACACGGCTGACGTTAATCTTGATAACGAATAGCTTTTTTTACCATAGCCTGAGTAATTACCCAGGGATAATTACTTTATATAAAGTAATTACATAAACCATATCTGAAGCACTAGAAAAGTAAGAGTGTTATATTTTGGCATGAATTGGTTTCAAAGCAAAATCAAACAAAATATATAAGGACACTGACGAAGTGGCGGGCACAAGTAGTATATCTGTGGCAATAAGGAAAAAGTGCTTAAGTCTGATTTTTAAGTTTTGTAGGAGAGCAATTTTAAACTTTAAAATAAATTTTTTGAAAAAATAACTTATCTTTAAAGTTTACCTATGGGAGTCAAACGTATGATTTTGAAAAATATTTTATATCTACCAAAAGTACGCAGGCGTTGCAATTAATAAGTTGTAAAAGGAGTTTCTATGATTTTGAAAAATACCTTGTAGTTTCTTAAGCTTTTTTCCAAATACGATTCGGCATTGAAAAAAGATTAGTAGAAAGTTTTTTTGCTATAACTTCCTGAAAATTAGTTCAAAATAATTGAAAATTTGCACATGGGTACTTTGAAGTACGGAGATTTCAAAGGTGCCAGTAACTTAATTTTTGCTTAAGTCGACTTAAGCACTTATTCCTTGTTGCCACAGATATAATAAAACACAACTTTAAGCAAAAAAAAAAAACACAATTAAAATATTATCGTAAATATTTTATTTAAAAAAAAGCTGGTGGTTGTGTTTCACCATGTTAAACCACGCAACTACTATATTCACTTGTTTAAAGAATAAAAAGTGCACTTTAATTCTTTTATATACCTGTAGTGAACCTAGCGTTTTTTTTTCATATAACACAGTGCAACACGGAAAAAAACCCATATACGGACACCACTACGTGATAAAAGACCAAAAAAAAAAGACCCCTGTCTCCCAGTTTTGCCCAAAGTCCAAAGTTTTTTTTTATGGGCCCTCAAAGATGTGGGGCCTCGATGTCATTTTTGAAAAAAAAAAAAAAAAATATCATTTACTCAAGCTCATATTTTGCAAAGTTGTAGCTCTTGTCATAAAGAACAAAAATTGTGAACGTATAAAATCAAAAAAACTTCATCTTCAAGGTCAAAATCGCAAAAAACTTTAAAAAATTCAATTTTTTTACTTTTTTTCCCCTGTTCAGGTCCATAGGTAGCAAACCGTTCAAAGTTCAAGGAAACAATTAACTACAAAAATGAACCTAAGATCTCAATAAACAACTTTCTAGAACATGTGAACTTCCTAGGAATGATTCTTAACACCGCTTAGGTAGCGCTTATGTAGCCGCAAAGTTTTTTTGATATTATTTTTTTGATTTTTGTTCTTTATGACAAGAGCTACAACTTTGTCTCAGAGAGTATATCAAAATTCCAAACGGTTTGCAAAATATGAGCTTGAGTAAATGATCATTTTTTGCAAAAATGACATCGAGGCCCCACATCTTTGAGGGCCCATAAAAAAAACCTGGAGGACTTTGGGCAAAACTGGGACACAGGGGTCTTTTTTTTTGGTCTTTTATCACGTAGTGGTGTCCGTATATGGTTATTTTGCCATGACTTAAAAAATTACACAGTGTGTAATTTAAGAAATGAAATTTCAAAGTCATTAAGGTCATATAAGATGCTGATAGGCATCATCATGTATCAGAAAAAAAATTTTTTTATATGTACATTTTAAATATATATGTTTATACATTTATGTATATTTTAAAATATGGCTCCTATAAATATGCACCTAACTGTGTTTTAGAATATATGTCTTCCTGCATTATTTTTACTACTTAAGTGTATTTTTTTTTATCAGGTTAACAGGTTTAATTTTTAATTTTAACATAAACGCTTAAACTACAACAATCATATATGTGTAGCCGGCTTAAAGCCATATTTGTTAGTATTCTTGATAAAAATGTCGACACTTGTACCTGTGTATCACTGTTACATTGTGTGTTTTAAAAAAATTCAAACATAATTTAAATATTTAAATAAATTACTGTACATAAAACACTCATACACATATTAATATTTTTAGGTAAAAGTAAAAATAAAAATAACAATATTTTATAACTATCTGCTCTCATTGAGACCCATTAGATAAAGTAATGTGGTTTTACCTAACCAAACTCAGATTTTAACATGAACCTTAGCATCTAAATGCATGATATACATACATACATACTACATACATACATACATACATACATACATACATACATACATACATACATACACACATACATACATACATACATGACTGAACTTTTTAATACGAAGATTCCAGCCTTTTTATGTATTAAATATAAAAAAAAAACTGTTTATATAAACAATAAAAAATAATATAGTTATATAACACTTTTTAATGCTTTGTAGCGATTATAGTTAGTAACAGTATAAAAACTCCTCTATGTCCTTAGCACAAGTAATATAAACTTAGGACGCATAATTAATGCATATCATAAAATATAAATAATATTTTAGTGCTTCTTAACTATGACAGAATTAAAAGTTTTGCATCATTAAAATTTAATAGTTTATCCAACTCTGAATTGTGCATAAAATAATTGCAAATAATTATCTTAAGACAATTTTAGATTTTAAAGCATTTATTGCTTAATTGCAGTAGTGTCACACAATTTATATTGTAAATAATATTTTGTAATATTTTATTGACTTTAATATTTTCGTTATAAACATATTTATATTATGCCTTAAGGACTTTAATGTTACATAGTTTAAACTGCTTGTCATTAATGATCAATGCTTTTTGTAACATTAATAATAATATTCATTCATATTAATAATATGATAATATTTAATAATTTTTTTTATTTATTGTACATATATCTTATAAAAATGATTAGATTTAAGCAAGTTTATTGTGGATAAGCTTTACTAATTTACAACATTTCATTCGCTTTGTTTGCAGGTAAATTGGAATTTCCAAAAAGAAGACATAATTATAAGTGAAGTTAACTACACAGGGGAGCTTGAAATTTATTGGTTAACCAGCTGTGCCCGCCACGTTGCACATAGGGTTATTTTGCCGGACATTAGCTTTTTTTTCTTATATTCGCTGTGAAAATTTACTTAATGAAACTTGTCAGAAAAATCTCTTGTTGTCATAAGCTATAAAATAAGAAAAATCGGACCAAGGAGAAAAAAGTTCCCCTTAGAAGAACTAATTTTACCTCTGAAAAATTTATTTTTTTAAGTTTTCCCATACTTTATTTGCCAAATGCAACTTTTATAGTGAGCGAATGATGAAAAACCCAAAATTGGACCCTGAAGATTCTAAAATACCATTTTTTGCCCCTCCCTCTTTTAAGCGAGGTGACATAAAATATTTTTTGCAAAAATAATGTAATTATAAAAAGAGTACGCCTAATACAATACGCCTTAATAAAATAAAAATAAAATTTTTAAGTGCTTATGGGCAGGGGCAGGTATGCCTCCAATCACACCCCCCGAAACGTCCATGTGAATTTTTTTGAAAATTTTTTGCTAATTTCTAAAAAATATTCATATTCAAGCTTTTCTGTCGAAGGGAAGAGTATTTATAAAAGTAAATTTTGTAATTTATTTCTTTATATTATCTGAGAATAATTAATTTTTCATAACTAACTGTACGCGGCACTTTGTCAGCGTTCTTATTTTGCTGTGAAAGTAATCCACTTGAAGATTCTTAATTTTACAGTGCTTTCGATATGGTTTATGTAATAACTTTATATAAAGGTACCCATCCCTGGGCAATTACTTAGAAACATAGGCTTTATATAAAATTCTAACATTTCGTATAAAATTCCAAAATTTTTGTAGGTTACTGTAAATAGTGTTTTAAATTACCCGATAACCAAGTTTGCATTTGCGTACTTTCACTACTTGTTCTCTATTTTCTCTTGACAATGCGATATTTGCATGGGAATTGTGGAACAAGATTAACGTGAGTACCTGCCTACTCGGCCTAACCTCACGGTGGTCTTACCACCGAGTGAAACTTAGGCGTAGACTAGCGCCCCCATTGTGTAGTATAACAACACTTTACGATTGCCACCAATCGCTTTTTGTGTGTGATACAGTCACAATGAGTAGCAATTTATATAATATGGCAAGCCTTTCCAAGGCAAGCCTAGATCCACATTATAACCTCTTGCTTAGGGGTTTGGAGACTATCCAAACTCCGTCTGTTGAGAGTGCAACAGCACACTTGATCGACCTTGCACCTTACCTACATAAATCGATCTTAAACCACAACCACCACGTGTACCCCCGAAGGGGACCTCACCAATAACCGGTCACAGAGAGGATAGGCTCTCTGTGGGGCCACCGATTCCCGTGGTACCAGTCCTTTGGGCACTGGTCGGGCCTCGAAGAGGACCCGTATGTTTTAACATACAGACTTTTTCTTCCAGATTTAGGCTCTAGGAACCCTAGCGTCTGGTGCCCCTATTTTCCGCGAGTGAACCGCGTCAAAGTATTTGCCATATTCCTGCAGTGATAATTGGAACCCCCGGGGGTAGTTTGCATGGGAAAAAATATTCCATATTTGAACCACGATACTAAGGTACCTCTCTATAAAATTTTATTATTATCATATGTAGAGGTGTTTAAAATTTTCCGCTGACAAAAATAAACTTGCTGTCAAGTTTGCAGTACCATTGAATCGGTAAAATTGCGCGCTTTCACTACTTTGTCTATATTTTCTCTTGGAAATACGATATTTTTATCATATAAGCAAGGTAATAAAGTACATATCCACAAAATTTTATTAAAATCCATTCAGTAGTTTTTACGTAATTCAAACACAGACAGACAGATGTATAGACATAGATTTATATATTCATATTAAACTAGTTCTTAGCTTGTAACTATAATTATTTGAGTTAGGTCGGGTACTTGGGATAAACCATCATGTTGAAAATGAAGGACGTTACACAACATATATAAGTATAACTCAAAAAAAATCCTTTCGATATGGTTAATTCAAAATTACGAAATTCTACATTCAAATCGTATCAATCAGTTACGAGTTTTTAATTACTTAAAACCTAAAATTGTAATATTTTTGGCCTGGATATCTTCGAAACTATTAAGCGGATTGAAAAATAAATTTAACAACTGCAAATTCAAATTCAAATGCACATTTTTGGATTTTTGGAGCATTAGACCTTTTCGACTTATGCTAATATTAAATACTAGCTGTGCCCGCCACGTTGTAAGCTTCCTGACAATATTTTGTTCGATTTTAATCCCCACCAAATTTGGAGACTCTTACTTTTATAGTTTTATTTTTTTTATATAGAGGTATTCATTCCTGGATAAAATTCCAAAATTTATATAGAATTCTAAGTCCCGCTGACTAAACTAAAAGGTTCTGTCAAATTCGCACTATCTTTAAATATCACATTTCTCTTGAAAATAAGATAAGATATTTTTGTGGAAAAAATTAACTTATGTATATTTGAACCAAGATATTATGATACACACAAGATACCAAGATAGTAAGGTTCATCCAGTAGTTTTTACGCAATGCTAACACAGACAGACGGACAGACCATAAATACAAAAATTCCAAAAATTTCTGTCTTGTATTCCATTTGGATTACATTTTTCTTGAATATCTTTTTTTTTTTGCTTTCTTTTTTCCAAAATTTCTTTGTTGTTTCTCACTGTTTCGCCTAACGGGCCAAATTCCAAATCGTATCCCATTTTAGGAATATGCTCCATAAAACGAATTCTAGCATGAAGAGGTGACATTCCAAATTCATATGCTTCATTAAAACTATCGTCTTGTGTTGGTGGTTGGCTCAATTGACTTGATGTTTTTTGGCATATGGTGCAGCTTGACGAAGACTTTGTTTCGGTTAAAGCTTGTGCAACTTTTCCATCGATCATTGTAAGTGACATTTTAAAGTTAACTTCGATGCATTGGTCATTAAATTCAAATATCACTGGTTGAAGTTCTTTAATTTCATCTGTTATTTTGCCAACTTCTTCAGTTATGACATCTTTAATTTCTTTTTTGTAAGCAAACTTTATTGGTCTACAAAATTTTGTTGACGAGGGAATTTCATTCTTCCATACATCTATCTCTGCAGCTCTACTAGTTGATGGCTCTGAACCAATATAAGTTTTTGTTAAACGTAATGGAACGAAAGAAATGAATAAATTGGCATCTGATTAATTTTCCGCATTACATTGTTTGTATTGTTTCTAGCCAGAGAACCCATCACATCCCCATTTAGAAATTAAAGTCATGCTGCAATTTTTAAACTTCTTTAAATAGTCAGCATCAAATGTCTTTAATAATCGTTCTGCAGTGTGTTCAAGAAGATCCTGCAATTTTATTTCTGCTGAACTTGAAGTTACAGTTGGTGAAGGTAAGCAATCTTTTTTGGCAGAAACTATATCTCGATATGATGGAAAAATTACACAATTTTTTTCATTGGTTCGCTTCCGCACTTCTGTATATTGGTTTTTAGTCATTTTCAAATCCAAAAATAGTGCAAATGCTTCTTCTGGAGTAAATTTATTTTCTTCAGTTGGTGTCGGCATACTTTCTAAAATCCTTTTGTGCGTCTGGGGCTTGCTTCCACTATTTTTTCAATAATAGCAATTTTACTCTTTCAATGGTTGAATTTAATGCAGAATTGAATCCTTTATGATGCTACAAGAAACTTCTTCATTGATATGTTTAAGCTTGCGTCTTCGTGATCTTTCACTACAATTATCAATTGGCTTTGCTGGACGACCACCTTTTCCAGTTTCCGTAATATTTACTGATGGCTTTTTAAAAATAAGTTTATTTCTTAGCCATTCTTGGTTGCGTGAGTAAAACAATTTCTTGTTTCTGGAACATTGATTGTACCGTTTTCTTAAAGTATTTAAAAAGTTTTTTATTTTAAGGTTATGAATTTTAATTTCTTGTTTGTCGCATATTTTGAAGAATGGATTATTCATTATATGTAAAATAATTTCGTTTTCATCTTTCCGTTCAAAATATATATCAGATAGAAAACTATAACTGAATTTAGCCATTGTTTAAACAATAATGAAGAAAAATAAATTAATGCATGGATTAATATACTATTGCTCGAAGTTTCAACATGATCTTTTTTACCTCTTTGAAACATAATATAACAGGTACTTGGTTTTACCAGTTATTTCCATTGGTTTTAAATTTATTTGCAATTTTCAGGTATTTGAGTTGTGTAACATTAGATGGCAATAAAATCATTTTTTACCTTTTCCAAATGAATTGCCAGATACCACATAATTTAAGAGTTCTATTGTCATTTTTGTCAAAATTGTGATACCCCCTTCTATGTGGACTAGGTCCAAATATGGGCCAACTTCTCCTAATTACAACAGAATTATTTTTTGGGTCAATAAAAACTCTTGTACAAAATTTCATCAAAATATATGCATAATAGCCACTTTCACATACAAATAACTTCTCAAAAAATATGACGTGCATTTGTACCGAATATCTTACCTTGGGTCAGAAAAATTGCTGTAGTTCAAAAAGTGCAGTCCCGATGCATGGACATGTATATATAGGAATGTAGGGGAGCGTTAGGACTACAAAATAGTAAATTTGTGTTTTGACTCAGCTTGACTCACAGGAGTTGTGCTCTATGAAGTAGGAAATTTCCGAGAAATTTGACCTCTTTTAAAAAAAAGATTTAAATTGTTCTGAAAACAGTAGAGCTTCAATTTGTTTATCAGTAATAGGAAATAAGTTAGGTTACAACACAAAATTTATTTCGTCCAAAAATCTTGAAAAATAAAAAAGTTATGATCATTTAAACTTTAAAAACTAACTAAAAATATCATAAATTTACTAAATTCTGAAAAATCCCATTTTGGACCACCCTGTTCTCAGTGAAATAGTTGAAATAGAGTTCTAATTTTTTGGCTCCCGAGGTTTACTACTGTCTACTTTCATATGAGTCTAATAACTTTAAAATCGGAGAACAAAAACCAAAAGGAGTTTTGGCCGCTATCTCAAAATATTGACCACAGTGCGGCGTCCAGTTCAACAAAAATAAAAGCATTGATATTCCTATATAAAACAGTTATTTCTTGTCGACCTGAAGAAATATATAAGCGTGTTAGCAACAGTCGTTTCTGTAGAAACAAAGCCTTAAGATGTAAAATCTTAATTTCAAATTGGTAATTTTTAGCGTTCCGCACCCAAAGTGGAAAAACGTAACCCTATTGTTTTCGCTACAATGTCTGTTCGTCTGTCCGTCTGTCAGCGCCTTTTATCTCTGGAACCGTAATAGGTAGACGCTTGAAATTGTCACAGAAGGTGTATAGCAGTTGCCTCTATAGTAACAAATACTAAAACTTATAGGGTGTTCCGATAGAGAGGTGTTGTTCACGAATATGTGTTTATTTCTTGAACTGTAGGAGGCATGGACTCAAGATTTAAAAACAGCAATTAAAACTTAGTTCGTTATATAAACAAGTATAAAAAAATAAACCTAAAAATTAAAGGGTGTTCCGATAGTGGTGTAATTTGCATGTATAAGGCCTAAATTGTGAACCATAATAGGTAAATGTGGCTGCTATAGTAGCAAATTTTAAAACTTATAGGGTATTCCGATATAGAGAGGTGTTATTCACGAATGTGTGTTTATTTCTTGAACTGTAGGAGGCATACACTAAAAATTAAAACTTAGTGCGCTTTATAAACAAGTCTAAAAAAATAAACCTAAAAATTAAAGGGTGTTCTGTTAGTGGAGTGATTTGCATGTATAAGGCCTAAGTTTTGAACCATAATAAGTAGACTCTTGAAATCACAGAAGGTGTATAACTGTGGCGACTATAGCAATAAATACTAAAACTTATCTGGTGTTCCGAAAGTGAGGTGTTATTTGCCGTTATGTCTATATATCTTGAGCTATAGGAGGCAACCACCTAAAATTTGCAGACAGTAATTAACTCTATGTTCGCTTTCTATTAAATTAAACCTTACAATTAAAGGGTGTTCCGAGAGTGACGTGCTTTGCATGTATAAGGCCTAAATTTTAAACGATAATAAGTAGACTCTTAAAGTTTTTACAAGAGGTTTATTACTATGGAAACTATAACAAATAATAAAAATTAAAGGGTGTTCCGACAGAGACATGATTTTTACTTAAATAACCTTGCTTTTTGAACCGTAATAGGTAGACTCTTGAATTGTTTACAGTAGATGTTGTACTTCGGACCCTGTAACAATTACTAATTACTAAAGGGTGATCGATCCATTGGTGACATGTTTTTATATCACCTTATTTTTTGAACCGCAATAGGTAGGCCTGATATTTTTTTAGAAATCGTATTACCATGGCCATTACAACAACAATTCCTAAAATTTAAAGGGTGTTCCAACAGCGATGCAATTTTCGCGAATATGACTTTGATTTTAAAAAGAAAAGGGTGCCCCATAAGATATGAAAAAATTAACAACTTGGGTTTTTAAAGGAGTACTAAACATAGTACGGAGTCCTACGTGTGTGAGACTAAGACCGTTTTTACACCTTGCAACAAACGCCGAGTTTTTTTCCTATTCTTTTTTAAAGTTGCTTCGAAACCCTGTATTCGTTTACATTTGAATTTTTTCAAAATATTTATCTTTGAAAGTTTTGTTTTGCTTTTTTGTTATGCTTTTCTGTGTTATTAATAAATAACCAAAAAACTGTGTTGTCAACTAAACGTATTTTATTATGATTAAGCGATTAAACATTCTTAATATAATATTAACACACACACATTATAAATATAAAAAATAATATTTAAAAATAAAATTAATTTTAATTTGTTTTGGAGTTACGGACCCCTAAAGTTTCTATGTAAAGTTTTGTATATCTCAACTATTTAATGGAATGAGATAATATGAGTATCACTGGAATGGTAATTAAAAGTAGTATCTAACTAATTTACATTAATGAAAAATATTATAAAATATCAAGCAAGCACAAAAAAAAAAGGATTTTCTTGTCTATGTTCTGACAAAAATAATGAAAATTAAAAAAAAATATTTGTTTGTTCACCTAAAATGTTTCCCAAAGGTAAAAAGTAACCCAATTGTTTTCGCTACAATGTCTGTCAGCGCCTTCTATCTCTGGAATCGTTATAGGTAGCCTCTTGAAATTTTCACAGAAGGTGTGTATCAACAACTACTAAAACTTTTAGGGAGTTCCGAAAGAGACTCGTTTTTCACGTACATATATGTGTTTATTTCTTAATCAGTAAGAGGAATAAAGTTAAAATTTATATAAATAATTAGTGAGGAGATTTGCATGTATACGGTATAAATTTTGAACCATAATAGTTAGAGTCTTTAAATTTTTACAGGAGGTGAATTACTGTGTTAGGACAGGGACATATTTTCACTTATATTGCCTTTTTTTTACTGCACTAGGTAGGCCCCTATTATTTCCATATAAAGCTATAACAATAATTACTAAAATATAATGAGTATTTCGATAGTGATGCAGTTTTCGCGAATATGACTTTTTTTTTTTAAACGCGAGTATATACAGAGTGTGTGAATTTATGGAAAAATAAAAAAATAAAAATAAAGGGTTTTGCGAGAGTGGAAAATATTTTCGAATAGTTGTAGCCTAAATTTTGAACCGGAGCGGGTAGACACTTTACACATACGCAAGCTATGTACAAATTTGTCCCCTAGAACAAATATCAAAACCAAAAATTAAAGGGTGTTTCGATAATGACTCGATTTTACATGTATAACCTTATATAGACACTTAAAATTTACACATATTATATTTAACAATATCTACAGTAACAACAAGAAACGAAAATGAATTTAATAATAATGGGGTGGTCTCTTAATGTCTCAAAATTGCGGAATTTGCCTTTCTCTTCTTAACCTTGTAGGCAAACACTTGATATTTACACGCGATATTTAGTACTATGCTCTAGTAGAAAAAATAATTTAAAATTAAAGCATGCCTCATAAGACGTAAAAAATTATAGACTTGAATTTTTAAAGTTGACCTGAACATAGTTCGAAACCATACTTGTGTGATTCTGACTCGCATTTGGCTGATTTATTTTTATTAATTTCATTTTATTTGGATAATACTTTTAATTACCTCTCCAATCGCACGCATATTACCTTATTCTACCCTAAAATAGTCGAGATTTACCATACTTTACATACAAATTTAATGGGGTCCGTAACTGCGAAACTAAGAGCACCGCCCAATTTGTTCTTGTGACATTTTTGTTTAAAATTAAATTTTTATATATACATATATATCTTAAATTATAATTTGGAAATAATTTTTTTATACAAAACAAAAATACAACTTGTTGTTTTTTCTTGTAGTCAAAAAGTAGACAACAATTTAAAAAAATAAAATGAAAACAAAAAACAAAAAATGCCTCGTCAGGCTTTGTCATGCAACTTTTTCAACCCCGCTTGCCTCCCAACCCCTCTTACTAACAAGAAAAAAGTTGCATGAAAAAGTTGTGGCGTTTATTGCAAGGTGTAAAAGTGGTCTAACTCGCACTTAACTGATTAATTATTTATATACACGATACTTGTCTGCAACACTAAATCACCATATATAAGGGGAAGCAGCATTATTACTTTTCATTTAAATATTTATTCTAACTTTGTATAATTAATTGTTCAAATTACCATTATTTCGTTATCTTTTTTTTATTCTTTTTAACTATTTATGCACTGTATGCGTAATTTTTTACTAGTTTTATTGTAAATGTTAATATAACTTCAATAGCATTTTACCCAGTGTGCATTTTGTAGTTATGATTATGTTGCGATGTAACATTTTTGCCAAATTACAATTTTTTTCGTTGTAATTTTTTGTTCTTCATAACTATTTTTCCAATTTATCCGTAGTATTGTACAATTTTTATTGTAAGTCTTAAAATGACTTCAATAGCATTTTGCCAAGTTTAAAATTTGTGGAGTTATGACTATGGTGCTGTTTAGCAGCGATATGTAACATTTTTGTAAGAAAATAAAACTCCATTAGGTCTAGCCAAGGTTGGATAATTAATTAGAAATGTTTTTATTATAAGGAAAAACACAAATCAATATCATAATCATTTGAGTTCCATCATCTCTAAACGCTTTTTTTTTCTTGTTTTAGATTTTGCGAAATGTTTCCTTCTTAAAGGTGAAGTACACGAAATATGTAAGATGTGTAATCCTTCTTACAGATGATGAATGACTAACAAAACTAATTCATTATTCCAAACGCTGACATTGATTAAACATTTAAGTATTTAACATTTTTTTGCATTGTCCCAAGAGGGAGCATATAGCTCCCTCATCTCCATTTTACGAATCATCTCAATTTTACACGATTTGTCGCAGCAATTTTCTCGTCTTCCTTTTTCGTGCATCAAAGAAATTTCCGCGAGAGTCAGTCTGTGGTTATTTTGCCTTGTGTTAGTTTCTTTAATCAGTCTACTGTACAGTCTACTGGTCTACTGTAGCGGTTCCTAGTATAATGGAAATGTAGTGCCATCTTTGTTTTCCTAAAACCAACGCCCTTATTTCGTGTTATTAGTATAGTGGTGGTAAACCTTGCTAATCTTTGAATTCTACCATCTTCTTTTTTTCTCAGGGGGCAGCGGCTGCCAGATCTTTTTTGCTCTGGTGTTATCCTATATTTTCGAGGGGTCCGTCAAGGGGCTTCATTGGTTGATGGTCTGGAGGAGATTGTTGAAGCCACTTAAAACTCAAAAAAAACTATGGTGAAAATTGCTCGTCCTCTTCCAGGTTTATCAAACAATATTTTATCTAAAAAATTTTAAACGATATTAATAACTTCATACTTATTAAAAACAACACACATACATATGTATTTAATTTTGCAAAACTATTTTAATCAATTTACTAAGGTAAGGAAGGTAATCACCAAATAAAGTAAAAAAATCCTTAGCTGGATACTAAAACAACCCTTTAACAAATTCCCATCAAAATTTAAATATACTGATATTTAAATTTATTTTGTATACATTTAGCAATAATCCTTTATCAAACTGTCATTAATTTTTAAATCTTGATTGTTCTGAATAATAATTACTTTACCTGGGAACAATTTTGATTAGAAAAAAATAAACCCTTTTCTGCTCATCAAGTCACATTAATACACAAAAATTTCCAGAAAAATATACATATTTAAACCGTGTTTACTATAGAAATATTTATTAAGAAATTAACTTTTTATTAGTTTTTTGAAGTGTTACTTAATATGTTAAACTTAACAAAATAATCTACCAAAGGATTTTTTCCTTTTTTAAGGGTTTTGTTTATATACTTTTTATGATGCTCTGTAAAGTACTCTTAAGCCTTGAGCTTAGATATCTTATCCTTTTTTGATAACCATAAATGAATACTTTTTTTTTCCAAAGCAAAAAAAAAATATTTTCCAGTCTCTAGTCATACGAGTAAATCCACCGGCACTTAGTATCTGCCAACAATATTTATGACAACAATTCTTAAAAGAAACAACAACCTTTTAGTCATGTAAGTGAGATTTTTATTGTTATTTTCTTAAGGAGCTTATAGCGGTCAATTGTTATGTCAGCTGGTTGTTGGTATTTTTTTTGGCAAAGAAATGATTATAAATATAAAGTGATGTTGTTGCTCATGTACTATGAAATATGGGATTGTTTATGTTAACGTTTTACATAGAGAGTGCGATCTTTATTGCCAGCAAAATTTTAATAAATTTATTTTTTCTTTTAACAGCTTTCTTAAAAAAGTTGTAAGTACATAGTTGGAAGCATATATCAAACAGCAGTGGTATTGAATAAACTTAAAAAAGTTGTGTTTTATGAAAAATTATCATTTTGAATTTTTCCCATATTTATTTTCTATTAAAAAAGTAAAATGAAATATAAGTTGAATTTAGTAAATTGAACTTTTTTTAATTGTCCATGTGAATACAATAACCCCATAAAGAATTGCTACAAGAAAATTTTCAATAATTTATTAAATCATTGAAAACATGTACGGGAAGATATTTTCAATAAATTATTGAAAATTTGGATTGGAAAAATATCAATTTTTAGGGTCATTTTCATAAGAAATTTTTTGGTTTATAAAAAGATTTTTTTTGGTTTGACAAATTTTGTGCAAAAATTTACTTTATAAACCTTTTAAAATCAAATATGTAACAATAGTGAATAGTTGAAATTTTATTAGTCGAAATATTTTATTTACCTACAGATGAAATTTGAAGTCAAGCTTGAAGTTCGTTAATAAATGCGAAGATAGTTGAAGACGTACGTAGCTATCCGGAAAATGCATTACATTCTGCTTGTGTCTAAAATAAAATTTTCCCAATTTTTCTTTAATATTAATCATCTAATTTGTAACTAAAATTAATCTTTCTTAGGGAGTATAAAACGAACTTAAGCTTGATTTCATCTATAGGAAATAATAGTTTAAAAAATATTTTTCTTCCCAAACAATTATCCTTTGACGACTTTTCGCAAATTTAAATATTTTTTTTGGAAATATTCAAAGTGAATTTTTATTTCTTCCTTGATTTTTAATCTTTAGACCACCCAAAAATTTCTTTATAGATTCATATTCGCTATTGATTTTAAATCATACCATGTACTTTTTGTTGGTTCTATGGTTTTATTGATCGAACGTTGAATATTAATCCATTCGTACGTTTCTCCGCTGCCGCTAACAAGGAATATTTTGAAGAAGAAAATCAAGAAGATATCCAGATGCCTTTGTTTAAAATTATGAATATAACATGCTCGATCACTATTCTTGCAACTCAAGAAAAGATCAACGTTCACCAGCACGATGTTGATTTGATCCTATGCTAGGTATTGTTTAATAATAAAAATATGTTCTATCACTAGACTAGACTAGACTAGAGTCACTAGACTCTAAATTAAATCAGCGCTGGCCAGGACGCCAGATTGTAAGCTACAACATACGTTTTATTATTCAGTTTAATTAAATTCTACTGCAGTTAAATCAGTTGCATACTTTTAGGATGATATATTAACATAAGAATTAAATAGTGATGTGTTTAATTGCTGTTAAATAGCAGATTGCTAACTGACTGTTTTTTTATTTTATTATGTGGGTATGACAGTAAGTGTTCTTAAATAGCTATTGCCCTCTAGGAAAATTATGAAATTTTTTTATGATTATTTTCGATTTTTTCTCATCCTTTGATAAACTTTTTGTGAAGTATCGAGTATTTTTGTAAATCTTAGATTTTTTGTTGTAATTTTTTTATATTTTTTTAACTAAACTTTTTACTGCTTGTGAAAGTAACATTTTTGACGGATCCAGGAAAAGGAAATAATTACATGATAAAAACAAGAACAATAAATAGGCAAGCGAACTGTTATATTTCACACACTTATCAGATAACTTTAATTACTACTTCATGGTTTAGCCAATTAGCCGTCTAGAAAGCAGCGCTTTGTTGATTAGCTTGTTTCAGATTTTCTTATCGAAATTTAAAATAGGAGCAATACATTTGTTATCCTTCTTAGCAGTATGATGCAACTGAAAATCAATATGTGTTTCTCATGTGGCTCGGAGCAGACGTTGCAACATGGAAAATATGTTACGACATCAACGAGTCGCCATCTACGTCATCTACGCGGTGCTGATGGAGTTCACCTTTTGCTATCATTGAAATTACAGCTGAAAAATAATATTTATCAATTTTTATGATAAATTTTTTAAATTTGTTTCAGAGCCACTTTTTCATCTTAATTATTTGTTTTCATACAAATTGAATAAAAGTGCTGGTAGCTATTTAATTTTCGGACTTAAGTTTTCTTAAGTAACCTAATTTGTTTTTGGTCATCTAATTTTAAACAACTCCATACAACATGTCTGCAAAGCATAACATTGAACAAAAATAAAGCCTTTGTACAAAATAAAACTTCATAACTTAATTTATGTAGAGCAAAGACACAGTCTAAATATACATATGTTTGTTGTGCATATGTATATAAATAAAAAAAAAAAACAAATTTTTTTTTTTATAAAGTAATCTTGTGTTTCATAAAATATACTAAGTCGACTTTAATTTTTATTTAACTTTTTGATTTTGTTGCTTCTTACTTCTACATGAAAAAAAGGAAAGTAGGAAAAATAAAAGGACCTTTTGTTTAGTAGTGCGTTTTTTTTACTAAAACTTTAAATTAAAAAAATTAGTTAATTTCTGATGACGATTGTTCGTTTAATGGACATATTCCAGGGTTCAGAATTTTTCCTTATGAGCGTTGTAATTTCAACATTTATGATATTTTTCATAAATGTAATATCTAAAATTTTATATTTTTTATGGTCATAAATGTACAATAAAAAATGCCCTGCCTACGATCACACATGAATGTTTGTTTTTTAGCATACACATACACAAAAGGTGAATCACGAAGAACATCCGTATTATTCATATGTGCTAAGTAATGAATTTGCTAATTTTCATTAAGCTCTTTTAAACAAATGTTTGTAAATTTTTCATTTATGAACGTTTTCGTTTATGAGTATTCATTGAAATAAATGAAATTTCTCATAAATGAGATTTCTAAAACACTTTGTTCCCGTGTATTAGTGCTTGCGTGAAAAGCTCAATATTTTTTCTTTTATTTTCTTTTGAATAGAAAGAAAAAAAAATAATTCATAAATGCACAAATACAAAATATTTTCTAGTATTACACGCATGTTTGTAAAGAAGCAGAAAAGAACTAAAATGTACATACTCACAGAATTAAGTGAGCATTTCTGTACTCTGATTTAGATCTTTTTCACATTCTTTGCAGTAAAAATATCTCTTAAAAATTTTTAATAAACTAACAAATATGTATTTTCTATTAATATTTGTTAATAATTGTAGCTAGTTTAAACTTAAGATTTGTTCTTTTATTAAATACAAGCTGTGACCATATACAGTGTATGCGTAATGACAACATTTTGTTCGATATTGTGACTCTTACGTATACACTTTACATAAAGGTACCCATCCCTGGATAAAATTCTATAAAAGTATAAAATTCTAAAAATTATTGTAAAACTATGTTAAAGGTGTTTAAAATATTTTAATAACAATGTAATTCCATAAAGTAAAAATACAAATCAAACATACATTTTATTCAAACTCTGTCAGACATACAGATAATGAATTGCTCATTATTTTAAAACAGCGTCATCTGTTGCGCAACCGTGATTAAAATATAGCGCTTCAAAAGTAAAAGATGCCTTAAAGTATGCAGTATATATTTAAATCGGTAAAAATATCGGTGTACTTTCACTGCTTTTTTACCACTTTCTCTTGGAAATAAGATATTTTAGCGGAAAATATATATTTTTGAATCGAATTTTGGATTCTAAGGTTGCTCCTCACAAAATTTTGTTAACATCAATCCAGTAGTTTTTATGTGATGCGAACGCAAACGCAAAGACAGATAGGAAATTAGTTACTGTTAGATTATATAGATTTTTGATATTTTATGAACAAGCTAAGACAACCGCTTACCAGCTTTTCCCTGACTAATCGACTCAAACTGTAATCCGATGAACTGAATAATATATTTTTAATTATTTAATATTATGCTAATTACCCATAACGTTTTATAATAAAAATGCAATTTATTGGATGGGGGAAAAGAGCTAGTCCCTATACGTATTTCACTGGTTGCTCAGGTCAGATCATCAGGAATCCTTTTTCCCAATTTTAGAGAAGCCAAAAATACTCTATAAGTAATAAAATTCTACAAAACACAATGAGAATTATGCATGTTAATAAAATAATATTACAGAATATTAAAGCTTCAACAAAACACCAACAAACAAACCACGTCCTTCTACAATTGGATGGTTTTTTGCCGTCACTGAATGCAGACGTAAGGTGTGATGAAAAGCATACACAAGTTAATTTTAATATATTTTTATTTTGAAAACTTTTGGAAAAAGACAAGAGATAATGAGCCAATTATTAGTTTTTATTTAAAGTTAAATAAAAAAAAAGAAACACTGACAAACAAAGGTGTCTGTTTGTCTGTTCCTAGTTTGCTGTTAGCCAAACTATTCACGTTTTATTGCACCTTACTCTGGTTCATATTTTGTTTTCACTTTGTTGCTTAACCTCCTCTTTTCAAAATTATTCATTCATGCTTAAAACTCAGCAGGCAAAATTTCTTTGCCTGTGGCATTGAGTCATTGTTCAAGATTACTAGGTTCAACTTTTATAGTTTATTATCTTCTTTATTTTTGTCTTTTCTTCTCTTCTTTTCTTGAAAGATTGTGTGTCCGTAATGCCATAAAATTCATTGCCAAGTGAAAATTTTATTTATGAAACAATAAAAATTTCATTCATAACAACACTTTTACATGCACATTCGAACACACACTTCCATATGCGGCGAAAAAAAGAATAAAAATGGCGACAATATACTGAAAGGGTAATGAAAAATTAAAACCGAGGAAAATTTCTATATAAACTTGTCTGTCTGTGTTGTGCCTATGAATAAAATGAAAACTAAAAACGAGTCAAATAATTTTCAATAAATTTTATTTTTTATTTTTTACACATCATTGCTAAAGTTTTAAACAGAAAATTTTATAACTGCATATTGTCCATATAAGCATTAGTTTTCAAGTTTAAATCGATACGTAAACTGAAGCGCATAAGAAAGAATATCATTGGAGGATGTCCCTATTCAATGCGTATGGTAAAAAAAAGTATTTAAAATTTAACAAGTAGATTTTTATTTACAAGCAAATATTTATATTATTTAAGCAAAATTGGTATTACTCTTCCATCGGTTTAGTGTAAATTTCAACCCATTTATACCCTACGTACGTTTTTTTTTTATCAGAGATATTTATACGAGTTTTTCTAATTTTTAAAATTTGATTTTTTGTTATTTCTATTAAAAGAAAATAATGCCTATATTACTCTTATGTAATATACGGCAACCTTACTTACTTTAAGTCAAGCAAGTGCTACAATCAGCCTATAATATTGACTTTAGTGACTTCAGACTGTCGACTGGCAAATCTTTCTTATCAAGTAGTCTCTAGCAATTCCTAGTATCTGTTCAAGGCTCAGGTCCCCATGGCATCCACATGTAACAAACTTCTATCCGCAGTCCTATGCTGTTATGCTAGCCAGTGCTGGACATTTACACACACAATGCGCGCTGCCGTCTCAGCTTCTTAAAGGCAAAGTTTGCAAGTATCATCTTTTTCGATTTTCATCTTGACTTGGAAGTTTCAATGACCTGTCACCAACGCCGTTATAAAGCGTAAGGTACTTCTATTATATCTGAGCAAGGCCAGCTTCATGCCCTTTATTAATAGCTTTACTTCCCTTGGAAAGTGATAGGAGTAGATAAGACAGTAGGTTAGTGTGATAGTAAAACTTACCTTATGGCAACACTGCAATTTTACGTTATGATTATTTCTAGAGCAGTATTAGGGCGAACTAATTTGAAGCTAAAATAGCCAATTTATAATTATTTTACTTCGCCGTCGTTTAAGGGCACTGTGATATGTATTATTATCGATAGAATTAATATATATCAGAAAAATCGACGTTGCCACGGCTGAATATTGAACTCGTGTCCGCGCTTTAGTAGTCAACGTGCAAACCACTTGAGCTACATGATTAAATTAGTTTAAGATATAATAATGATACTTCATTATTTAAACTAATCTGCACGTGTTTAAATAATACCACACAGAAATACAGTTTAAAGTTTAATTGCATTTTTTTGAATAATTAAGGAAGGCATAAAGCCCGGTCTATCAATTTGATTGTGGGTTCGATTCCTACCCAGCATAACAAAGATTGGGCTGTTGGCTGGAATAGCGTAATCTGACCATATTAAACAAATATCAGTCTATTGGTAAACAGTATTACTGGCACCGACAGCAGAAGATAATGCAACATCATAGCATGGGGTTGTTTTACATGGTGGCATTGGAAAAAATTGATGGAATCATGGGAACATATTGCAGACCCATCTTCCCAATTTTTCAGATATGAGCGCATAATCTAAGGAGGAACTTTCAGTATTATAAGTAAACTAAACTAAACTGGCTATCAGGTACTTTAAAGGCAAATTATAGTAATGATCCTTTTTCTAATTTTAATAATGAATAGCTATTTATCTCTCCCATAAAGTCTTAACTTTAGCTATTGGCAAGTTATAATAAAGGGTCTTAAGTTCATAACACATTTAAATTATTATTTTATAGAAAAATAATTGCAATTATTTTCGCTTCTAGTTGCAATTTTTAAAACAACTATTTATGCTTTTTAAATCTATTGTTTAGCCACCCCACCACCCCCCAAAATGTTTGACTATTCAAAAATTGTTGATAAACAATGTTTCAGAATAATCTATGACCATGTTGGTCAACCGTTCTCTCAAGCATAATATCTGCTCTAGTGTCCTTTTGTTGGGCATTTTGTTATGCTACAAAAAATAAAAATAATAGAACAAGTAAAACTTTGTTTGTTCTTCTACGTAATAAAAATATTTTAATACTTTGGACAATATGGCCATGACAACAACAATGACAGCAAAAAGTTCGTGCCAACAAATTTGAAATTAAAATATAAACATTTAAATAAAAGAACAACTTTATATTGCAGTGGCTTGTTTTAGCAGCTTTTTTATTTTAGGCAACTGCTGGAATACCAGGTTTGTATGTTTGGCAAACTAATAAATGTAGTTTTATTTCGAAAGCCATTTCAACTAAAAAATATACATTTTATAAATTTAATAGTTTATTTATTTATATATATTTTTCCTGCTTACTAAGCAGGCCAAACTTGCATAAAGTTGTAAACGAAAAATATTAAAATATAAAATTATTCAATATTATTATGTAAAAATATAAAAAAAAATTAAATCTGTAATTTTAAGTATTTGCAATGATACAAAAAGCCCACAAGCAAATGTTCGTTTAAGTGTGAGATGGCAAGGGCACTAGAGTAAGAGCAGCATAAGTGCATGTGTGTGGATGTCCTGTGAATATGTGCAACACTCGCATACATTCGTATCACTTTACAAGTCGTCACTTTTAATAGTACACATTTTCAAATCATACTCACTACCATTTTTGTGTGCATTTTGGAACCCTTAAAGGATATTGCAACCCATTTCACAATAAAAAAAGTAAAATAAAACTTTTGTATTTATTATTTTATAAAGTTTGTAAGTGGTGTGAGTGAGTTCCCTTACACATATATTTTTATAGGCTCCCTAATAGTTAAAAGACTTTATGATGCGTAAAGCTATAAATATAAGAGGAATAAAATCTATTTCTTTATTACTCCTCTACCCTTTTTCATAATAATTAATAATTGATATTTTTAAGCCCGTAAAATTTTCTAATAAACTTTTTATTCAATTTTAATTGTCCTAATTAAAAAAATAATAATTTGCATTTAATGAGCTTAAAAATATTAAAATGTGTAATGAAATTTACGATGCAAGAGAAAATAAAATTATTATTATTAAGGAAGCTTTAAAGTAGAAAAACTAATAAAACCCTGAACCATTTCGCAATAAATTCTTAAAATTTAGTTTTATATCTGCCATTGAGAAGTGTTCCAGTGTCAATACATTTTAATATAATTTTAAATAACACTTTTTGATAAGATATGAAGTAGTAATATTAGCAACTAACTTCTTTAATAGAAGTACCTTTAGATGGATAACTGCGTTGGTTACAGGTCATAGAAACTTCAAGTATCATCTAGTCAAGATGAAAATCGAAGAATATGATACTTGCAGACTGTGCCTGGAAAAGACTGAGACGGCATCGCACATTGTGTGTGAATGTCCAGCACTGGCTAGCATAATACACAGGACCACTGGTAGAAGCTTGTTAAATGTGGATGCCATGGGGGACCTGAGCCTTGAACAAATGCTAGCAATCACTAGAGACTGCGTGACGAGACAGAAGTCCGACATTTACCTGTCGATAGTCTGAAATCACTAAAGTCAAGATTAAAGGCTGGTTGAAGCACGTGCTTCAATGAAAATAGGTTGCCGTAAATTATTTTTGCCTTTAATCAGAAAGGACGGAATGGGGGTCGAAAATGGACCCATTATAGAAGTGGTTTACTTCGATATTCCCCCTACATTAAAATTTAGAACACGTCAATAGATTTTAATATAATTTTAAATGACACTTTTTGATAAAATATGAAGCAGTAATATTAGCCAATAACTTCTCTTATATGTTGAAAACTTTATTAAAAAGATTCTACTTCTATCATTTTTCACTAGTAAAAAATAGACAAAAATATCAGTGTTAATACACTGAAAGAAATTTGTAAGTAATAAATTTAAAAGTCCCTAAACTTTTTTCATATGACTACTTTTTTATCACTTTATTGGTTTAGTAATTCTAATTGCCCCAACCCCTATTCACATGCCGTTTACTGCGAATTTATTAATTTAAGGGTGTATTTTTTTTTTGCCGATACCTAGAATTATTTTTTATTTATTTTTTTGTTTAAAGCCTCTTACTCTATTCGAATTTGTAAAAATGTTGAGCAACATTTATTATTTCACTAGGAAAATTTGACATTTAAAATGTGGTATCTATCTCGCAATTTTTAAGAATTTTACGATTTTATTGCTTTTTAAATATATCACATTATTTTAGAAAATTTTCCTCAAAAATTTTCCAAAAAAATTTCACATGAAATAATGCCTATTTGCTTTATTTCACAGCTTTAATAAAATGTTGGCAGCAACATTTCAATGTTTTTCCACAGTAAAAACAGAGTACTACTTCTGCAAAATTTCTTCATGATTTTTTCATACAATTTTTTTTATGTATTTATGTATGTATGTAGTTTGAGAGCATTCCGCATGAAAAAATGAACAGAATACTGGGCCTTTTTTAAATTTTTATTTTTGGAATGAATTAATTTTTTGGAATTTTATTTTTAGTTATTCTGACAAATTCTAATTTTCTTTTTTTTTTCTTTGGGTGTACAATTACATTATTTCTTTTTTGATAAAATACATTCTGTATTATTTATTAATTTTCAATAAAAATGCAATTACTTTTCTTACAGTGCCTCCTTTTCTAACTTATCTTAAAGTCAATGAATATTTCAAAGATTTTTGTTAAATTACTACCTCATTGCTTACATATTTAATTAATTTTTAATACCTTATTCTTATTATTTTACAAGAACAAATATTTACTGATCTTTATTTAATATGTTCACAATACGAGTATTTTTTTCATAATTAGCATTTTTATATTTATTAATAATCGCTGACATTTTCAAAAGAGTAATAAAAATATAAAACAAGAAATGTGTATCTACATATTCATATGACAATTTCTGATGACAAATATTAAAATAAAGTATTAAGACATTTTTATTGCCTTGATTTTTATACGTGTAAGTGTGCATAAGTTTTCCCAGCAAACAGGAAAAATGTATCTTATAGATAATAAAAATAATTTGAAATCGAACTGTTTTTCGAATGGCTTTTTAAATTGATTTAGAAACATATTTGTGAATAATAGCTTTCTCAACAAAAACTTCAACCTATTTTCAAATGTGTTATATTATTTATTAGCTAATTTTTCATTTTCATTTAAAAATCCATCATTGTTAAGATATAAGGTAGCGTGAAATAACTCCCAAATGAAATAACTCCCAATGCAATAACTCTCAAAGAAATAAGTCCCAACGAAAAGGAAATAACTTCCAAATTAAAAAAACGAAATAACTCCCAACGCCAAAATGAAATAAGGTCCAAAAACTTAACCGTTAATTCAAAAGAATTATATTTTTACAAAAAAAAAATGAAATAACTCTCAAATGAAATAAGTTCCAACAAAAATGAAATAACTCCCAATACAAATTACATTTGCACCCGGGCACTGTTTAACTGTTTTAACCTCTATGGTATAACAGGTACGTCCCGATGAAGGAGGTCCATAACTTTGATATCATACCATATATCCTAGATATATTACCAAAGGCCGGCTATAAAGACAATATTTTGTTAGCTAAGCCGCTGTTCCATAAATCATAGAGAGATCATTGAGCCATCCCGGCCTGTGTAGGCGGCCTTCGGCCGTATGGAAGGGTTTAACCTCTATAGTATAACCAATACCGGCTTCGCATACTAAAGTAGCATGGATTTTCTTCTCTATGGTATTACCAACACCGGCTTCACTTACTAAAGTTTTCCTGCATAACCGGCAAGGACTTTCTCCTCTATGGTTTAACCAACACCGGCTTCGCTTACTAAAGTTTTCTGCATAGCCGGCCTTCGGCCGGGCGCAAGGATTTTCTCCTCTATGGTATAACCAACACCGGCTTCGCTGACTAAAAGTTTTCTCTGTATCCAGAATAATGCAATTTTAGTCAAATGAATACCCCCGGGGGTTCCAATTGTCACTGCAGGAATATGGCAAATGATTTGACGCGGTCCACTCGGGGAAAATAGGGGCACCAGACGCTAGGGTTCGTAGAGCCTAAATCTGAAAGAAAAGGTCTGTGAGTAAAAATCACGAGTTCTCTTCGAGGCCCGACCAGTGCCCAAAAGACTGGTACCACGGGAAAGAAAGAGGTTATAATGTGGATCTAGGCTTGCCTTGGAAAGGCTTGCCATATTATATAAATTGCTACTCATTGTGACTGTATCACACACAAAAAGCGATTGGTGGCAATCGTAAAGTGTTGTTATACTACACAATGGGGGCGCTAGTCTACGCCTATGTTTCACTCGGTGGTAAGACCACCGTGAGGTTAGGCCAAGTAGGCAGGTACTCACGTTAATCTTGTTCCACAATTTAGTCAAATGAAATAACTCCCAATCAAATTAAATGAAATAACTCTCAAGAGAATTAAGTTAGGAGTTATTTCATTTGGGAGTTATTTCATTGCGAAATAATTCCCAATGAAAAATTATGAAATAATCTCCAAAAATTGGGAGTTATTTAATTATGAAATAATTTTTGAATTTTTTGTTGGGAGTTATTTCATTTTTTTTGGGATTTATTTCGTTTGGGAGATATTTCACGGTACCAAGATATAATAATAATGATACATAATCTTTAACCATTTGTAGATTAATACATTTTACATACACATACCTTCGTGTTTTGGAGGTTCAATTTTCCTAAAATGATTTTAATATCATACTGTTGTCAAATCTAGTAACTCTATTATCATTTGTGCCCAGTTTGGTTGACCATGTTTATAACAAAAATAGAGTAAAGCCAGAGCAAGCTTACAAATTCTAAAAATTTATTTTGAATATCGTAAAACAAGAAGGTTTTCTTGCAATATTATGTTAAGGAAAGAGTATTAAAATAGTACTATTTTAAACGTGGCTTGAAAATGGGGTCTTTACATTTAAATCTCACCAAATGTACCAAAGAAACAGCCAGGGCGATGGTCTTCACCGAAAGGTATGTGAAATTGTCATATATGTACCCAGAAAATTCCTCCACGCACCGCTACCTCTACAAAAAATGCTATTTGGTGTATTTTACAGGCCGTTGGAGACATTGATCCTTTCTTTTTTTAAAGTTAATCGAGCGTAACGTTACCTTGATGGAACCCTTCATTGTGATATTTGCGAGGATTTTTTTCCGAACAGTATGGTACCACATGCCTGCCATACAGCTAGTAAAATAATTACCTTCATAAGAAGGTAAGGTCCAATCATTTGCCTATTAATATTACACACGGGATCTATTTTAATGGCGACTTGTAACAGCTTAACACTAATGCTTCCAGGGCACTCATATATATATGTATATACTCATGTATATGTATAAAGGGCCTCGTATGTTTGATAGTGATTGAATATTATAATTCTATTGTACATGCGAGCCAATTGCGGCGCTCAGATAACGGAAATCATATTTAAATAATGATATAAAATTAGACTTCACATAAATTCAATATTTTATTGAATATTATGTAATCTATGTTAATTCCAAATTGTAGACCTTTAAAGCAACACATAGTGAATCTATACATATAATAAAACAGTAACTCATTTCCTGTCTGTCTGGCTGTCTGTCTGTCTGTCTTTCTGTCTGTGTTCGCATCACGTAAAAACTTCTTGACGGATTTTAATAAAATTTTGAGGAGGATCCTTACTCCAATATATACTTTTTATTTTCAAGAAAAAGTAGAGAAAAAGCAAAAAAAAAGTACTCATTTTTTTTAAGAACCCTTTCGACCCTTATGGTACACATGTGTACCAGTTGAAGTTTTAACATCTCTAGAATATTCAAATTCAATGTTGCTAGGTTGTGAACGTTACCATGTCGTTTTTTATTTCTCCTGAATACATTCTAATATGTTCCGTTATATTTTTTTGTTTTTTGCATTGTATTTTTGTCTTTTTGGTGTGTTACAACGTAGGCAAAGTGAAGTCTTCTGGAACGCTGGTGGAGCGGGTTGTGACCAAATTAGCTAGTACAATCGTAGAAGCAGATGTCGTGTTATGTTTCGATCGCTTTTTTACATCTGTTTATTTATTGGACACAATATCTTTCCCAGCTGTTCCCCAGCCGAACAGAAAAAATATTCCTAAATTTTCCGGAAATAAACTTGAAAGAGTTGAAAGAAGTGAAACAGAGTTCAAGTGTACTTAATCTGGACTTCTATGCGCAAAATGGCAAGATACAAAGGAAGTCTTCGTACTAAGTAATTGCCACAAAGCAACAGTTACGATTGTTACGAAAACTTTGAAAACGGGCGATAAAATTCAAGTGCCATGTCCAAATCAAATAAAATTTTATCGCGAAATCATGGGTGGCGTTTACTTGGCTGATCAAATGGCTGGCCTTTATGAATACGATCGAAAATCGATAAGAGGTGGAAAAAAGTTTTTTTATCGTTTGATAATAATAATAATAGCCGTAAACGCATGGGTCATTTATAATGACCTCAATCAAAACAAGATGCCATTCAAATCAGTTGTAGTTACCCTAGCTGAGGAAATGAAGGGTTAAAAACCACTGCCGTTCGTCGATCACAAAAACCAGGCCGCGCATCTAAAATTGAAAAAAGAAACAGACACGCACTAAGACAATCCTCAAAGCACCATATCATGCATAAATTTCAACAAAAGTTAATAAAATCTAGTTTACTAAAACCTATATATGAACGTAGTGTAGTTTGTTTTACTGGACGATTGGTACTTATTGGTACAACTTAACATCCCGAATGGTACTATGGTGTACCACCACCCCCCCAACTCCCCTATCATTGTTTTTCAGATTTTCGTTTACCAATATATTGTATATTATTGAAATAACATACACCCATCAAAAATTTTGTTTTAACATTGCTATTCGAATGTCGGGTCGAAAGGTTTAAAGGTAAGGCATCCTTTATTTTTGAAAACGGGATATTTTAAACACGGTTGCGCAACAGATTGCGCTGTTTTAAAATAATGACAAATTCATATTTTACTTCTAAATAGCCAAATAAATAAAATTTGTATTTAATTTGTAGAATTACATTATACTTAAAATATTTTAAACACCTTTTACAGAGCTTTACAATAATTTTTATAATTTTACAAAATTTTAGGATTGTACCAGGGTACCCATACCATTATATAAAGTAAATACTTTAACGCGAAGCACTATAAAAGTAAGAGTCTAAAAATTTGAAATGGATTACTTCCAAAGCAAAATCGAACAAAATATTACCAGTACGAACACGTGTAAGGGCAGACTAGTGTAAAAATATGGTTAAATAAATTTAATTTAGATTTTTAAACATAATCAATTTCCTGACTTCGAGTCTATGCATAAATTGGTGATCACTTAAATATTAAATTTATTATCAAATTAACATAATGTCACTTGTAAAATAACTTGAAAGTTTATTAAAGATTTTTAAAGAAACTTTATTATCAAACTACTAAAAACTCTATTTTTCAAATTTTATTTGATGACAAGAGATGATTTTAATGTTTTTTAAGTTGAAAATTATAATTACCAAATTGAGATTAAATAATATGTAAAATGTTTTTTTTTTCAAATGATTATCAACTTAAGTTCAAATGTAAAATTCAAATCTATACCCAAATTTGAAAAAAGCCTGAAAATTACGAAAATGTAAAAATTATATTATTTTATTCGTTACATTTTGTGTTTGCTGGGTTTGTAAAATTTCCTTTCATGTCACTGATTTTATGTACATGAAACAATTATGGAAACAGATGCACGTGTCGTCATTATTGTAACAGTGATGAAAAGATGGCGATTGTTAATTTTGTAATTTTTATCAAATATTTTTATTGGTAATATAAAATACATACATACATACATACATACATACATACATACATACATACATACATACATACATACATACATACATACATACATACATACATACATACATACATATGTATGTATGTATGTGTACTAAAAATGTAATTTGAGACTAAGGTGACAACAATAAGTTTTTGGTAAACAATAAACAAAAAAAAATATTTTAATATTTCACCAAAAACCATTGTGTCATTGGTTTTTGGTATAAATTCTTATTGTAGAGTATTATTAATATTTTGCGAAAAAAAAAGAATCCTATATTGGCATCAGGATGGTAGGTTACCTACTCACAAAATTTTGTTAGAATCCATCCAGTTGTTTTTACGTGATGCGAACACAAATGAAAAGTAGACAGACAGACGAAAATGAGTTACTATTTTATTATATGTATAGATTAATTAATAGAAAATGGGTTTAATTCCCAAAAATACAATTTTTTTAAAAAACTATTTCGAAATTTGGTTTTCAAACACTTTGTAGTTAAATTAAAATATATAATTTTGTTTATAATTGCAAAATAATTTTTTTTATTCCTCTGAAAAATAAAACTATTTCGTTGAAAATCCAAAAATTATTTAGATTTAATGGTGTATAAAGAAGGCATATAAAATTAATAATCGAACAGAGTATAAAAAAATTAGTGCCGATTTTTTGCCACCAATTAAAAAAAACGATTGCCTAAATTCATGATTTTTAAAATGTAAATAATGTTTTTTTTATTTGCCACATTAATAATCCGGTTCTACCCTAACTTGCTTAAATATATATGTATCTTATAGTTATCATGTTACGTACTAAGTTTTGTTATGATCAGACATTTTTGTATGTAATATAGGGTTTGTAAGAAAAAGGACATATGGCAGGACCTTAAGTCCTTCAGATTTAAATAACATTTTACACACTCATTCCTAGTTGTAAGTGTATTAAAATAACCACTTTTTGTAATTTTGCGGATATTATTGAGCTAAACTTAAATTTTTCAGTTTAAGGAGACATGGAAGGTATGAGTTATTTTGCACCCTTTCCACCTGAGGTGAAGGGTATAAAAAAAAATCCGGATGCAATAAAAGCAACTTAGAAAGCGTATATACCCTGCCCAAATTACTGGCTCATGATACGCGACTCTTTTTTTAAAAAAGCGAATTTATACCAAATTTTTAGCAAATTCTAAAAATGTCTGACATCTCCTTTAATTTTTGTCTCTTCTTTTTGTTGTCATAACGTGAAAATATTTCCAACATTTTTTCATAAATTGACTAAATCTAATATAACTTAAAAAAAATATAAATCTCTTATACAAATATTTTTACTGCTTTTGGCCTCAAATAAGGTTAATATGCTGCATAACAAAAATATTTATTTTTATACAAGCATAAATGTACGTTTTCTTTATAGTCTAGACCCAATATTTGATTGTTAAACGCTTGTTAGAAAAATTTCCACGTACGCAAGCATACACGCTTTAAATGAACGTATTTTCTTCTACACACTTGCATGTGTTGAAAGAAAATAAGTACCACAGTTGACATTATACTTGTAGTAATAAAATAAAATTAAATAATAATAAACCGAAATTAAACATAAATGACCAAAATCATATTACAAATGTTAATCATAATATGCCGTCAGAATGTTGTTGGCATTAATCTAATTTGTTTTACCTTTTTTTTTATATTTATTTGTTTTAATTTGTTGCAAAAATGTGGCCTTACTACCACTAACCTATTTTCAGACAGACATTTTTAATTGTGTGTAAAAAGTCAGCAGTCTCATTCATATGATTTTTAATTGAAGAATGGTTCAAGATTTCAAATCAAACGATAAACAGCCGTATGAAAAAATCTTAAACAGCCTTATAACCCATTTTTTAAGCATAATTCTCACATGATCCTCAGAAAAAAATTAACTCATACTTAAACAAGATTTTAATATTTAAACCATAAATAAATAAATAATCGAATATATAACTTTATATGAAAGAAATAACACAAAAAAATGACTACAGAAAATTCAAAAGATAAAAACATGACAATAACATTTGAAAATTATTTCGGGCTGGCTGTATATGACGAACAACACAAACAATATTGGCCTTCATGGCGTCAATTGTTACTGGTGACTTCATGTAACCGCACAGATGTATTCAAGATTAACGTGGGCTACTGCCACGGTGGCTTTATCCCACGGTGCTCCAAACACCGAGTGAAATAAAGACGTAGACTACACGCAAAGAAAAAACATGGTTATTGCATGGTCACGGCAACCACACTATGTTCTCTGTAACAATAGATGTTTGCTGTGAACAAATTGTAGTTATTTAAAACAATACTTTGGTCACGATAAACATTTTTTTTGTGAACAGTTAATCATTCAATGGTTATACGCACCAAAAAAGCAATAGGGTTGATTTGAAACATATTAAAATTCAAACCACAACCATATTATTTTTAATATTTAAAAATTATAACCATAATATATTATTATTAAACATAGTATGTTAAGTATGACTAAAAATAAACAAATAATGTTTGGTTTTAAAAATACATATTTTGGTTTTGACATTTTTTCGGTTCAGAAATATGTGTGTAAGCTACCGGTTCATCTAAAACCGTAAAAACATTAAATAGATATTTGTTGTCAACAAATAAATTTGTTTTTTATTATAAATGATAGTTTTAAATTAAAAATATCAAACACCTAAAAAGGTAAGCAGAAAATATCAAAATATGTATGTAAGTCTAAATGGAAATATTCGTGTATTTGTTTTTTGTTATTTATAAATATATTCATACGCTGTCACATATAACCATTTACATGTTTCAAATTATATTATAGTATTTTTATATTACAAACATAACTATGGTTGTATTTTACAATGTTATTTTAATGTTCCAACGACAACAATATTATTTTTATATATAACCATATAATTCAACCATAACATGTTGCTCTTAGATTATGGTTACCTCAACCATGTTTTTTCTTTGCGTGTAGCGCCCCCATTGTGTAGTATAACAACACTTTACGATTGCCACCAATCCCAATTTGTGTGCATACAGTCACAATGAGTAGCAATTTATACAATATGGCAATCCTTTCCAAGGCAAGCCTAGATCCATATTATAACCTCTTGCTTAGGGGTTTGGAGACTATCCAAACTCCGTCTGTTGAGAGTGCAACAGCACACTTGATCGTGTTAAAACAACAGACCTTTTCTTCCACATTTAGGCTCTAGGAACCCTAGCGTGTGGTGCCCCTATTTTCCCCGAGTGAACCGCGTCAAAGCATTTACCATTACTGCAGTGACAATTGGAATCCCCGGGGGTATGTAACTGCACAAGAAATTTCGCATGACCTTCATTTTTATGTCGATGGTTGCGGTAGCCGTATGGCACGTAGGAGTGATCCTGTTAAATCTAGATCTCGCCCTGATTAATATCATTCATGTTCGCAAACAAAAAATCAACGATCTCCATTAACCATAATTCGAGCTTCAACTTAATTTTAGAAGAAATAAGGTTCAATAATGCCACCAGGTGTTATTGCAACATTTAGAGAGTATGTGGTATAAAATACATCCTCAGTTCGATGAATGGCTTGCTCAATTATAATGGGTGATCCATTTCGAGTTACTTTTTTCAATAGCCTTTTTTGACAAATCACGTGTGAGTCGTTTCATGCTGTCATGTTATTTTTGTTTAGTATTGTTTGCCATTTCATAATGGAAAGACTTACGACTGAATCGCTTCGCTCTATGGGCTCTTGAAAAGTTCCAAGAAGATCCGACGTTTTCGAGGCAAATTTTGTTTAGCGATGAGGCCCATTTTTGGCTCAATGGGTATGTAAACAAACAAAATTGCCGCATTTGGGAAGAAGAGCAACCTGAAGAGATTTAAGAGCTAGTACTTCATCCACTGTGGTCTGTGAGCCGGTGGAATCATCGGTCCATATTTCTTTAAAAATGTTGCCGGTGCGAACGCAACCGTCACTGGCGACCGTTATCGTGCCATGATAACCGACTATTTGATGCCTGAAATTAAAGCTCGTAATGTCGGCGACATTTGGTTTCAGCAAGATGGCGCCACTTCCCACACATCAGATCAATCAATGGATTTATTGAGAGAACATTTCGGTGAGCAAATAATTTCACGTTTTGGGCCGGTCGATTGGCCACTAAGATCGTGTAATATCACCGTTAGATTAGACTTTTTTCTCTTGGGATATTTAAAGTCTAAAGTTTATGCGGACAAACCCGCTTCGATTCAGGCCTTGGATGAAAACATCACGCGTTTCATTCGCCAGTTACCAATCGAAATTCTCGTACGTGTCATCGAAAATTAGACTTAAAGGATGAACCGTCTGCGACGTAGCAACGGCCAACATTTGATAGACATAAACTTCAAAAAGTAAATGCCAAAGAATATTTTTTCAAATGATAATAAACATTCTACATTAAATTTGAATTTTCTTTGCTTTTTTCTTTAAAAAATAGGAAACCTCGAAATGGATCACCCCTTATAATGGCTGCTTTTCAAAATAAATCTGATGATATACCAGAGTATACCGATCATTAATGTTTAAAAGATATTACAGTATTTCACAGATAACCTTTTCTTAAGTTTTTAATTGTTTTATCATTGATAACAATATTTTAAAAAAGCTAATATTTGGGATTAAAGGCAATTTTTTAGTTTTTT
This sequence comes from Phasia obesa, assembly GCA_949628195.1. Lineage (NCBI taxonomy): Eukaryota > Metazoa > Arthropoda > Insecta > Diptera > Tachinidae > Phasia > Phasia obesa. The sequence goes on from OX451218.1 coordinate 122,488,460, forward strand.
TTCTTCTATTTTTTAGGGGGATACTAAATCAGACTACTAATTTTATGGTTGCCTTTGCGATCCCCTTAGTTCCTCAATGATTTTTGATATCCGACAGCTATACGACTACCTTACTTTCAGAATGTCGACTGATACATGTCGACATTTGCGTAAGGCACAGCATCTACATTTAATATATGTCTGCCAGTATAAGTTACGCAGTTAACCATTTATAGGTACTCAGATTATATCCAAGCATCTTCTTGGTCTGTCTACCAACTTGTAGTAAAAAATACCAGAGTCTTTGGGGAGCGTTGAACCCGCTATATTAAGCACTTAGCGAAACGGCCATAGAAACTATCTTACCCTTTAGTAATCAATTTTAATTAAATTATAATTTGGGTTCATAGCACGCTATTAATTAAAAATTAAAATTGTGAAATTTTAATACCCAAAATATAAATTTATATAAAATTTTTTATTTTATTTCTTACCTTAATGATGATGATTTATTAATATATATTTCTCGGGTGCTCCGATAGACCAATAGGTAGTGTGCTAGTCTATCAGTAGTGGGGGTTGTGGGTTCGATTCCCACCAAAGTCTCTGAATGTTTCACTACAAGGAGTGAAGGTCTTCGTTACTATGTTCGATGAATTAAGTTAGAATATAATTTGTAATTATATTGTAACATTTAATAAATAAATAAATATTTCTATGATTTATTTTATCATCAATTTAAGAGTTTTGCAATAAAATAAATATGAATTTATTTTTTTATTTTTGATTAATACACGATTCGTATTCGATGCTAAGTTTAGACATCTCTAATCAGATTCTAGTCATGTTGAGATTAAATTTGTATCATTTAGTTTTTGAACATGGAATTCTAGCATCATAATGGTTGATAAATGAATACTTACTACTACCTACAGTCTTTTTTATAATGAAAAAATAAATATATAACTAAAATATTAGTTTTATGTGAATTTTATTTGAACTATTTTTAAATAATTAATTTATTCATTTAAAATATTAATTTATAAGAAGTCAACACACTGTTCTGTGCTATATTTGTATCCACATTTAAATAAGACATGTGTGCTGTTCAAGCGTTTGTTATGTCGCACAATAAGTAAGTTTATAAAAATAAATGTGTTTCTTTCTGCTCTACCAAATATTATGTGGCGTTGTATATTACGAAATTATTTAATATTTATTTTTAAACATTAAGGTCAGACCCCCAATATTAGAAATGCCAAAAATAATGCCCTTTGGTGGTCATAGATGTACATCACACACATACGCTTAAACGTACGATGTACATATGTATGTATATTCGAATATTCCTATAAAAAGACAAAATTTTTTAAATTTATGTATCTGCTACAGGTCTGCACTGCAATGGAAAATATTTCGGTTTTATATATATTTTTGGAAAAAGAAAATGATGGAAACTGAATTTTATGAAAATATTTAAATCTCTACTGCATTGCGAAGGGAAAAATTTCCTAAAAAATGAAAATAAAAAATTAAGCAATAAAACGGGGTAGAACTAAAGTATGTTTGTAAAGATACGAGTACGATTGCTAAACAAGTGCACACTGGTTGACTCTATATAAACTAAACTTCTGAATGTTCATAAACATTCTACGAAGGTCATCTTAAAAGTTGTTTAAGTCGTCAAATTGAGTGCTATGCCTTCTTGATTAAATCAATTAAAGTATTTCTCAGATGCCGATAGAATGTTGTTATAATATTTAAGCTAAATTGACAAAATATTTTAATCACTTTCTAGATTCAAGAAATTCTAAAAATGCAATATATGATGTTTCAAGCAGTACTTAACAAAACATGAATTGCTTAAAAGTATATTTCTGGAATGCAAACGACATGAAAATTTATTTTGAGAAATTTTAGATGACCTTGATGGACTTGTTGGACATATTTATCGTGGAATTCCAATTTTAGGAGTAGGTCTTTAGTTCTGCCTTTCATTTCATTTAACCCTCGGAAGTATACGAAATTTGTGTCGGTAAATAGTATACGCAGGTCTGTGCAGACCTACATGGGATTTGTATGGAAATGCATAGTCAGATGTCATAAAAGTGTCTATCATATCTAATATACTTTAGAATAAGTTTATAACGGTTGGCAGACATCGTCGCCTTGTAAATAGGGTTACCATTGTGTCCCCACAACTCATGACTAGGCTGATCGTTTTAACCGAATATGCCGGCAAACAAGGTAAGGCCAATAAATGCGTATATTTCTGTTTCGGTTACAGGTTTGCTCCACTCTCCACCAAAATTCATAAAAATTGTTATTGTAATCTGCATTGATTTGAAATGAAATTTGTTTTGCCACCAAAAACACCGAACCGAGAAACAAAAAAGTTATAGTGTTCGGAGATTGTTGCTCCAGACCAAAATGTTACACACACTTTTATATGCAAAAATCTGCAGAGACCTGTCTATACCTCCGAGGGTTAAAAAGGTTCTCGTCTCTTATTTGGGAGTAAAGAAAAGATTTGAAAGGTAAGCTAGACTATTTTATGAAAAATTCGGGTGTAAAAATAAAAATAATAAAATTAGTTTTACTTGTATAAAAAATGAATTTTCGACAGCGGTACCGAGAAGTTTTCTAAATTTAAATTTGAGGTGACAGTAATAAAATACAAAATGGTTTATTTTTTATTAGATCAAATTATAGAATTAGTGATTGTTGATATTACAGATCAATATTTACTTATTTATTTTGTAGTCAGTCTGAACTTATTTTAGAATGGAAGTACCGCTGCATATTCTTCTCATTTCGGTTTTGTGCCGATGTTAGATCTTATGTATGTTTCTAATTCGTCTTTATTATTTTACAAAATATATCTGCACCAGCAACAACATTTAAAAAAAATATTTCATGTACAGTTTTATTATACATATGTATAGATAACTTAACTCATGTATTCATATATTAAATGATTGAAAAACACTAAATCATATGTGTCGATGTTGATGACACAAACATTCCTAGTACTGCCCCCACACAACAATATTTTAAATACCAGCTTCTTCCTTACATTTATTTATTTTTTACTTATTTTTGCAAAAATGATTTATCGTATTTGTTTAGAAATTTTTGTTAGTTAAAAAAAACCATTTGGCTTCTACTTCGGTTTGGAAATTATTTAAAATTGCTACAAGTTCATTGGAGCATATAAGTGAAAATTCAACTGTCTGATTAAATCTGTAAATGTGTTTTTTTTTTTATTTGTTTGTAAATAATACAACAGTTGCTTAAATGGATAGAAATAAACTTTTCACCAACAAAAAGAAAAAAACCTAACGTTCTGATTATGCCCGCTTTTTGTGTATCAGTAAAATTAACTTATTCATATACCAACTTTTGGGCTCTCACACTGCATTTAAGTGAACATTTTCGTCGTTAAACTTTTTCTTCCTTTTAGAGCATTATTTGTAATTCAATACCCAAAGTTTGAAAAATTTAATTACACACGGGAATTGCTTTTGAAAAGGGGCTGAAAGTAAGAAAGAAGTTTAAGTGATTTATTTGATTTTACGTCAAGATTATTAAATAATAATACTAACAATATATTTAACCTGTTCAAACTATTCTTACTCTTTTCAAGTTTTTTTTTTATAAAAATATTTTTTGAATCAATATTAACATAAGTGATCCAAAAACTTGGCAATGAAAAATGTTTCAAACTTTTGTAGTGCGAAACATTAATAAAGGACAATCGAAGGCCAATGAAAATGGGACTCAAGGCTCAGATATTGTTTTAATATTTTATATAACCTTCGGAAACTCAAGTAATCTAATAGATATACCGAGAGGTCGAAATTATCTTTTAAACCATAAAATGGTTGGACCCTGTTAGAATTTTTCTGTCCGAAATATTGATTATCAGCCAGTGTCATACATACCTTTGTGAAACAATTTAAGTCGCTTTACATATGAACTACGTTGGGAAGGAAATATTGCAACATTGGATAATATTGTTAATTTGGCAAATTTGAAATTTCTTCGAAATATAATCTTTTCAGGTGAAGTGCATTTTCAACTCGGTAGGTTTGTCACAAACAGAATTTCTTCATCTGGAGATCGGAAAACCCGAACATTATTGTTTTATTGTTGAATACACAGAGAGTTACAGTTGGGTTTGGTGTTTGGGGTGATGATAACGTTGGTCCTTTTTTCGAAAATTCTTCTAGAAAGGCCATTTCAGTTAACGGCGAGCGCTACTCAGCAATGATTATAGACAAAATTTTACATAACCTTTGAATTTAGCTCGATAGCACGCCAGGTTAAACAGCTCATCAAGCAATCGAGTTTTTGTGCATTAAGTTTGCTAATGGTATTATCAGCCGTCTTGGCGAATTCAATTAGCCGTATCGAAACTGCAATCTGATCTTTAGACTTTTTCTTCATTCGTGAAATCATCATTAGGAAACAGAAGATAAAAATATTTATAATAATATTCGCTAAAAAAATAAAACAATGATATCTTCTTCATTACTTGATAAAATTTCTATTTATTGGATTTTACGAAACAAGGCAAGTTATATTAAATTTAGGAAATGTAAAAATTTAAGTCGCAGCTCGACAGACAACAAAATTCTACATCTTTTAGAGAATTTTCAAGGCTTTTGCATGCGATTTGTCGTTTAAGGACACTGTTGAAATCGGGAAAGTTGAGTAAATTGCATACGTTTGTATTGCCTTTTTGAGAAGTTTTCAAAATATATTTTTGTGGCTAAACAAATTAAGATTTTGTACTGATTTTTTTGTGATAGTCTATATTAACAGCTATGTGTGTATATTTATTTTTAGAAAAATTTTATTTTAAATTTTTAAAAAATGTCGTTCTGAATTAAAATATATAGATTTTTTGTTCCCATTTTTGTCAAAAAATGTGAAAAGGTTTTTGATAGAGAGCGCAGGGCAGTGATCCTAAAAATGTTATATATTACTATAAAGGTTGAAATATCTTCTTTTAGACTGTTGACGAAAACTTCGCACGATTTGGCGCCAATCTTTTGCCATTTATTTCATATTTCACCTTTTTCTGTTTTTGCTCGTCTTACATAGAGTATGTAATATAATACGAGTAAGTTTTCTTACGTTTCTTGTCACTCACAAAATGCTTTTGTTTTGAAGTAAATTAATTCTTATTATTATAAATAAAATTTATTGTTACTGAATAAATTAATTATTCAGGCTTAAGTTCTTAAATATAAGGAGTTAAAAAAAAATTGGAGATCAACAGAGTGGAATGCATTTTCCGCTACGTCCTTCATCAGCACTTTTCGTATCTATCTACAATGTAGTTTCAATTATTTTTAATTTTCTATTTAAACAAACTTATCAAAGAAATAGTACATGAGAAATTTAAATTTTTATATTATTTTTCATAGGAGATAGAGCTTTTTGATATTGTTTTTAAACTCTTAAACACTATTTTTTATATTATTGTTACTAATATAAATAAGTTATTATATATACATATTATAAAATTGTGATTTCAAGCCTGTCTGTCTATTTGTGTTCGCATCACGTAAAAACTACCTTAGTATCGTGATTCAAATATATTTATAATATTTTTCCCCGTAAAATTGTCAAGAGAAAATAGAGAACAGGTAGTGAAAGTACGCATTTTTAGTGATACAATGGTACTGCAAACTTGGCAGCAACTTTTATTTTTGTCAGCGGGTAATTTGAATCACTATTTACAGAACCCTACAATAATTTTAGAATTGTATATAAATTTTAGAATTTAAATAAAGTAATTACATAAACCATATATGCAGCACTATAAAAGTAAGAGGCTTAAAGTGGATTACTTTCAAAGCAAAATGGGGATGCTGAAGAAGTGGCGGGCACAGCTGGTTATGAATAAATTAATTATTACATACAATGAAATTTATAGTCAAGCTTAAGTTCGTTTTTATTCTCTCTAAGAAAGAATTAATTAAATTACAAATTAGCAGAAGCGGAATGCACATTTTCTAGACAGCTACATCCGTCATCAGCACTCTTCGTATCTATCCAATTAGGGTAGTGTTTACTTGTAAGCATCATCTATTTAACCAACCAAACTCAGATAAAGGAATACGAAAAAACTTGTATTCAATTATCAATCGTCAGTTGGTGAGAACGAAGTCTACCACTACCTTAAGCTGCCCTCTTGTTGAATATCAATTCCTTTCCTTAATTAGATTATTTTTGCAAATAATATTTTATGTCACCGACCAGAAAAAGGGGAGGAGGCGAAAAATGGCATTTACAAATTTCCTGGGTACAAATTTTAGGTTTTTAAACATTCGCTTATCATTAAAAAGAAAAACTTAAAAAAAATTAAATTAAATTTTTCAGAGATTGGTTTTCCTTTGACTAATTTTTTTTTATTTTTTAGCTTTAACAGCCTATGACTATAAGAGATTTTTCTGCAAGTTTCATTAATCTAGGGGCATTCAGTAAATTTTCAGAGCCAATATAAGCTAAAAACAAGTAATGTCCGGCTAGATTGCCAAAATACCCCAATGTGCGCTGATTATTATATTTTGTAAATACCTAAAAATTTGCTTGACGTGCTGATAGATTTTTACACACATTGTTTCCAGAAACTCAGTAATAAATTTATTTTTCCTTTTCTCCCGAACTTTAATGTAGTTATCGAAATATAAATAACTTGTTAAATATTTTATGCAAGTGATTGCGTTTATTTGCTTATTTCTATTGATGCGTATGATTATAAAATTTCTATAATTTATTGTAGAAATAAGCCGCCCGTATTCGCATAATAATTTTATGTTCAATTTTTATATTGTTTCTCGTATAGAAAAACAACTAAGTGTGTGTATGTAACTTTTTTGGTACATGGAAACAATAACAAATGTTTTATAATTACAGTAATAAAATTTGATTTTATAATAGAAAATTATTATACATAAACTTTATAAGAAAGGCAAAAGTATGTGTGTTCACACTTTAAACAAAATATTTTTAAAATATTTAGAAAAAATATTTGTGAATTAATCATCATATATGTATATAATCTTATAGCTTATAAATTTATGTGTTCTTTTCTAAAAAAAAGCGAGCGTGTAAATAAACAGCAAGTTCTTTTCACAATATGTCGCACAAAAAATAGATAATTATGTAACATTTTCTATGCTCAATTTAAATTCCGGGTGAATGAGATACTAGTCGTTTTTTTAAATACTTTGTTTATATAAACAAGAATTTTCTTTGAGCATATAATTTTAATTTTTGTAAACAAAAAAGTTTATACTTATAATTAAAAAGTTAAAAATATGGATACTGAAGATTTATGCTCATATCAATATATATGTGACGCAAGTTGCTGAAAGGGATCTTTAACTTGTCAGGGTAAAATTTTTAGTACGGAAAAAAACTAAATTTTATGTTTTCTGCTGCACCAAACGATATCTTGTGATCAACTACATAATCCTTGCATGTGCATCAGTTCTAAACTAAAAATTTAAAAGGAAGTAATCTGTAAGAAATAGTACTCAAATCAAGTACTTCTATACTTGTTGCTCTAACGGACATAGTAATATAAGTTCTGTACATTCAAATGTCTATCCGTACGGTTAAGCATATAAAGCCATATACGACAAATTACGTCAGATATGAGGACATCCTTTATTTTTTTACACTTATTATTACTGACACAGTAATAAAAAGTAACGGTTCCAAAGATATGGCCATATAGGTTAAACAACATAACCTAGGTCCCCTAGGTTATGTACAATTTTAAATTACACACTTATTTTAAAGGACAGATTCTTTGTAAATTTCAAATGTCTGTCTTAAACGGTTCAAAAGTTTGGCCATATGCATCAGTTTACATCAACTATTGAGACACCCTTTAAAATTTTAATATAATTTTTAAATGTTATTATACGGGACATAGTAGAGGAGATTCTGTCTAATTTTCAAGTGTTTGTCTATAACGGTTCAAAAGATAGGGCTAGATAGGTAAAATTATATCAATTATGGGGACACCCTTTAGTTTCCAAATTTAAATTATATACTTGATGTTATAAAGGACTTAGAATTACAGGTTATTTGTAAATTTCAACCGTCTCTCTGTTACGGTTCAAAAGTTTTGCAATATACTTCAAATTACATCAACCATTGGGACACCCTTTAACTTCTAATTATAAATATTTCATTTCTGATTATAAATATTGGACATTTTGTCCAATTTTCAAGTGATTGTCTACAATGGTTCAAATGTTTCATATATTTAAATTGACGTCACATATGGGGACACCCTTTAATTTTTAAATTTATTTTGTTTATTAATTTCTGTTATTGGTAGCTATAGCTTGAATATATAAGTATATAAGCAGTTTTTTAAAATTTTATAAAAACACGTATGTTGTATGGGGACACCCTTTACTTTTCAAAATTCTTAACTTCTTTTAAAATAGAACCAATCTGTAAGCATTTCCTTTCTAATAAAGGAACAATTTTTAAAATCGGTTCAGAAATGACTGAGTTCTGCGGGCACAAACATAAAAAAAGGAACATTCAGACGAATTGATAACCTCCTTCTCTTTGGAAGTCGGTTAAAAATAGATTTTTTTCATATTTTAAATATTTAATTAGGCAGTCTTGATAACTGAAAACTAGTTGTCCAACTTTAAACTCGATTATCTCTTAACTATATTTTTGAATTAAAAACATCAAAACGCCATAATTTTACTCAATTTCTTAGATTGTTGCCTGACTTTTTTTTGCGTTCTGGCCAGAATTTTGTACTTTATCGAAAACTCAATTTCGACGTCTGGCAAGATAAGGTCTCTTTTGTCAGTTTGTGTCATATATATAAAGCACGTATGTCTGTTTGTTTGTCGGTCGGTCAGAAAGCTATAGTTGCCTAAACCAGTAGACCGATCTCTCTAAAATTTTCACAGTTTGTTATCAGATATGCGGTCGGTAAAATAGAGTACTTCTTTTTTTTTGGATATTTCACATGGGCACTGCCCGTACAAAGTAAATAATTATCGTAGTTTAACTTGGTAACTTTAATAAGTAGCACCTTGAAATTTTGATCAAATCACTCCCTTATAAATATGAATAATAAGGAAAAAACTGACTGGATTGAAATAATGGGCGTGGTACCTCCCATACAGAATGAAAAATTATTACCGTGTAGCTAGAGAACTATAATATGTAGACTCTTGAAATTTTGCACCAGCAAACACCATATCAATATATATGTTTTAAAGAAACACAGACTGGCTTGGAATAAGAAGCATGGTACCTCTCATACAAAATGAATAATTATTATCGTGTGCCTTCAGAACTATAATAGGTAGAGTATTCAAGCTTTGCGCACATGAATCATCATACTGATGTGCAAAGTCTATGGAAACACAGACTGGATTGGATTAGTGAGCGTGATATCTCCCATATAAAATGACAAATTATTATTGTGTAACTAGAGAACTACAATAGGAAGGAATATGAAACATTGTACAAGTAACCTTCATACCAATGTACATATTACAGCAAAACTGAAACTGGATTGCTACAGTGTGCATTGTACCTCCCATACATCGTACTAAGCATACAAACTTACAAACATTGGTGGTGAAACCAGAGAACTATGTTAGGTAGAGTGTTAAATTTGTTTACTCTGGGCATAAGGTGTGTTTTCGAGTTAAAGCGTGGTGACGAAGACGGGAGGTCTGGTTATTCCCTTACAAAGTAATTATGCTATATATAGAAAATTTCAATAGCGACTTACTTTTGACATAGACTTCTCCGAGAATAAACCCCCGTCTTCATTGGCTATCAACATGTCTTAACAAAAGTCAAACTTCATATAAAAAAACCAGCATTAAAAATAATGTTTTTTTTTCATATGAAGTTTGACTTTTGTAAAGGCATGTTAATGTCTAATGGAGACGGGGCGTAATGTAAGTTATCGAGATAAAGTGTTGCCATACTTTTCTTCCAAGTGTTTATTGCAGTTTTGTGGATAAATGTAGCGAAGCGCACCGGGGTTACTAATTTTGTATGAAAAAATTATCTAAGTTTGAAATATATATTATTCATTCTGCATATGGGGTATTAATAATTGAAAACTTTTTTAAAGTCTTTTTTATTTAGTATTCTATTGAAATCAAAAAGAAGGCATCACTTTGCGAGGATTTAGGACATAACACCATTTCAATTTAGTTTTTTTTGATATTAGACCATACTGTAATATATTACTATATAATCGGAACTATAACATTTTAATATGCGCTAAAATTAATAACGCCATAGAACAAATGTTCTTCGTCTGTCTAGTAATCGAACCAGAAGCGCCTGTTTTATCTTTGTCTGACTATCTAATAAGAGATTGCAGCATATAACAAAATTTTAAAATCATGCACACTCCCTGAAGGAAACATACATCAATGTATTTAAAAAAGCTCGATACATAAATTTACCTCGACTAATACCTATAATAAAATTATAACAGGACCATTTCTGTATATGAAATATTTTTTGTTTTTAATTTTTTTGCTGTTCCAGGCAGTAATCGAATGTGTCCATCTGTTCGTCTGTTTGTGTTTGCATCACGTTAAAATTACTCGATAAATTTTCATAAAATTTTTCGAGGGGGTACCTCAGTATCTTGGTTCATATATAGGGTACTTTTTTTTCCGTAAACATATATCAATTCCAGTAGAAAATAGAGAACAGTGGTGTAAGTACGCAATTTAACCGATTCAATGGTTCTGCAATTTTGGCAGCAACTTTTTTAGTCAGCGGGATATTTTAAACACTATTTACAGAAATCTGTAATAGTTTTCGAATTTCATAAAAATTTTAGCGAGGGGTACCTAGCAATGGTGTGGATTAATTTCAAAGCGAAATAAGACGAAAAATTGTCAAGGCGCCTACGACGCGGCGGGCACAGCTAGTTAAAAATAATTAAGATTTAAGATAAGACTACATATTGTTGTTTCAATTGTCTTTGAAAACATATTCAAAATATATTAAAAGCTTAATGCGTGAGATATCGTTTAAAATTGAATAGAATTTAAATGTAAAATTCGATCGATATACTCGATATAACCTTAATTTATCACTAGGTATAAAAAATAAAAGGCAAAATTATTAACTTTTGCCTTTTATTTTCACTTGATTTACAGCATTTGGTTTTAATGAAAATAAAAACAATATTTTCAATTATATATTTATTAGAAACTAAATTAAAATTCTAATAAAAGAAGGGTACTTTGTTATTATTTAACATTTGACCTATTTTTCATTTTATATTCAATATTTACAATAAATTAAGTAAAATAATGTCTTACATTCTCTTACACAATTTATCAAATGTTCAGTTTATTAAGTTATTTTCTCTTCCTATCTTACCCTTTCCCCTTAATAGAGTGTTTTAATATACTTCCTACTTGATTTGTACACAAGATAAGTAACATATTTTTAAAGATTATTAAATGCATTACAGAATTTATTTTATGCAATTTGAAACAAAGTATTGGAGATAAAAATTAATTGGTTGTAAACTTCCAAATAAATTAGGAAAAATTTTTTAAATTTTTTTTATAAAGAAAATTCAAAATGTTCATGGAATTTAATTCATGAAGCAAAAACACAGCATTAAAAGTTATTGTAGAAAAAAAAAAACTAAGAAACTATTTAAAAAAATATTGACGAAAAACTTTAATTTACTAAACCAACATGTTATTATTAAAACGTACTATTCAAAATACTTGACATGACTTAAGTTTAGTTTATTTCCTGGTAATATAATTTATTTTTTTTAGCTTGAGTTGCTATAAAAGAAGAAATGACTGAATATATAAATCAAATATTTAAAATGAATGAATAGTAAAACTCTTGTCGCGTAGTTTTCGTGATACATCAGCCATAGACAATGACTTTCACTCTGAGTTGATTTACTGTGTGTTTTATGGCTGCCTACATTATTTATTCCGTTTTATAAGTTTAAAATTTTTATTGGCATTTTTAATTCACTCGCGAATATAAGAGTGAAGAACAGTGACCATCAATTGAGCAATCATTTGAGAGTCACTGATTTTTTGTCATTGCGTAGAACAGAGCTACTATCACGTTATTAAGGTCATGGTACAAAAATGAGGCAAACATTTGTGTACGCGTGATTTTGCATCTCTCTCGAACTTATTAACTCTTTGGACTAAAGAGCATATCTCTGTACTGCTCACTCTACTGCTTTTTACTAATCACCTATACTGTAAAAATTATTCAACGATGACTACTCAAACTAGATAGATAAACCCCTCACAGCTGACTAAGCAAAATTGTGCAGAAACAGATTCAATATTTTAATATTTATTAAAATATATTTTAAAATTAGTTTATAAATATTTATTTAATATATAATTTTACATATTTCAATATTTTTATTCGCTCAATAATGACTGCGTTCTACTGCCATTCGTAGGCGTTTTTTGAAATTCAATCGCTTCCTGCTACTGTAAAGCATCTGAAATATGAAGAAATATATAAGTTATAAAATATTTTAAGTGGACCAAAGTATGTATATACCTCGAGGATGATTATCAACTCACATATGCTTCCCGGAAGCATATTTTTCTCATCTACCTTCCTCATTATACTTCTCCAGCAGGTCTTTCGAAAAGATTGCGCGGATGTCAGCAGTATTCCCCGACGTTGATTTTAGCTTCTGCAAATATGTATGTAGTCTGTGCAGAATAAAATAATAAAGTAAAAATTTGAATTAGTTACGATTGCTTGAGTGAAATTTGCTGTCCTTAATTTCAGCCCTACCTCTCCCGCAGCAACAAGGGTCTTCAAGGAACGAATGCTGGCGACTCCATGTTAACACATTCTATATTTTTAATAACTTTTTTATGCACCAAACTACCTTTTACATTTATTTTCTTTTCATATTTCATATTTATTTTAATATTTTAAAAACACGCGGATATATTTTACAATTTACGACTCAAATTACAGTGGCAGAGTTGTACTTTACAAAAAATTCAACTCTGCTACTCACATTCATTTTTTTATTTTTGTGTATATATGTGTGTTCATTGTTCATGTGTTAGTTTCAATCATCCATTTCTTGTAAGGAATTTACCGCTTGAGTAATTTAAGTAAGAAGAAAAATGTTATAAAAACTACTTAGGAGCAGGAAATAATAAATTTTATTACTAATATAAAAAAGTAATATAATTTGTTACATAATTCCGCCGCACAGTGGCTGAAAATCGTTTTTCGTTGGCCAAAAGTAAATTTTTTTTTTGTCACCGATTTTTAAAATTTTTACGTCATTTTGTAGTTAATATATCCAAATTAAGGTAGCCAAAAAATTATGTTAAAATATTGATAATTGTGGGCGTGGCATGCTGTCAAACTCAACTTTTTTTTTAATTTCAGAAAAAGGTGTTTTTCTTTGGTTTTTTATCAAAATTAAATGGTTACTACTCGCAAGCTATCATCGATAATGGTCTGCGGTTTTTTTTATAATGTTGGTAGGATTATTGTCTTTAGTTGTTGTAAGTAGACACAGCTCTAGCGTTTAATATTAGGGGCGATATGAAATATTTATGAAACTACTATATTTTCCTCAAATTTAAACTTTAGTGGAATAGAACTTCTAGGGAACAAAAGGGAACAAGAAACGTATACAACCACGAGAAAGGTGAGAGTGTCCTCTTTAAGGCTATATATACTTTTGCACCCGCCACGAGCCGCCTGTAGAACACTTTTTTCATTTTAATGAAATTACTCGAAAAAAATTCATATACAATGGTGTATTAAATTTTCACTTTTTTGCCTAAAAGTTTATTTTTTTTTAGTTTAGGCTACGTATAACTAAAAAAAATAAATATAATACCTTCGAAAGGGTTTAATGGCTTTGTTTTGATCAGCAAAAAAAAGTAATATAATTATCGCAATGGGCTCTACAGGAAGCATATGATCTCTTTCTAAATTTACCTGTTATCAAATGTTAGGGTCAACCAAAGTCATAAACAATTTTATAACAATAATTGCGACATTAAACCACTAAAGTTAAAAAACAACCCCATATTGACGCATGAGTGCAGTTTTGTTCAATTTAAGCGCTACCTGCTATGAAATTAAAGATCAGTGTGTGAAGAACATGTATCTAAAAATTTATAAAAGTACGGATTCGTTAAGGGATTACTCAGTAATAACTTAATCCTTTAAGTGTACGGATAAAACATAACAAACGCAAATAAAAATATTCAAAGAAAATGGAGAGCTTTAGTTATAAAGAACTGGCCGAAGTGTATTTTAGAAACAAAAATCAGGAAGATGTGCTTAGTTACGTTAAAATAAAATTAAACTTAAATTCGTGTAGCACCGAAATGCAAGAGCAATTATATAATTTCGTCAAAGCACTAAAAAAACGCTACAAAGAAGTTATATACAGTAAACAAAAATTTTATATAAAAAGTGCAAAGTGGTTAGAAGGTCAACTTACTGTCGCTGCAGAAACAGCAAAGCAAGATAAGGCTGGAAGACCACGCAAATCATTAGTGGACAATTGCAGCGATAGATCTAAGAGGCGGAAGCTTAAAGATATTAACGATGCCTTTGGTTCTACAAATATAAAGGAATCGTTCCTACATCAATTACGATCACAGAACCAATTTACAAAAGTGGATATCATTGAAAAAGTTGTTAAAGCTAGTCCACCGAGAACAAAACGGATTCTTAAAAGTATACCAACTCCGAATGATGCAATACAGTACACAAATGAGGAGGCATTAGCATTATTTCTGGATTTGAAATTAACAAAACAGCAATATATTAAACTCAGACAGCGTGCGATTGAAAAAGGCTCAAATATATATCCAGCATATCATCACATAACCGCTGCTAAAATGGACTGTTTGCCATCAAAGGACGCTATTACAATCACACCAATTTCGGCAGAGGTACAACTACAATCTCTACTTGATCACACAGCCGCACGCTTGCTGCAATCAATAACAGGAAATGAGTTGAAGAAATACGGAAACACAAAGTTAATTCTTTTTTGTAAATGGGGATGTGATGGTTCTTCGGGACAAAAACAATATAAACAAGCTGTATGTGAAAATATTTCTGACTCAGATATGTTCATGGTATCATTTGTACCATTGCGATTGAAAAAGATTTTGGAAGCTTCAGAGCCTTCGACTAGTACAACGCAAACAATGGATATTTGGAAAAATGAGACACCATCTTCTACGAAATACTGCAGGCCAATCAAATTTCAATTCAAAAAAGAAACAAATGATGTTATTAATAAAGAAATTAGTGATATCAAGGCCCAAATTACAGCACTACAGCCATTACAATTACAGTTAGATGGGCAGCAAATTGAAGTAAGCTACCAGTTAGTCCTGACAATGATAGATGGAAAAGTGGGTCAGGCTTTGACTAACACGAAGGCTGCATCCAGCTGCATTATATGCCAAGCAACATCAACCCAATTAAACCAAGTCCCAGCAAAATCATTAGATAATACCGATGCATATGAATTTGGATTATCACCACTACACGCAAGAATACGACTTATGGAACACATACTAAAAATCAGTTATGATTTGGATTTCGGGTCTTCAGGATCAATAAGAAACAACGTGACCAACAAAGAGTTAAGAAGTTCAAAAAAGAAACATGTTCAAGCTGAATATCGCAAACGTGGACTGATTATAGATCAGCCAAAACAAGGGTCAGGCAATACAAATGATGGCAATACCGCAAGAAGATTCTTTTCAGATCCAGAAACAGCATCTGAAATAACAGGAGTGGATTTCAACCTTATTTTTAGATTTAAAATAATACTAGAAGTACTTGCGTGCAATGAAGAAATTGACTGTAGAAAATTTGGAGATTATGCTAATTAATATTTATATTAATATATTATTGGCAACGTCAGATCCGTTCATATCCAGTATTCGAAATCAATGGAAAGTGGACCATCGGGATTTAGATGAAGAAGCAAAAAAACTACTAAAGAACAGAAATAGCACAGAACAAAATATGGAATATTTGCAATTAATATTTAAGTCAAATGAATAAAAATTACATTTTCTTGTTGCTTAACCAAAAAAAAAAAAATTTTTTTTTGGGGGGGGGGGTGAGGTGAAGGTAGCGCAAAAGATCCGAGTACATTTTCCATTCGTCATGAAAGCTTAAAAATTAATTTTTTATGCAATCTAGGCTTAGGTAATACAATTTGTTAATTATTGACACTATTTTTCATATAATATGCTATATAAACGCCCAAAAAAGGGGGCGGGGTCCAAAAATAAATTTTTATGATTTTCTGGCTCCAGGGTAAAGACCTTGAACCTTCTTTGACATAAAAATGTTTCATTTGCTTAACAAATTTACAAAAAAACTTGTAAAAATGTGTAGTTTTTCAGGGGTTGGTTTAGTTCTTCTTAGGGGAATTTTTTCCCCCTGGTCCGATTTGGCCCATTTACGAACTTAGCCTGCCCTATCCTTCAAGATATATATGTACCAAATTTCAATTAAAATTAAAATTAGACTGAATCGTGTTCATACAGACAGGCGAATGGACGGACGGCCGGATGGACAGACGGACGTATGGACAGACGGACATAGCTATATCGTCTTAGATTTCATCACTGATCAAGAATATATATACTTTTTTTGATCTTAGAGGGATATTTTACTATGTTACACACAGAATAAACCTATATTTCACTCTGAAAGTTAAAAAAATTAAAATGTTCAACTTTGACCTCGAATTCCTTAAAAAGTCCTCAATCAATTTTAATGTAATTAAAACTGAATCAAGCTGAGCTAAATATCTATCCATTAAAAAAAAATTATTTCAATATTTTGATCGGTTCAAAAGTTACAGAATTTTGGCCAACGAAAAACGATTTTCAGCCACTGTGCGCCGTTTACTTTGTTCTTAAAGATTTAATCATAATTTCATTACGATTTTAAAAATATCTAAATTTCTTAATTTTTCAAATAAATATTTGATTATGAATATAAAATTATTTTACAATAAATTCCATAAAGCTGACTACTGAATGATAATTGCTTTCTCAACAAGTTGGCTAGATTTCCTAGAATTTTAGTAAAATTTTTTACAACTCAATGAGAGCAATTTCAGAGATATTACTTACTAACCGCACCCAAAGAAAAAACATAATTGAGGTAATCATAATCTAAGAGCAACACGTTATGGTTTAATTACGTGGTTGTAGTTAAACCATATTATTATTATTAATGTAAACACTATATATTATAATATGATTATTAATATATGTATACACAAATGATTGATAAATACACAATAAAAGGTTGGTTTGTCTGTTGGTGTTTTTTTTAAGCTTTAATCTTCTGTAATATTATTCTATCAACATATGGGCATTTCCACAGTAAAGTCAACCGCAGCCAAAAAATTCAAAGTCTATAAAAGTATGTTGTTTTAACATTTTTAATAGGGAATCTATCAAATTTAACTAATGTAAACATATTTTACATTTATCCGTAACACATTTGAAATATTCGAATGCAAAGTCGAACAAGTGCAAAAGTTGTGTTTTAAACATTTCTATTGCATGTTTTGTTTTGATTTTTGACGCCAAAAACTCCTCGAAAAGTCAAACTCACGTCAAAACCAAATCGAACCTTACCAAAACCTTGGCAAAAGCGATTGAGAAAGTGGAGAAAGCCATGCTAAACGACATGCAAAAAAGGCTAAAAGTTCTTGACGTCCTGATCAAAAAATATAAGGTTGAAGAAAAGGAAAACGTAAACAAATCCAGCAGAAGAGTGTTAGAAAGCTCAGTTAATGCAATCAATGATTTTTATAAGATCGATAATGTTAGTGTGCTTCAGGAAAGCAAGACACTATTATAAAGGGTACCATATGAAAGTAAATAAAATTCTACATCACTAACTGCAAAAATAAAAGTTCTTGGTAGTTTACTTTATTTGCAGTGTGTGTTCAAAGTTCAGTCATTTTTGTTATTTTTGCGCGCATTGATTAAAAGAGAAAATTTTGATAATTCAAGTGATTATAGTTTTTGTTAAGACTTCTATAAGTAAAAGTTTTATAATAGATCCGTCAACTTCAGGTTTAAAAAATTTATTTTTTTGTTTAGATAAATGTTTTAGAAATAACGAGTGATTTTTTAAGAGCTTGAGAACTTTTTTTTTAAAAAAAAACGCATAAAATTTGCAAAATCTCATCGGTTCTTTATTTGAAACGTTAGATTGGTCCATGACATTTACTTTTTGAAGATAATTTCATTTAAATGTTGACCGCGGCTGCGTCTTAGGTGGTCCATTCGGAAAGTCCAATTTTGGGCAACTTTTTCGAGCATTTCGGCCGGGATAGCCCGAATTTCTTCGGAAATGTTGTCTTCCAAAGCTGGAATAGTTGCTGGCTTATTTCTGTAGACTTTAGACTTGACGTAGCCCCACAAAAAATAGTCTAAAGGCGTCAAATCGCATGATCTTGGTGGCCAACTTACCGGTCCATTTCTTGAGATGAATTGTTCTCCGAAGTTTTCCCTCAAAATGGCCATAGAATCGCGAGCTGTGTGGCATGTAGCGCCATCTTGTTGAAACCACATGTCAACCAAGTTCAGTTGTTCCATTTTTGGCAACAAAAAGTTTGTTAGCATCGAACGATAGCGATCGCCATTCACCGTAACGTTGCGTCCAACAGCATCTTTGAAAAAATACGGTCCAATGATTCCACCAGCGAACAAACCACACCAAACAGTGCATTTTTCGGGATGCATGGGCAGTTCTTGAACGGCTTCTGGTTGCTCTTCACTCCAAATGCGGCAATTTTGCTTATTTACGTAGCCATTCAACCAGAAATGAGCCTCATCGCTGAACAAAATTTGTCACATTTGAACATTTCGAACCGAACACTGATTTTGGTAATAAAATTCAATGATTTGCAAGCGTTGCTCGTTAGTAAGTCTATTCATGATGAAATGTCAAAGCATACTGAGCATCTTGCTCTTTGGCACCATGTCTGAAATCTCACGTGATCTGTCAAATACTAATGCATGAAAATCCTAACCTCAAAAAAATCACCCATTATAAAAAAAAAAATAAATTTATCTAAAAATGTGGTATTTTTGATATATACATTGAGTCTCAACAACTTTGCGGATGAGTGCAGGAAAAAATGCTTTTATGCTCTTAAAATATAAGATTTTAGCTAATAAATCCCAGAATACCTATTTGCGCATTTGTGCGATTTTTGAGTTATCATAACTCAAAAACCTTCAAGGTTTTTGTGAGAGAATTCCAGTTGCTAAAAATCAATGTGAAAAAACCAAACAAAACAACAAGTTGTTTTCATTATCTTTTGTTGTTGTTATTATAGCTAACGTTCATTTGTTTTTTTTTTGTGTTGACTGTGAATGTTTTGTTTAATGTGATGTTATTTATTTATAGTGTTGTACATTTGTAGATTATTCGGTACAAGGGAAAACAAAAAGTATTTTGCAAAATTTAAACTGATTAAAAATTTAACTAATTTTAGGAACAATTCCCAAAACAATTTTCATTTCTCGTCATTAGTTACATAATTTTATGAAGAACTTAGATATTAAATTACTTCAAGATAAATTCAAACTTCTGAGATTGGAAGTAATCAGACGCGTCGACCCTTAAAATCTAATAGATTTTATGAACAGATTTAATTCTTTTTGCAATGACTATAAGCAACGCTGGATAAACAGTCAAAGAAAGAATGAAATTTTTTTAAAAAATAACAAGAATTGGCTTGATGCTTCGATCTCCTTTATTCAACAACCAGCACCAATTAAAAAAAGAGGTCGGCATAATCTCTCATTTGATGAGTGTAAAGAAAAAACTAAGGTAAAGAAATGTAAAGATATAAGAGATAATACTCCATTGGCTGATTTGGCTTACGCCACTCAAATGAGCTTGAGAGCTGCTGGAATAACAGATGCGTCGAAAATAGTCAAAGAAATAATATCATCTTTTGACAGTTAAGACAGTAGTCTTTTGGGCTAATTATGGTCATTAAAAATTAAATGTAAATAAAACAATTTACTTCATCTTTCACTCAACGTTTCGTCGATAAGGTTGTCGACTTCTTCAGGAGCAGTTTAGATTTTATTAAATTCTGTTGAAGAAAGTTTTTCTTATACATATGTACATAATTGACAAAATATAATTAAAGCTTGACTTACGATTTAGTTTACATCAGAATCATATATTCACTTATCATTATTAAAATTAATGAACAACACGACACAAAATTAAAAATAATAAATAAAATAAATAATTAAAATAAACAAATCACAACATCATACTAAAACTATATCACAGAACTATTACTTTTGGTGTATTGCGGGAGAATATTGCAGTTTTGTTTGGTCTTTATTTTCTTTTGTATTTAGAGCTTTCGATAAACGTTGTTGTATTCTTAGGCTCTCTAATGTATATCTCTTATTCTCTGATCTTTCTTTGTCCAGTATATTGACGCTTTTAAAATCTATCGTGTGATTGCTTTCTTTTATATGTTGTGATAAAGCTGTCGTCTCTTTTCCCTTCTTAATATCTGATTCATGTTCAGCCAATCTTGTACCAAGCGTTCTTTTTGTTGTTCCAACATATACTTTATTACACTGATTCCTTTCATTGCCTCGGCATGTTATTTCGTAAACTACAGTATCTGCCTTTAATTTGCCTATTTTCGTATTTTTGCTTGTAAATAAATGCCTTAGTATTGCATTTGATTTATGTCGTATATTTACGTTTTTATTATCGATGATGTTCCCTAATGTTTTACTTTCTGTCAACCTCCGTAAAAAATGGTATCTTTGGCATCTTGTTTTTCAGAATTTTGATTGCTTTTAAGTTTGATTTGGTTTAATTTGAATTTTTTTCCGGACAAAATTGGAATGAGTTGCCACTATAAATTAAAAAAAAAAAAAAATCGAGTTGCCGTTATATAGTCTTTACATATTATGAAATTTTGGCATTTGTTTTGTTTGTATTGAATATCAACAAAGAAATATTTTTTTTTTTCGCAATTTTTATTTATTGTATCTTCAATATAATTGAACTATCAATAATTACTCATATCTTAAGTCTAAAAATATACTTGTTAAGTCCAACCAGTGCTGGACAAAAAAATGTATGTTTCACGGTTACTGTAATTTGTGGGTTATCGCTCTGATGTACGGATGAGAGAAGCAGTATCCCTCCTTCTTAGTAGAATGTAACCAGGTTCAGTTAGTATGTTACGGGCCAGTGGATTCGGATGAATTTCAAGCTTCTTTAAATACCTTATGGCAAGTTTCGCTATTTCTGCTTTAACTGATGGCACGTTTAGATCTTTATGGATGTTCGAATTTTTTATATACCAGGGAGCAGATGTAATAATACGTAGAATCTTATTTTGGCGCCTTTGAATTTTTTCTACGTTGGTAGCTGAGGTAGTGCCCCATAATTGAATGCCATAACACCATATTGGTTTTAGAATTGACTTGTATAATAAAATATTTTTTTATAAAAAATTATTTTATGAAAATGGAGTTGAATAATGCAGTTGCCCTCAAGCTTATAATGGAAATGAAAAAACCTTGAAGAGAATGCATGTACGACATGAGTAATAGCTCATATAAAAATAATCATGCAAAGCATGCTTTGGACGACAATAGCTAATGCCATTAGAATTGAGTGTAAGAAAACTTTGTGGGGTCCTTGCGATAAAAATTAACAAAGGATTTTACATCATTTAAGCGCATCTCAGAGACCAATGAGTAATAGTAGCCCATTGCTCTTCTTTGCTTTACTATTTCTTTTAATGTAATTCTTTTTTGCATTTTTTAACAGCCATTAATAGAAGCAATTTTCTATAATAATACATATTTTAATAGGCAAAATGTTAAAATAATAAACAATATGAAATTTCACACAAAGATTTTATTTTTAATCACTTGGTGCTTTGTTGCCACGTTGTAAAATTTATATGTCTTGTTTATTTATGTACTCATATGGCAGTTTTGTTTGTCCGGGCAAAATTTTCGGAATGGGTGAATCGTGCTGTAGAAAACTCTCAGAAAAAAAATATTTGTTCTCACAAATATTTTGTCTGAAGAAAATGGGTGAATCCAGCTTGAGTTGCCACCAAATACAATTCTAAAAGAAAAAGCTGAATTGAGTTTTCACACCATATAGTGTTTGCTTAACATGCAGTTGGGCATTTGTTTTGATTACTTAAAATTAAATAAAAAGTAATATTAAATTAACAAAAAAAAATGTAGTTTTACAACAATTTAATAATAATCAGTTGTTGCTTTGTTGTCACATTGTAAAATTATTATGAATTGTTTACTTATGTATTACATTTGGCAGTTTTGTTTGTCTGAACAAATTTTTCGATAGGAGTGATTCAAGCTGCATAAAACTCAGAGTAAAAATTTTCCAGACAAAATAGGTGAATCCAGCTTAAGAAACAATTTACAGTTGATAAAATATAAACCCATGTATCCCCATGTATTTTATCGCGATAGTACCAGTAATTATTATTATATTATTTTCAAAATATATTGTTTCTGCCCCACTGTTTAATTCCCCTTGTAAGTCTAGTGAGATAAATGCATATGCATTGATACAAATTCAAACCACCCACATCAGCGTGTATTAGAGCACATAATAATTAGTCAGGGTTTTATTTCGTACAATTCTAAATATTGCGCAAGCAATTTAAAAAATAAAATTATTGGGTATCATCAATCGAAATTTGATTCTTTTTTTATTCTTTGAATTTATTTAAATTATGCAATCTCATGATAACACAACAGTTGTTATTTCTTTTAATTTATTATTTTATCCTTGTTTCTTTTTTCATATTAATCATGAAGAGAAAATATATTATTTATTTGCAAAACATAAATTGTTTGGATTAGTTCCATCGTTAGAATCCGAAAGAATAATGTCGCTCATTTTTGCAGATTGTTAGAAGAAACAAAAACAGTACTTTTGTGTAATCGATTTCGTTTCTTCTCATATTTATTTCAGCTTAATAAGATGGAATAGATTCCGTCATTAGTAAGGCTTAAGTGGAAACAAATAAAATAAAATGAGATATTATAGTTTAGGGGAAAAGAAAAATAAATACCAGCAAATATATTGGCTTTTTTTTTTTAAATAAATTCTAAAAGGAAATACAAACCAATGGTGGCTGTGATTTTATGGAAATCAAGTTTCCACTTCACTAGAAATGGAGCGAGAGAACAGCGGAAATCGTTGTGGACGGCATTAGGCTTTGGTTTTGATTTATTTTCTCAGATTTAAATACATATTTTATTTTGTTTTAAATCGACATATTTTTTTTAGGTATTAGCAAGAGCTAAATGGTATTTTATAGTTGTGATTTAACAATGAGTCTGAAGGCGTGAACTGAGCAAGACCTTATTTTGCAGTTAATTGCGATCATTACCGTTAAATATTTCTAAACCTTAACAAAATTCTTACATGGTAAATTAAAACATGTTGATGATTTGTTTTTTAATAATAACATTTGTAATATATGTGACGAAAGGGACCTAATCTTACCGCAAAAAACATCGAGCAAAAATCTAAGTAATTGAGAAATTGAAGAAAAAATAATATAAATTAAAAAAAGTTGTTTTAATAATGCTTTATTGTGATTGAATAGACTGTAAGAGATCGAACTTTTTAAAATTATATTTGGATTCTGGAAGTCAAAAAAAAATAAGAAGGTTTTAATGAAATCTAAAGTAGTCAATTTGATTGCCGTGTTGATTTGCCATAAAATATCGAAAAAAGTACATTAGGTTTTTGCAATACTTACTATTTCCAAACTTGGAGAAATTTCTGAGCGGTAACAATAAATCTAGCTTTAAGGGGACAATGTTGAGAAATAAACCGATTTTATTGCCAAAAAAAAAAATCGTTGAGTTATGGGTTATATATTTTCATTATACCTGTGGCAATAAGGAAAAAGTGCTTAAGTCTGATTTTTAAGTTTTGTAGGAGAGCAGTTTTAAACTTTAATATAAATGTTTTTAAAAAATAACTTATCTTTAAACTATACCTATGGGAGTCAAACGTATGATTTTGAAAAATATCTTATATCTATCAAAAGTACTCAGGCGTTGCAATTAATAAGTTGTGTAAAAAGTTTTTATGATTTCCAAAAATAGCTTGTAGTTTCTTAAGCTTTTTTCCAAATGCGATTCGACGTTGAGAAAAGATAAGCAGAAAGTTATTTTCCTATAACTTCCTGAAAAATTTTACAAAATAATTGAAAATTTGCACATGGGTTGTTTGAAATACGGAGATTTCAAAGGTGCCAGTAACTTAATTTTTGCTTAAGTCGACTAAAGCACTTATTCCTTATTGCCACAGATATAGAGTTATCCATTACTGGATACAATTCTAAAATTTATATAAAGTTCCAAAATAATTGTAAATTTCTATAAATAGCGTTTAAAATATTCCGCTTTCAAAAATAAAAGGTGCTGTCAAGTTTGCAGTAGCTTTACACTGGTAAAATTGCGTACTTTCTCTGTTTTTTTTTTTTTGGAAATGAGATTTGTTTGTATCCCATATGTGAATCCAGATACTAAGGTACCTCATCACAAAATTTTATTAAAACTCATCCAGTAGTTTTCACGTGATGCGAACGCATTTCATTTCGGTTACCAACTGCACCAGCAACAAAACTTTTAAAAATTATTATAGTAAACAAATATTGCAGTCGAAAAATTATTAGAGATTTCGAAGAAATTAATGTTTGTTCTTAACTGTCAGAAACTTAACAACCCGGCCATTAAAACCATTATTTTGGCTTTGTGTGCTATCAAAAATATAATCGAAAAATTTCGTAAAAATAAATGATTTTTTCACATTTTCTTAACTGTCATAAACAAGACCGATAAAAAAAAAACAATTTATTGGTACTATTCTGACTATCTATAGATTGTGCCTGAAAGTCGTATTAATAAATCATTCTTTGCTTACTTCTTGGCCAACTAATTAACTTATAAGTTTATTAATTCATTATAAGTTTTTAGTGTACCAGAAACAACTTGTAATTAATAATAATAGTTCTTGAACTAATTACTCATATTGCTTATGCCAATACGTCAGAAAAACTTTATCCATATTTCATATGTATTTAAACTTATATTTATAAGTTAGTTAACTTTATGCCGGTAACATACCGGCTGACGTAACAAGCGAATTTTAATTTAATTTAATGGCGTGTTATTTACCTGTATTATTTTAAATGTAAATATTGATTGTGGGAGCCATTTCACTTAGTACTTAATTTAGTTCATCAGGAAACCTTTACCCAAATTTTATTTTTAGCTTATCTAAATCCAAGCATATTCTATGTTTAAAACAATTATAAAATGGATCCGAAAATACTATCTTTTACTGGCTAATGCAAGCTTAAAAAATTATATCTTTGGCCAAAACATGAAGCTTAAATGCCTTTTTTTGCTACATTTACTAATCTGAACGTGGCTTTCATAGTGCTGTTCTTGTCTCTTATTAGACAGTACGGATCTTTTTTGATGATTATGATTATCATTCCCTGGCTGAAGAAAAGTACTCACAAAAATAGAAAACGTGGTCCGACATGAACCAAACTTTGCATATAGATGTTAGTCATCACCATTAAGAACAAAATAGAAAATGAAGTGGTTACGCTTACTACCATGCCTCCTGCCCATACAAACGTATTTGAGTTTTCTTATTATGAAGAGAAAAAATCCCCACAACAAGAGGGTCTAAAAGTAAATTTTTACCCTATTGGGTTAAAAAGTATTTTTCTTTATTTATAAATATGTACACGTACATATAAATATAACTGTTTTGGAAAAGTCATTAATATATACCAGCATCATAACGCTCCTATTCACACTACAAATGCAGTAAAAAGTATGGCAAATTGCAGCATTAGTCAACTACCCAAACCTGAATAATAATAGAAACTGTTTGACGTAAAAAGTGTGTGAGTACAAGAATTAATATGAAGCGAAACCTAAATTATTTCAAGCCATTTAGAAATCTTGGGACATAATAAATAAATATATTTTATATTAATCAACTGACCACTACCGGTGCGAAATGTTTATGTAGTAATAAAGTGTTAAATATGGGTGGGCCACAGCAACTCTAGGGTGTGCATTGTTTTCTCAGTCAAGGTTAAAATATATTTACAATTAGATGTGCCCCGGAGCACTTATGGTCATTGCGGTTCATTCTCAAAATGGGGGCACCAGACGCCAATGTTCCAGGATGGAAGAGCATACGCCAGGGATGCGTGGTCAAGAGGGTGCTTGGCCGTTAGTATGCGAACTCTGGATACCAGTCGACTTCCAGTTTCAATGTAGACTTACCCATGCATAAGGAGCTCTGTGTGGGTGGACAACGTTTTCTCCAATAATGGCCTAGGAAGAATTCAGAAGGGATGGACAGGAACGCCTCGCAAAGGGTGAATAGGTTATTCTCTAAAGGTTCTCCTATGGCGTTGAACGGGGATATTTCTATAGGGATAGACAAGGAAGCCTCGTTAGAGGTGGATAGGTTAATCCCTTTAGGAACTCCGGTTGTCAATGGCCAGGGGAGGATATCGACATAGAATGACAAAGAAACCTCGCAAGAGGTGGACTGGTCATTCTATGAAGATACTCTTGCGGCTATTGAGGTAAATGTGGATGAATTGGACGGACCTGTCCCTGTGGGCTTAGGCAAATCCTTTTCGGAAGCAGGCACCTCAAAACGTTCCTTCAACCTCGAGTCGGAGTCTCTACAGCTCATGCCTAAAACTGAGTGGCAGAGGCAGAAGAGGAGACGGGGAAAGGAAAGAAGCTGAGACGGCAGCGCACATTGTGGCTAGCATAAGTCTCAGGACCACTGGTGGATGCCATGGGGGACCTGAGCCTTAAACAAATGCTAGCAATTACTAAAGACTGCGTGATGAGAAAGAAGGCCAGTCGACAGTCTCAAATCACTAAAGTCAAGATTAAGGTCTGTTTGTAGCACATGACTTAATGTAATTAGGTTGTCGTAAATTAAATTTCGGTTGCCTGTAATCATAGTGGACGGAAGGGGGTCGAAAAGGAATCCATTATGGAAGTGGTCTGCTTTGAATTCCCCCTACATTACATACATACAATTAGATGAATTTATTTTCAATCAGAAGCAAAGTGTTATACTTCCGAAAAGATTCCAATTCAAATATATGATATCAATTTAAAGCTTATTAAATCTTCTTTAAAATGAGCTTCTATTCAACACTCTAGGTCTTATAAAACTATAATTAGAATACGGGTATATTTCAGCATCAAGCACATTTTTTTATTTTAAAGCTAAAAAACTGTAAGGGATAGAATTTTTGTAAAAATATATTCGGATTCAGGGAGTCAAGGAATATACATAAATAAAAAACGTTTCAATAAAATCAGCATTGTGAGTGAATTTCCGGCACTGGCTAGCATAAGACTTAGGACCACTGGTAGAAACTTGTTAAATGTGGATGCCATGAGGGATCTAAGCCTTGAACATATGCTATAAGAAGGCCGACAGTTACCAGTCTACAGTGTGAAATCACTAAACTCAAGATTGAAGGCTTGTTGTAGCACCTGACCTATATTAGGGTAAGGTTGCCGTAATAATATTTCGGTTGCCTATAATCATAGAGGACAGAAGGGGGTCGAAAAGGGACCCGTTAAGGAAGTGGCCTACTTCGATATTCCCCCCACATTAATAATAACCCTCTTATTAATAAGTATAGTCTAGCAAAGACCTAGCGAACTACAGTAGGTAGAATCTTGAAACTTTACTACTCTACAAAAAGAAAAGAACTAGATAATTAGGTTTTTGTGATATTTACTATTTCCAAATATGGATGACTAGAGGCAATGTAACAAGTATCCCTTATACTTAAAAGCATAGTCTAGTAAAACACAAACTGGATTGGAAGAGTGGGCGTGGCAACTCCCTCGTGTTAAAACGCAAAAAAACAGATTAGATGGGAACTGTGGAGATCGTACCTCGCATACAAACTGATAAATATTTGCGTGAAACTAGCTTGCTATATAGTTTTAACGTGTACTAATGAGAATAACGTATATATTCTAGATGAAGTTTTGTGATTAGCTTGTTTATTATAAAACCTAAATAGACTAACTCTTCTATGGTGTTATTCACTTTTCAAATGAGAAAGTATATGGCAGCATAACACACAGGACTTTTACAAAAAAAAAAACAGTGGTATTCCATGTTTTTGCTTAGCGCCGCTTACTAATTGAAAAGGTCGCTGAGCACTTGATTATGAAACATTTAGCTTATATAGTGAAATTACTCACACCCTGGTTGTACGAGTAAAATAAAGAAATATGTAAAAATATATGTAAAAATATGCAAAATACGTAACAATTAAATTATGCGGGTATATATTATATTTAATAAACTTTTCACTTGCTGAAAATATGATTGCAATTTCAGGATGAAACAAAAAGAAAAATCATCATTAACAATCAACTCTTGGTTGCTAAAACAATTATTAAAGATTTTCACACTTGGTGGTAATTGCTGTGCTGGTCACCTCCGACTTAAGACAACACAGGCAAAAAAAAATAAAGAGCATGATGTTGATAAAGGCGATGGCGATGACGAAGATGATACTTAAAAAGAAATTAATATTATTTTCATTATTTTACTTCCTACCATCATCTTGATTAATGATGATTTACTAAAAAGTCTTCAACACTTAAGCTAGTAAAGTGAAACAAATAAAAGAAAAAGGAAAAAGGAAATAAATTATTTATAAGTACATACTAGTACATAAATATTTTTTAATAAATGATATATAATATAAGAAAATTAAATGTTAATAATGTAATTTATATTTCTTTTCTCTCTTTTTCAGACAAACATTGAAACTGAAACCAGCAACTCCTGTTTAATTTTGAAAATACCAAAAATAAGAGCCGGATATTAATTTTCACAATTAAACAAGGTATAATGATATAACAGAATAAAAGCAAAAAGGTGAATTGAAAAATAAATGGGAAAAAAATTACACTTCACACACACATCAACACCAAATTGATAATTTCACGCAACTAAGTGTGGCATAATTGCAACCTCATTGCGGCAGCATCAATTAAGTTGTTATGTTTCGAAAACGCAATCACGAGGGAGAACGATATTAACAAACCATCCTCTAGCATAGCGTGCCAAACATTTATTCATCATTAGAAGCAGCAGCTTAAACTTCAGACATTTATAAGCTCTACTGGAACAGTATTGCGAAATAAGATTAAGAACTGGTGCTATTTTTTTAATTGCTACGACACCAGTTGCAAATGACAGGCAGCAATTAAGTTAGGAAAATAAAACGAAACGAAATAGATGAAGGAAACATAGAAGACTTAAGACAAATTACATTCATCAGCCTGAGGTAACAAACGCAATCAAAAACTCTTAAAACCAGTAAGGAATTGTTTACGCATGAAAAGTATGATGCTGCATTTTAGTTAATGTAAAGGGAAGGTTTGCAGAGTAGACAAATTCAAGTGGAGTAAGATATTATATTAATAAATAAAAAAATACGAAACTCCAAACTAGATATGTATGTCTAAAGAGTTTTAGGACAATCTACACATATAATAAAATAGTAACTCATTTCCGTCTGTCTGTCTGCTTTTCATTTGTGTTCGCATCACGTAAAAACTAGTGGTTGGATTTTAACAAAATTTTATGAGGAGGTACCTAGCATCCTAATTCCAATATAGGATACCTTTTTACCGCAAAAATATCTCATTTTCAAGAGAAAGTGGAGAAAAAGTTGTGAAAAAAAACGCAATTTTCCATTTAAATGTATTGAAATTTTCGGTTTAAAACTAGGATATTTTAAACACTCTTTCGCACCTTTTATATTTCAAAGTAGGATATTTTAAATACTATTGTGCAATAGATGGCGCTAATTGAATAAAATTTGTATTTGATTTGTTTTTTTACTTTGTAGAATTATTTAAATATTTTAAACACCTTTACAGAGCTTTACAATAATTTTTAGAATTTTTTATAAATTTTGGAATTTTATCCAGGGTTGGGTACCTTTATATAAAGTAAATACATAAACCATAACTGGAGCACTATAAAAGTAAGAGTCTTGATTGACACTATGTATTTCTAGCAAACAAAAATTTAAAATCTCGGATTGTTTTAAAGCTGCGTAGCAAAAATTTTTTTTAAATAGTCATAAATTTTAGGGCAGTAGGTAGCTTAAAAAGAAATTAAAAATTTCTGAAAGATATAAAGTCTTTACTCTTTTAGCACAAATAACTTATAAGGCTTATAAGTTACATAATTGTGCCAAATTTATTTTGCATCAAAAGCTTTAAAAGGAAAAAGCTCTAGTCATTTAAAAATTAAAATTTTTTAATTTGAGAAAAATACAGAAAAATGCCATTCCATTTTGGAATACTCGGCCGTCTGAATAACTTTCTATAACTTTCTAACCAAGAAACGTTGACACACATCTCCATCTCTGGGGAACTCCATATCATATTGGACAGTTAAGAAAATATTAATTTTTCCCCCTTTCTAGTCATTTGCAGTCTCTGGTTAATTGACTACCCGTTTAAAACATATCGATTTAAAAAAAATCATTTTTTTCGATAATTTACGGAAAAATGAAAAATGACCCAAATTGAAGTTTTGTTCAAAAACTTCGTTTTTAAAGAAAATGAGAACAAAAATATTATAGGTAACTTTATCCTATTTGTTTTTTTAGTTCTGCTTTAACAGAAACCGGACGGATCTCTAACATAAGCCATAAACCGAGTGTGATTGTACTTGAACTGTCGTGTTATATAACGCCTCCATTTTTCCTGGCAGGCCTTCCCAACCAGAATAGACATTGATTAAACGCAACAATGAAACTAAAGTTTTATTACTAATGTTACTATTATCATCAGATTTTCTTTCAACATCATCATCATCATCAGCATTGCCACTGATGTCT
The DNA here is from genome assembly GCA_949628195.1 of Phasia obesa. Classification (NCBI taxonomy): domain Eukaryota; kingdom Metazoa; phylum Arthropoda; class Insecta; order Diptera; family Tachinidae; genus Phasia; species Phasia obesa. The sequence continues at coordinate 122,519,541 of OX451218.1, forward strand.
GTTTCTAACGTACTTCATAAATTGCACGAACAAAAACCCAAACGGGTTAAGAAAAAATTAGCTTTGAAAAATAAAAACTAACCGAAACATTCGAAACTGCAGAGAAAACAAGAGGATCAAATAAAATCAAAGAAGAGGAAAATGCCGCAACGTTTGTTGATTTGATTGAAGCAAGCCTTATGTAAATGTCCAAGCCTTCAGGCATTAATGGTCTGCTGTGGAAAAAGTAAGCAACGATTTTTTTGCTCCTTTTCGAAAAACACCAGTGGTGTACTACTGGTGGACATTGATTGCCGACTGCCTCTACTTTTGCTTTATGGCTTAAAAAGCTTATATCTACTTCAGTCTCTATACTCATCATTGGTACTACACTCATCTTTTAAAAAAGCACTTGTGGTGATTGTAACAGTAACAGTTTACTTCAACAGCCACAATAAGAAGTGTCTGGCTGACGGACTGTATGAAAGTGCTTCTGCAAGTGTTAACAAAAAAAAAATTGTCAGTAAGTGGGTGAGGAAGAGGCCAGTGAGTGCTTGGACGTGAAAGTGTTTATTTGTACAACAATCTGTGTAGTTAATGTCTATGTGTGAGCACTTTTTACCATCAGTTTGTGTTTTATTTGCAACCAGCGTCGACGTGGCGGGGAAGACAGCAACAACACCATCGCCAGCAACAGCAACAGCAGCACTTATACGCTGGAGTAGTCTCACAAATAATGAAGCTCAGCAGTAGCACGTTTTGTTGCTATTGCCACAGTTGGTTAATGATGCTGTTAATGGTCTCAAGCGTTGTTCACGGTAAGTGCCATTTCCTTTTATTCTACTCTCTTTGTAAAGTTTTATTTTCAATTTTATTTAAAAAGTTTTTTTTTTAATTTTATAAATATTCGATTTTTGCACTTAAGTTTTTTCAGAAAAATGTTGTTCGAATTTTTAACTGAAATAAAATTTCCTCAATTGATCTGTTTTACAAAAAAAATTGTTTATTAAAATAAATACAAACGCTATTTTCAAGGGCTATACATATAAACAAATTATTTATGTTTAACTTTATTTTTATAATAATTTTAAAGTTTGAAACTACTGCAACTTGCTATGCAATCATGTAGGTAGGATTCTAAAGCAGGCCACTATTTTCAAGCATGGAAGCACACCTTTCAAACCTTTAGATACACGCAAAGAAAAAACATGGTATGGTCACGGCAACCACACTATGTTCTCTGTAACAATACCAGCTTGCTGTGAACAAATTATAGTTATTTTAAACAATATATTGATCACGATAAACTAGTTTTTGTAAACAACATGGTTGATTTGAACCATATTAAAATTCAAAACATAACCAAATTTGTTTTAATATTTAAAAATAAAATTATTTTTATAACCATAATATATTATTATTAAACATGGCGTGTTAAGTATGACTAAAACTACACACATAATGTTTGGTTTTAAAAATACATATTTTGGTTATGGTCTTTTTTCAGTTCAGAAATATGTGTGTAAGCTATATATTATATGTCTAATGTAAGTCTGGCCTTAGTCTTAGCTACTAACAGGCAGAGCACTTAATCGTCATCTGGCTTGACTTACATCTTCAGCAGATGTTATTTAATGTTTTAGAAATTTTACTTTTTTCCGCCCAAATTGTTTCGCAGGCACACTATCAAGCGGATTTCAGTCGCAACCATAAGCTGTACTGGTACTTCAGACGGAATTCTGTATAAATCATAGAATATGTATTGTATCTCCGAGCACACATATGTATATCTGCCAGAACTTTGTTTGAAGTTAGTCATCCCTTCTGGTGGATATAGTTATATAAAGAAAAAAATTAAAAAATTCAGGTAACGAAAAATATGTAAGATATAGCAAATATGTATATATGTATTAATAAGCGGGTAGTTTTAAAAAAATGCATTAATATATATGACCCGGCCTATTAAAAGGTGGCTTTTAACTCAAAAAAAAAAAATTTCCACTTTTTGTTGTTGTTGTTGCATTGTTTATCTTTAACGGCTAATTTTTCGAAATTTTGTTTTTGAGTCATAAGCCACCTTTTTCCTTTTAATAGACCGGGTCACATATAGTTAAATTACATAACAGGTGTTTCTTCCTACAAGCATTTTTAAAATTATGTTATTTTAAAACGGTTAGCTAAGTGAAAGTGTTGTCATTTTTATAATAAACGAGCTGTGCCCACACTCGTTGTGTTCGTCCCTACACTATTTTGTTCGATTTTGCTTTGAAAGTAATCCACACGAAATTTCAAGACTCACGTATTTGCTTTATATAAAGGTACTCATACCTGTAGTGCAATTCACTAACTTTTAACGATCTAACACTTCTTAAAAATATCAACATGTTTTTTTGCTTGCACTAACGCATTTGTGGTGCACTAACCTGTGGTTAACACATGAAAAATACAAACCAAAATGAATGGCAATGCTGCTAAACAAAATGGCAAAATAGCGAAAAGAACAAAGAGAAATGAAAAATAATAAATAAAACTTTCCACACAAGTGCTTTATATTTTTTTAATTTTATTTCTAAAAAATTGTTTAAATTCATTTTTATAAAGTAGGTAAAATACATATGTATGTATTTTAATTATAATTATTTATTATTTAGAATATTTTACATTTAATGGGCGACTTTATCTTTTGATATTTTGATAAAGTAAACGACGCAAAAATGGTTGTAGTTAAATTAACAATACTCGACTTGTTAAGAAAAACAGCTGATTTATAACAACATCAAATGTTATTAAAAAGCATTTCTGAATAGCAAAGTCTTTCGTTTTGTTGTTATATTTTTTTAACGAGTCCCGAATCGTTAAAATTGAATAGTGAATCGCACTACTGGATAAGATTATGAAAATTATATGAAATTCTAAAATTATTGTAAAGCTGTGTAAAATGTGTTTAAAATATTTTAACAACAATGTAATTCCACAAAGTAAAAATACAAATCAAATACAAATTTTATTTAATTGGCTATTTGGCAGTAAGTTATTCAACTTTTTTCATTATTTAAAAACAGCGCAATCTGTTGGGCAACCATGTTTTAAATATCCCACTGTCAAAAATAAAAGATGCCTTAAAGTTCGCAGTATCCTTAAATCGTTAAAAAATCAGTGTACTTTCACTGTCTTTCTTCACTTTCTCTTGGAAATTAGATATTTTTGCGGAAAAGAGTTTCCTATATTGGAATCAGGATACTAAGGTACCTCCTCACAAAATTATATTAAAATCCATCCAGTAGTTTTTAAATGATGCCAACACAGGCAGAAATACAGGCAGCCAGACAGACAGAGATGAAATGAGTTACTGGTTTATTATATGTATAGATTGCTTGAATAAACAATTTAAAGAGTTCTTTTTTAATTTTTGTATTAATTTCTTATTTTTTGTAGAAATATGCGCTATTCATTCGATTCCATTCCTAAGCGGGATTTCCCGTTTCTCAAACCCTACTTTGGTTAAATACCAAAAGGATTTATTAAGTTTTAGTAGCTTACTATTAGTTTTAACCTTATCGCACCCTAAATACAAAAGGGTCACAACTCAAAATACTAAAATTTTCAGGAGAGACAAAAAAACTGTTTATGTAAAAATGATTGTAATATTTAAAGAAAATATTGTTCCATTATGAAAAAATTAAATATTGAAGAACGTTTTGCTATACGATTTTCAATTTTATATTATGTTTACGAAAATAAAATGAAATTTTTATTTATGACTAAAAATAATTTATCGTGCAGAAGCAACATACTTAACATAAAAGAGATATGTACTCTGAATAATTTTATGGAAAAAAGTCAGTTTTAGAAAACTTTGAGTTGTGACCCTTTTGCATTTAGGGTGCGATATATTTTTATCAACTAAATAGTTAACTAAACCTAAAATTTTTATTATATTAATCCGTTTTTGTTAGTTTTTCTGTTTTTCCTGAATTTTTCAAGCGAAGTTTTACATGATTGATTAGAAAAGTAAGCCTTTTAGGATGGTGTGCAATCGTATTATAAAGCTTTAAGGCACAATTGATAGAACAAAATTTATAATTATGCCCCTCTTAAATGCTTTCGTATTTCAAAGAAAGAAATTAAATATACGACTTTTATTTGCAATCAAAATATAAAAGTCTGACCCTATTCATATCACGAACTATAAACGATATGTAATTTGAAAATAAATTTTAGTCTAGACAAACATTTTGCCTTAAGCATTATTTCTTATGAAAAAATTAAACAAATTTCTTCAGGGTGTAGCATTAAGTTGTCCTGTTTTTGTAACACCAGAGATGCATGTGTTCTGTAAAAAACTTAAAATGCTGGATTTCTCTCAAAAACATTGCAAGTTACTTTATTTTGCAAACCCCCTTTCTTCACCTACTTGACAGTTTTCTCTTGAACCGATTTTCATAACATTGTTAAAGGCAATAATTCGTTTTTTTTTTTGTGAAAATCGAAAGCTGTCTGTTTGAGTAATTCTGTTTAGCAAATATTTGCTAAATCAAAATTTAATTACAAGAGCATACTGAAGTAAATAGAAAGGACCACTAACAAGTTCTGTTGGTATATTTTTAGAGGGAGGTGAAAAATTATTTTTCAAATGTTCATTTTGGAACCACCTGTTTTTTTTTTAATATTCTGGAACTTTTTTTAAACAATTAGATTTTTTTACTCGCTTTCAATTTTGCTTACATTGTTCGATAGTTAAAGGCTTTTGAATGAAATTGAAACAATGATAAAATTGCCAAATAATGGATGGCCTGTAAAAATTTGCATGAACCCTTTGATAGTTATAATGTCTATGGACAGTTTAAAATGTAAACAAAGGACAGAAAATATTATTTTAAAATTCTCACATAATAACAAAAGGAAGCCTTTTTCAATTACGTACAATTAAGTATTTTCAGAAGGCAAAGTAATCGTAAAAATTATAGATAAAAAAAGAAATTCTTTTGTAATTAAATAAAATAATTGTTAAATGACATAAAACTTGTTTTTATTGCCATGGTGCATTTCACGAGCATCAACATTAGTAGAAACGGAAGCAGAAAATGCAACAAGTGATCAGAAGTAAAAAGAATCTAAACGAAGGTACCATTAATATCAGCCAAGCAATATAGGTCCTTAAATGTATTCTTTGCATGCTTAGTTTCTTATACTACAAATAAACAAATAAATTAATTAATTAATAATCTAAAAGACATTCTTCGCAGCTATGGTTTCATCTCATAATTTGTAACGAGAAAAAAATATATGTAAAAAATATTTCTTTTATGTCCATATTGCCTTTATATGTAAAAGTTAAGGCCGAGGCACATAGAATCCGTTATACGTCGCCTTTTTCAAAGTGCAAGAAAATTGATATACAGGTTCTCTAATGAGTGTTGTCACAATCAGTACGTCTCCGTCAACGCAAAGTACGAAAGTTGAGCAACTTTTAACTTTTGACGTACGTTGAAAGCTATAGAATGGTTTCTATTTGCTTTTCTCTCTCAAAATTAAATTTTTGTGTTGAGCGCAAGCAAAAATAAAACAAAATAATTTAATTTAATAGAGTAAAATGGAGAAACAAATTTTTTCGTGGTTCCTTTTCTGATTTAATATCAGTCAACAAAGTACTCATTGTGTCAACCTCTTCCGTTGTTACTTTCATTTCAGTTGAGTACGACGTATGACGGATTCTATGTGACCCCGCCTTAACTTTGAGGGTTAAAAAAAACCACAAAAAAAATCTTGTCTTAACTAACAATTTTTTTAAATTATAAAAAAGTTTATACATATTTAAGCATATATTTTTTTTAAATATAAATTTTTCAATATTAGACTTTTAATTTGATTAGTCGAATTATTTATTAACATTCAAATGTATTCTCCTTATGTAGGCTCAAGTTCGTTTATTGAATAGATTTGCAAAAATATCCTTACAACACTACTGAGATACAATTCGGTAACAACTAACATAGAAGAGTCAAATTTAATTAAAATTAAAAAAAATCTGCCATAAATCTTTTTTATTTCAGAGAAAAGTGTATTTCATAGCTGTGCCCGCACATGTTGTCTGCGTCCTGACAATATTTTGACTTTTACTTTATTTATTTACGTATTTACTTTATATAAAGTAAATACGTAAATTATTATATAAATTATTTATATAAAGTAAATACGTAAATTTCTAAAATTTATATAAAATTCTAAAATTCTAAAAATTATTGTAAAGCTCTATAAAAATTGTTTAAAATTTTATGAATTTTATTTGAACTATTTTTGAATTAATAAATTAATTATTTAGGCTTAAGTTCTTAATTATAAAGAGATAAAGAAAAATTAGATACCAGCAAAGCAGAATGCATTTTCTAGACAGCTACGTCCGTCATCAGTACTCTTCGTATCGATCTACCTGGTAGTTTCAAATGTTATTAATTTTCTATTTAAACAAACTTTTCAAAGAAATAGAATCTGAGAAATTTTAATTTTGCATTATATTTCATAGAAGATTGAGTTTTTGGAAATTGTTTTACACTTGAAAACTCTATTTCTTTTTCATATTATACTACCAATCAAACATTTTTTCCTTATTTTAATTCTCTTTATATATTTTCTTTTATTTGAAAATGGTATATATGTCTTGCTATTAGCTATCCTTTGGTTAGCAATTAACAATAATTAGATATTTTTTATTTTACAAATGTATATTTTGATTATTAACACAAGAGTGTTGAAGTTAACAATGTCAAAGCCGTGCCCGCTCTGTGAAATTATATGAATTTTATTTGAACTATTTTTGAATAAATAAATTAATTATTTATAAATAAGAACTTAAGCCTTAATTATTAATTTATTAATTGTTTAAAATGTTTTAATAACAATGTAATTCCACAGAGTAAAAAGTCTGTTGCGAAATCGTGTTTAAAATATTCCGCTTTGTAAAACTAAAGATGCCTTAATGTATGCAGTACGTTTAAAATGGAAAAAGATATTGGCGTACTTTCACTGCTGTTTCTCAACTTTCTCTTAGAAATAAGATATTTTTGCAGAAAAGAGTATCCTATATCGGAATCAGGATACTAAAGTACCTCCTCACAAAATTCATATGGGTTTATCTTTTATATGTATTCGAAATCTCCCTGAGAAAATATGGAGTAAAATTTTAGGTTTAGAAATTACATTACATCTGTGAGGGGATCCAATTAAAAGTAGATTATATTCAAGCACAAAAAATAGGATAATTTTTAAAATCTAATACCGGGAGACTCCGTAGTCTCCTTTAATTAGCAGCATTTGTCTAAGACTTAAATCTCCTTTGGCATCCACATTTAACATTTTTCAGGTCGTGGTTCTAAGCCTTATCCTATCCAATGCTGGACATTTACACAATATATGCGCTATTGTTTTTATCTGTAACTAATGCAGTTATCGAACTTAAGGTACATTGATTAAATCCATACAACATTCTTTAGAGATTAACTCATGTACCTCTTAAGAGGCATTCGTGTCCATCTTTTGCGGCCTTTAAAAACCATAGTCCCTTCAGAGATTGACCACTTCACTTTCTTGTATCGGATACTGACAATTGATTATATGAAATTTTTATTTATTTATTTTCCAGTTTAAAATAAAATATTTTCACCCACCCAGGTAAATCGATATTAAAAACAAAAATTGGAGGTCGAACGGTGTACAGGGTTAGCTTGGCTTAACATAGACAATCTCTTAGCAGAGATAAAAGATAAAACAAGGAGCCAAATAATGGCCGCCACCGTCAGAAGTGGTAAACAAAACTGCCAAGGATACAAAACAAGCTCGGTTACTGCTTGCCAACGGTATACAAGGTCTTAGATCACTCGAAAAGATTTTAAGTAGTGCTGGCATTAAATTGCTTAATTGAATTATTTTTATTTAAAATGTATTCGGTTTTCATGAAACGAAAACAAAATTGAAAAATAACAACTTGAATTGAATTTTTCACATTTCCTATAAAATTAAGAAATACATTATATAGTAATTTCACACAACACCTTGTTTTTCAAATACATGCTAAAATGACGAAGAAATTTTAAAAAAGGAAAAGAAAATTGTTTTATGTACAATATCCTAATCAAATTTGTCACATTTTCAATTTCCCTTCCAACAGTACAGCAAGATAACAACACCGTTTTTTTTTTTTTGTTAATAAAAGTCACGACATTAAGAACCGTTCCATGCCAAACACAATCTTACCTAAATAGACAACCAGCCAGCCTGTCAGCCAAGTAAACCAAGCCACCTTAACCAGCGAAACAATTTTACTATGGTTAATGGAAGGAGGTTCTATATCCTTTTTCATTAATTTCACTTATTCGTTCGTTTGCCAATGCTATTTATTATCACTTTGATGACGATGAAGGAATAGCGAAACAAAAAATTAAATATAAAAAAAAAAAATCTTAAGCAGCAACAGTTTGCTGCCTTAAGCCATTATGCAATAAAATCTAGAGAAATAAAAACTTTCTTAAGAAAAGAAATAAACCTCTAGTAGGTAATAACGCACAAAGAAAATGGCAAAAAATGTAAATTATTTTCTATAGCTTAATGGCTTATGCGTTCTGCGAAAATTGAAATCACTTGAAAAAAAGAATATTTCACTAAATATCTACGGAAAAAGATTAACAAAAGGATTTTGTCTAACAACTCTGATTTAATTTAAAACCACTTTGTAGCGTTAAATTTAAATTGTTAAAATAAAACACACCCAACAAACCAAACGACTTGGGAAAAATATTATAAAAAGCTTATCTGCATAAGCCTTAAGCTTCAAAAAGGATTTAGAATATATTGAAAAATACTATCGTAACAATTGTAGAAATATTAAAACGGAATCCTTGTGAAAATATTATATTTACATGATTACTAAAAGCTTATCCTTGCAATTGTAGAATAAGCTTACTGAAACAATATTCTATTTACTTTTGTATAGAAAAGCTTATTTGTCTCAATATTTTTATAAGCTTCTTTACATAATTGCAGATTTAACTTCACAAATAAAGTATATATGTATGTACCCGTTTATGGGTGTGTATGTAATTTAGTTTAAAAAAGAAACGTGGCTTATTTTCACAAAAACTTTCAACTAAAGAATAATGAAGAGCAACTAAGCAGCTCTCTAAGATCTCATAATCCCTGCTTACTATAAACATCTTTCCAGAATAGACTATATTATATTAGGCAGGACAAGAGTAGGTACAACACAATTTTGCACACAACACTACTATTAAAGAATGCATAGCTTATTCAGAAATACTTACTATTAGCAATGAGGTGCTTGAAGATATCCTTAACTGCTATAACAAGAATTCAGCAATAAAAAGTATTCTTAGATCTGTCAATCAAATTTAAACACAAATGACCATTAAAATAGGCACAATCTCTTTAATCTGCGAAAATGCATATTTTTTGATTTTATATGAACAAATAATCAATTTTCATAAACATGTATTGCCTGGATGCCTTAGACTAAATAAAGGGTGTTTTTTACAGAGGTATAGAACTTTAAGTTGCAATAAAACAACGATGGATTATTCGATTGACATGAATTTTATTTATCCGAAAGATAATCTTGTGGCATTACATTTTAAATATGATTTCTGGCATATGACCGCTACGGCTGGCGCGGATGTCGTCCAATCTGGACGTTCAATTTTCGATGACATTTTCCTACATTTGTGGCCGTATATCGGCAATAACACGGCGAATATTGTCTTCCAAATCGTCAAGCGTTTGTGGCTTATCCGCATCGACCAAAATTAGGCGGTCACCAAACGTGTCTTTCAATAAATCTATTGTGGCACGAGCTGAGTGGCATGTTGCGCCGTCTTGTTGAAAATACATCTCCTTGACATCGTGGTTATTCAATGCAGGAATGAAAAAGTTAGTAATCATGGCTCTATACCGATCACCATTGACTGTAACGTTCTGCCCACCATCGTTTTTGAAAAAGTACGGACCAATGATTCCACCAGCCCATAAAGCGCACCAAACAGTCAGTTTTTCTGGATGTAACGGTGTTTCGACATACACTTGAGGCAGTTTTGTTTGTTGACGTAGCCATTCAACCAGAAGTGCGCTTCATCGCTAAACAAAATTCGCTTATGAAAATCGGGAACAACGGTAATCTTGTTTTTTGCACTAATTACAAGAGTTGTTCAGGCGTGAGTCTATAATAAATCACTTGACAGCTGTTAAATCGGTCGCCATCTTGAAAAGTAAAGCCAGCTTACAGTTCTATACCTCTATAAAAAACACCCATAAATAACAATGAAAAAGTATCATGTTAAAATAATCAACATAAAAAGAGAAAGGACGAAACACACTTGGCTATCGAAATAGGTATGAAAAATAGGTCCTGAAAATAAAAGAATTATTAAGTCAATTTGCTAAAAAAGTAGCATTGAAACATCTAAATAACATCAGTAGCCAGTATGTCCACCATTATTTTAATGACATTATCTAATCTATTGGGCATAGAAGAAATAATCTTGCGGCAGGTGTGAGTAGAGGTATATATTTCTTGCACTTTCTGCGACAATGGACTTGTTGACATATTTTCTCTTCCAATCCTTGCTTTCACATCCCCATAGATTATCAATTGGTTTTATATCGCGGGATTGGTTTGGCCACTCGATAAGACTAATTTTATTTTGCCGAAACCAACTACTTACTAGCTTAGAAGAGTGTTTGGGATCGTTATCTTGTTGGAAACATCAACGCCATTTGTCCTCAGCATAATGTAACATAACATCTTCCAAAATGTTTTTGTAGACCTCCTTTGTCATTGTCTCCGCAATGAGATGAATGGGGCGGGGCGTACGCCACGTCAAGAGAAACATTGCCATTACCACCGTCATGTTTAATTGTTTTTTTCGTATAGAGTTTATTATGCCAAATTTTAAGTCCCTCTGGGCCACACCATGTTTTATGGCGGTTCGCAAAGTTTTTCCTCTATGTTAAACTTACTTTTTTTTAACAATTCACAGTGAGGCAGAATCAAAATATTTTGGAAATAACTCAGCCATTTATGACGAGAATAGCAGAGGAGTGTCTCAGCTTAAGTTTTGAAACTGGGTACCATATATTTTCCAAAAATGGCGCCATGTCGCCTCAAAGTTGGCTACCTTGCCTCTGCAAATCTAATGGCGTTTTCTTTTCTGAAAAAATATTTTGCCTTATTAATAGGTAATACTTTTTATGGATCACCCAGCCCTTGAAAAATGTGTCCTTTTTTATTATTTCAAACGAACACAAAAGCAAACTGATTTTACATTTAACATTTATGCCTATGTGACGTATAAAATAAAATATTTTTTCACATAAAAATTTTAATTCAAAATAAAATTCTTGCTTTCAATAAAAAAAAATATTTACAAAAAAGGGCAATATCTCACCCTTAATAATATTTGAGTGTAAAAAATGTAGCATATTTACCTAGTTTTGGTGCGACATATTTAGAAAAGAACAAAATGTTTATTCACATTCTGATATTTTTGTAGAAAAGAACACGAAAATTTAATAAGTGTAAAATATATGGAAAATTTTTGTCAGAAAAGAAAACGCCATAAGTCTTTTAGAGCTTGTGATATCTTCAACTTTTGTTTGATTTTTTCAAATTATACTTGGTCTTAAGGGTCTAGTTATTACCTATAAAATGATTATTTAATCTGTAAATCATGTTTTGGATCAATCGTCCTAGCCCTTACAAATGGCTGAGTTATTTTCAAAATATTGTGCAATTGTGCAATGGAACTTTACGAGCTTTTCGTCCGGAAAGATTTCGATCACAGTACGGCGAAAAGGTCTTGCAGAAATTCGGTTATTTATTTTAGCTGCAATCGCCTTATTTGTATGTATGTACATATATATGTATGTATCTATGTATGTATGTATGTATGTATGTATGTATGTATGTATGTATGTATGTATGTATGTATGTATGTATGTATGTATGTATGTATGTATGTATGTATGTATGTATGTTTGTATGTATGTATGTACATACATATACATATGTTTCAGTAGTTATGGTGGATTTTTCCACAGCGCCAAATCATTCTGTTAAATTTTGGGGCTTAAGATCATTATAAAAAATTTTTTTGGGTACCTAATTTAATGACCATGTACATGCATATGTATGTTTCAGTGGCATATTAGCCCAAAACAATAATTTCTGTATCTTGTAAATTTATTTTTAAATAAATAAATTAGCTAACAAATTTATTTTTTTTTTCAGAAACATACATATATATACATACATATGTATATATCAACAGAATTTGTCAAGAAACACAACGAATTTTGTAGACACAGTTGCAAGGCAAATATATCAGGTGGCCTAATTGTATATAAAGTTTGAGAGTTAAACTTTATTTAAAGGGAAAAAATAAAAGTTTAACTGTCGAATCCATATAAAAAAAAAAAAAAGTTTTCGCCTTATTATATTCCCTCTATAGAGATGCTACTTGATTAATGTGCCTTGAAACAGTTGTGTATAATAATAGTTTATCAAGCATTTTCAGTTTACATTTTATAAATATTTTTACAAGCGAAATTAAGAAAATCTTAAAACACATTATTTTATATAAGCTTATTTTCAAGTTGTGTTATAATTTGATTGTTATATTGTTTGCTGGGCACTTACATAAATGTAGTAGTAGAAGTAGTATACACACACAAACACACTATTCTAGATTATAGTATAAAAGTTCAGAATAAGGCTTGGTGATGACTACTGGTACGCCGTTAAAAACTTTTACTTTTCTTTTTAATTAAATTAAATTGTTGTACTTCTATTTACCAAGCACATGAAGTCAATATGATTTTCTTTACCTCTGTCTCCTTCTTTTAGCTGTCTTCCTTTAACTGAAAGTTCTTGCCCGTCGTGTAAATATGAATTTTAAATTCAATTATTCAATTAGAGCGATTGCAACGGAAACAAATATAATTTTATATGTATTTTTCTTGTGTTTGCAATAAAAACTAAGATGGCGTTTGAGTTCTTATTTACTTATTTAAGAAATACAAATGTTTTTGATTTTAATTGCCACCATTTTTGATTCCAAAAGTTAATTTAGTCACTTGTGTTAAGTATTTAAAAGCACTAGTGACTGCATTTTTCAACTTATTTAATGTCATTATTTTCAATGATTAACATAAATTGTTTTTGGAATCATAGCTGTTGTACGGTATGACAGGTGGGTGTACATGGAACAAACAAATTTAATTAAACTCTCAATTTATGTAAGTCAAGTTTGAAATAGTAAAGAAAAGGTAGAGACTATTTATGTATAAATATTATTTAATATAAAAAAGAAAGCAACTAATATGGCAACTTCTTACTTTACAATGTTTCACAGCTAAAAACACAAAAAAACTTTAATTGCTGTAAGTAAATACATTTATTAGACTTGAAAATGTGAAAAAAAAATAAATTCATAACTTATTTTATGCAGGTATCTACAATTTTCCAAATACCTACAACTGAAGTTGTGTACTCTCTTATGCAAGATTCTCCTATAGACTATAAGATTTTCCAACATTAGATTCGGGGCCCAAAGTGTTACCAATTAAGAATGTTTTCTCAATTTAAATTAATATCTCAGGTGTATCCTTAATACATTTTACGTTTTATTATTCGATGTGGCCACCTTTATATTACAGATACTAGCATTCAGCCTGTCCTGTAGGCCTTCGAACCCTGCACAAATTTAGTATTTTGAAATTTTCTCCTATTCTTGGGAAAGACCTTTGGCCGTCATATATATTTTTAGTTGATACTTGGCCTCCTGATTGGAGGCCTCAAATAAAGCAAAATCCATTGGCTTATGTTCCAAGTAATATGATAATCACAGTTGTGAAGTATTAAAGCAGAGAACTTTTACATGTACAAAATTGCCTCTTGATTTATTCTTTATATTTATACGATCAGTTTGGTTGTTCATATAATGCTGAATAGAAAAAACGTTTTCATCAAAAAATACCAAATTTTCACGCTCGCCACCAACGTGAAAGTATTTTAAAAGCTCTGGCTTTACTAAACGAACTGCGTTTAGAGCAGGTATTAAATTTGCACATTTATAGTACTTCAATAGTAATTAATATTTTTAATATCCGTATCTTGTTTTTTTTCTCAATTAAACCACGCTTTTCTCTAGATTGATAGTGTTCTGGTCCTTAGTTTTCGAGTCATTTCTGGATGTGTACATCTGTGTCGTGTCATATAGACACAGTTTGTTCAGACATTAATATAAAAACAGGAACATCGTTGCATTTTAATACAATTTCCACAACTTATTTAAATAATGATATGCTTTTGCAGGCTTGTCAAAAAACGACTCCACTGTCGTTTTTTATTTGGCTGCTACTGCAGCTTGTAATTGCTAACACTTTAAGCGTCAATCTATGTAGTTAAACCAAGCTTATAAAATATATTTATCTAAAAAAATAGAGAATATGAAAAATATAAATTTTAAGACAGGAAATTATGCCGTTGTTTTTAACACAGAAATTGCGATATGCGCCTTGGCCAAAATTATTCCCATGTATTTAGTCAATGAAGATAATAAATCTTTTTGCTTTTCGTTTCGGCTTGTCAATCTATTGCATTAACTTTTAGTTCATTTCTGCTCTGTAAATGTAAATGTGCCAAAAATAGTAAAAATGGATTCAGGAGACCTCAAAACGTAAGAATTCGTTGAAATCCCGACAACGATTTTTGTCGTGATCATTACACTTGATCACTACATGTGTGTTTGGGTTAAAAAGAGTCCTTAATATTACTCACTTTTTTTTGGATATTTTCTCTACATAAGTAAGAGGAACAATTTAAACGAAAATACAAAAGATGTATTGTTTTCGCTTAGCGCCTACCTCCCTACACTTGATATTTAATCGACCAGACTTATCGTACCAATCATACAAGAAGCAGACATTAAAAGACAGAATGAAACATTGTAGAAATATTGGGACAACATTTTATCAGTACAAAAAAATCTGTAATTTAAGTAAACTGAATTTTTACGATTTCAATAGCATTAAAAACTTGGCAAAAAAAAAATAAATAAATAAAAAAATAACAAACATCCAGTTTTAAATAACGCAGAACTAGTAAAAAAGAATAATAATTACAAAACAAATAAAAAACTAAAGGCAAAAAATGAAAACAATTTAATGAAATATTATTGGATACAAATCTTATAAGTAGGTCTTTCATTTAAACACATATGAACTTTCTGCAAATAAAATAACACGAACATGTACACAAAAAAAAAGACTATCCAGCACAAACTCACAAATGCGCCTTTAAAAATAAACCGATTTCACCCATTTTCGGTTAAACACATCTTTGTGTTAATGAATGCTGCCAGCATGTAGTCATGGCGGTAAATGTGGTCTTAACCACAGTCAACATTTTGGGCGTTTTATGCAATAAATTGTAGTTCATCATGAAGAGTTAATTAAACGTTTGTACACATATACATATACATACATACATTTGCATAAAAAGCAAATAATAAAAAATTCATATAATTTCCTTCTTTTTTCCTTTTTTATCCGTCTGCTTACTCTTATAGATAAAGATGTATACGAGCACATACCAAAAAATAAATTAAAAAGGCAAATTAACAGTTTGCCGCAAGAATAAAATTTATAGATGTAGTTATAACACAAATACATGTAAATATTTGTAGGTTTTTATATGGTGTATAAGTAAGATAAAAATAATTTTATTAATGTCATTTAACTGCTCGGCGTCGTTTCGTTTAAGTATCCAATACGCACTCCTTCTTAAAACTATATTTTTTATTTCACTTTTTATTTCGCCTGTTTTGTATACGTTATACGCTCAGTGCTACTGTTGATTAAATGTTAAGGCTTCTTGTGTTCTTTGCTTGTAGTTAAATACAACTGCGCAAAATAATTATGATAAAAAAAGAATAATAATTAAAAATTATAAAAATAATCTTTAACAGACATTTCAAAGTGTGCGCAATAAGACTCTCAATAGATTATTTTTATGCATCAACCGACAGTAATTTAGCAATAATGAGGATAAACTTAATAAAATTCTTAGCGATTTAAAGCAGAGTAGTGTTTTAAACATCGATTTGAATTATTCTACATTGAATAATTCTTGCAAAAAAAACCGACTACAAAACAAATATAAGTGCATCAATTCTCAACTAAAAATTTAAAAGGAAGTTATTTGTCAAAACTAATACCCAAATCAAATACCTTTATACTTGTTGCTCTAACGGACATAGTTTTATACGTTCTGTACATTCAAATGTTTATCTATAACGGTTCAGTAGATAAAGCAATATCCGACAAATTACATCAGATATGAGGACACCTAAAGATATTTCAATATAGGTTAAACAATATCACCTAGGGGATACCCTTTAATGTATAATTTTACATTAAACACTTATTTTAAAGGACAGATTCTTTGTAAATTTCAAATGTCTGTCTAAAACCGTTAAAAACTTTGGCAGTATGTATCAATTTACATCAACTATTGAGACACGCTTTATAATTTTAAATATTTATAAAAGTTATTATACGGGACATAGTAGTGGAGATTCTGACTAATTTTCAAGTGTTTGTCTGTAACGGTTCAAAAGATAGGGCTAGATAGGTAAAATTACATAAATTATGGGGACACCCTTTAGTTTCCAAATTTAAATTATATACTTGATGTTATAAAGGACTTAGAATTATAGGTTCTTTGTAAATTTTAGCCGTCTCTCTGTACAGTTCAAAAGATTTGCAATATACATCAAATTACATCAACTATTGGGACACCCTTTAACTTCTAATTATAAATATTTAATTTCTGATTATAAATATTGGACATACTGTTCAATTTTTAAGAGATTGTCTACAATGGTTCTAATGGTTCATATATTTAAATTGACGTCACATATGGGGACACCCTTTAATTTTTAAGTTTATTTTTTTATTAATTTCTGTTATTGGCAGCTATAGTGATATGCAGTTTTTTAAAATTTTAAAAGGGTGCCCTTTACGGTTCATAATACACGTAAAAAACACGTATGTTGTATGGGGACACTCTTTAATTTTCAAAATTATGAACTTCTTTTAAAATGGGACCAATCTGTAAGCATTTCCTTTCTAATAAAGAAAAAATTTTTAAAATCGGTTCAGAAATGACTGAGTTATGCGGGCACAAACATAAAAAAGCAACATTCAGACGAATTGATAACCTCCTTCTTTTTTTGAAGTCGGTTAAAAAGAGAAAAAAGACCTCTGGGAGAAGGTGATTCCGCATATGAACTGTTCGGCTAAAAACAAATACAGTAGAGTTGGATACCCTACTGTCACCTATGGGAATCTTTTCGCTCTCCTGCATGCGCATAAGTAGTTCCAAGATAGACTTAGTAGCACAGCACTGTGGGTCAAATGCCCGGTTTTTGAGGCAATAAATCACAGAAAATAGATAGAGCTTGAAAATTTAGTACGGTGAGTACCGTAGTCTCCTGTACCTTAGTGTTGGGCAAAAAATTCAAGTCGGTTCGCCCTAACCACGCACACTTCTTGCAGTTACATTGTTTTCCATGTTAAAAGTGGTCGTAAATCAATATAATTGCCTCATTTTTAGGGTTCCGTACACAAAGTGTAAAAACGTAACCCTATTGTTTTCGCTACAATGTCTGTCCGTCTGTCCGTCCGTCAGCGCCTTTTATCTCTGGAATCGTAATAGGTAGACTCTTGAAATTTTCACAGATGATGTATAGCTGTTGCCGCTATAGTAACAAATACTAAAACTTATAGGGTATTCCAATAGAGAGGTGTTATTCACGAATATGTGCATATTTCGTGAACTGTAGATGGGATACACTTGAAATTTACAAACAGTAATTAAAATTTAGTTCACTATATAAACAACTATAAAAAAATAAAACTAAAAATTAAAGGGTGTTCCGGTAGTGGTGTGATTTGCATGTATAAGGCCTAAGTTTTGATCCAAAATAGGTAGACTCTTGAAATTTTCACAGAAGGCAACAAATACTAAAACTTATAGGGTGTTCCGAAAGTGCTGTGTTATTTGTCTTTATATCTTTATTTCTTGAGCTATAGGAAGCAACCACTTAAAATTTGCAGTGATTTAAACTATGTTCGCGTTATAAGCAAGTATATAAAATTAAACCTAAAAATTAACGGGTGTTCCGTTAGGGACGTGATTTGTATGTGTATGTGGCATAGGCTTTGAACGATAATAGGTAGACTCTTTAAGTTTTTACAGGATGAGTATTACTATTGCCACTATAAAAAATAGTAAAAAATAAAGGGTGTGCCGAGAATGACGTGATTTACATGCACATTGACTAATTTTTTAGCCATAATAGATAGACTCTTGAAATTTTCATAAATGGTGTATTACTATGACCCCTATGAAAAAAATAAAAATTTAAAGGGTTTTTCGACAGTGCCGTGTTTTGCATGTACAACGACATATTTTTTAACCGTAATAAGTAGACTCTTCCAGTTTGTATAGAAGATGTGATGCCATGGCCGTTATGACAATTATTAAAAATTAAAGGGTGTTCTAACAGCGACATGTTTTTCAAGTATAGTAACTTATTATTTTAATAGTAATAGGTAGACTCTTGATATATCCATAGAAAGAGAATTGCCATGGCCGCCATAGCAAATAACAAAACTAAAGGGTGTTCCGACAGAGACATGATTTGTACGTAAATAGCCTTATTTTTTGAACCGTAATAGGTAGACTCTTTAAATGTTTACAGTAGATGTTGTACTTCGGCCGCTGTAACAATTAGTAATATCTAAAGGGTGTTTCATCAGTGACATGTTTTTCATTTATATTACTTTATTTGTTGAACCGCAATAGGTAGGGTCATGTATATTTCTATAGATAGTGTATTACCGTGGCCGCTATAAAAAAAGTTGCTAAAATTTAAAGGGTGTTCCGCGACATGAAAAAATTAACAACTTGAATTTTTAAAGTTGTACTAAACATAGTGCGGAACCCTAAATGTGTGAGTCTAACTCGCACTTGACTAATTTTTATACTTTCTTTATACTTTCTTTAAACTTTTTTATACTTTTTTCTTTCACTTCATTCACTTCCTTTCTATCACTTTCAGTGATAGGAAAAGAAAGATTAGCAGTGAGTGCGTTAAAATTAAAAAAAAGGTTTTGGATAATAACAGAATTTTGTTAAAACTTCTTCATGGTATGACAAAATTATTTTTGCTGTAAGGTTAACCAAGTTCTGCAGTGCAACTTGTGCTGCTGTTTCTGTTACCGACAGTCCTTCAGATTGACAATACAGTTTGAACTTTTGGATTTTTTGTTAATGTAGATAAGTATCACAGTTTCGTACCTTACTCATATTTTTAATGTTTATGTACTGTTGCTTTCTATCAAAAATAGTAATGTTTCTTCAGGGGAGGTTAAAACTATTTTTATTTGAGAAGAAATAGATGGTGACAAAGCTGCCTCCTTGTATTCAATTTTTAGCCGAATGTAGGTGGTATTAAGAGTAAGAAGATAAGTTGGAATGAATTTTCTTTCCAAAAAACCCAGCCAATTGAAATCTTCTTTGGAGACTTGAAAAGTATGTTTAGTCGTTTGTACGTTTCTAAGAAAACAAATACTCATGACACACATTATTTTTTTATTAAAAATAATATTGGCAAAACGAAACGAAAATTTATTTCTACATTCTTATATATAAAAACAGGTATTCGTTTGCCAAAAACAATAATATCTATGTTTCTACAAATATACCTCATTCTGCTTTTACACGGTAGATTGGTTCCAGATAAAACCGTGTCAAAAAAACCGTGTAAAAAAAGACATTGGTCGTATGCAAATATAGGTGATTGGTTCCTTATCTCTAAAAGCCATTAAAATTAGTTAAAAACAAGGATTTTTCATGTTTATTTTACTAAATCACATATATACATATGTCTATAATTTGTATTTGCACTGTTTATTGGCATCTCTAGTATATGATGAGACTTAACAGATAGTTGTGTTCAAGAAATCAATGATTGCCTAATTGAAATTGAATTTTTTTATATTTCCTACTGTGGCTTCGTTTATCCCTTATGTCAACAGTAGAAAATTTATACGTACGTCAACAGCAGCATACCAGGGTATACACGTACTTTTTATATGGCAATTTGTTTGTTAAGTATGTTTGTGATTTATTCTATCTATGATTATTTACAATAATGAATAACGTCTGAAAATGGAGAAAATTTTACAGGTAAATGTAAAACTATTTGGTCTATTTTGCCACCACAAACTGACTGGTGCCTCTTACCCTCAACATATTGAGATCTGGACAAAGTATACAAGAGCTATCCATTCTGGAAGCATTCAGATTAATAATTTCCGATATGGACGTGGGAATGCACAAAGCCCTAAAGCGATTTTACTATACAGCAGGAGCCAATGTCGCTATTGATGAACAATTGTATGCTTTCCGTTGTGGTACTCTTTTCACTCAATTCATACCATCAAATACGTAACAAAAGTGTGCTGGGTATGTGACTTTATTTCCTCTTATCCGCTGAAAGGAAAAATCTACACAGCAATGGCGGCATCCAGTAAGCAGGAAAAAATTTAAATGTATGTAAAAAAAATTACGTTAACCTTTTCTGTAGAAATTTTACAATTTGAACAAATTTATCGATGTTGGGTACAGCATATAAACAAAGAACATTTGTATCACAAAAATTTGATATTCTAAAAGGACGTGTAGTGGAATCCTCCATATTCTATTTTAGCAACAAAATTGCAATGTATTATACTTGGCCAATAAAAACCAATCAGTTAAAGTCTTTTCACCAATGCGTTACAGAACCGAAGTAGCAGGCTTAAAGAAGAACCCGGTAATGATATTAGAGTAGAAAATACGTAAAGGTGGCGTTTATAACATGGACAAATGTCTTGTAGAATATTTAACCATACGGCGAACAAATATGTGTCCTTTGGACTTCTTTTATCATATTCTTGATGTTGTTGTTATTGTAGCAATGATGCTGAGCTGACAATCCTTGGTCATAGTTCGTAGAACATCGAGTCGTTCCGGTACGTAGAACCGATTTTCGTGGGATTGTCTGGATGTAGGTTCCTTTGCTGCGTACATAATTTACCCATCGTAGGATGTTCCTACGCAACCTGAACGAAAACTAACCGCATAACTAGAATATTTTATACGTGAAATGCGATTGAAGATATAAACAGTGACCTTTGAGAGTAAAAGATGTTGCACTTCGGAATAGTTGCCACAAACAATTTTTGATTTCTCTTGGTTTTTCAATGTTGTACATACGCTTGGATGTATGTGTGTAGTTTATATGTATGAATGTTCTAATTTTTAATACTTTACTTACTTTACTTTCTAATTTTTAATACTTTTATTTTTGACTATTTTAAAATTATGTTTGCTTTTCAAATTTATGCAATTAATATGTATACAGATTTCATACATTTTCATGTATTTTCCTTAACATACCCGGATATGCAGCTGTTGACGTAAGGGGTAGGATTCGAAAAGTGGACATATATCTGACCTGTGTTATCCAATTTCACTAGATCATGGGAAAATGATATGAAACACATTTGTTAAGGATATCATGAAATTTCAGATTAATCCGATAGCTACTTTTTAAGATATAGTGGATTTAAAACGCAAAACATACCCGGGTATGCTGCTGTTGACATAAGGGTTATACCGAAAATTTTGCCAAGAAATTTTAATTTTGATTTCTAAAGAAATGACTTTACGTTGTAGTTTTGTATTTGTAGTTTTCGACGTCTTCTTCTAGGGATGTAATGATAGTTCAAAAAACATTAACACATTTCAATTGCTCTGACAAGTACTGGGAATTTCTATATAAGTTTTACAAACAAAAATCTAAGCCCAAAAGATTTTGAATGGTGCTAAATGAAATAAAATCGTGTAAAAAAATATTTTTTTTTCAAACAGTGTTAAATCAAAACCGTGTAAAAACAGAATTGGGTGTACATACATATTTACTTTCAATTACAGCATGCTAGTTGATTGACTGAATATGAATTACAATTTCGTATGTAAAAATTGCTGATAATTTGATCAATCTTTCTTTGCTCTGTTCCTCGTATAATCCCTCTTCCTGTATATTTTCTATGCTTTTGCCATCACCTTAGAATTTCTAGCATATATGTTTCAAATGTTTTTGCCGGTTCACGAGATGTTAGAAAATTATATTTCTTGCTGAGTTTTTATAGGTAATAACTAGATATAAACCCCATCTCTTTGTCCTATATTTATCTTTCTGTTTGTTTTTGACTCTATAACTGGCCATTCACATTTTTGGATTTTTTAACAATCATTTTCGAGTTATATTTATTTTTGTAGTGCAACCTCCTCCGTTATTGACTTGCGGTTTATACTGAGAATCACGGTCAATTAAACCCTCAAATCACCCTCAAAAAAACTTACGTTAGTTACCCTCGTGTGTGGTTTTTCACACATATGCAATGTCTATGTATTTTGCTGAAGGGACATAGTTATTATTCAATCAAAATCATGATTTTTTATGAGTATTAATGGCATATTTATTTTATATATCGTCTTATTTAACATTAATTTATGTTCAATACATTTTTCACAAACATTTCGGTTATGGGCATGCTTACGAACGTCCTTTTTGCAAAAACAGCACATTGTTTGGTGAATATAATTTTTATATTTTGACTTTTCGTAGTAACAAATATGACATCGAGATTTTCCTTCGATTATAGGAGGAATAGTTTTTTGCTTTTTTGAAGGAACTTCGAACGATTGTGATAAGCTCTGCTGTATTCCAGATGGTTCACAGGACTGGGTTATTGAGCCGCTTCCTACATCCACTAAATCCAAGCAGTTGTTCATCAACTGCTTGTATTTATTTTATTCATCAACAGATGGATTGAAATAATGAGTCAATAACTCGGTTCACGAATTGGAGAAAACTTTACTGTAGAGCTGATGCCTTATTCTGTAATTCTCGTAGCTAAATCTATCCCTAAAATTCTAAAAAAGCACCAACAAATTACGAGTATTCTTACAACAACACTCATAATTTATTTGTGCATATAGTAAGTCTGAATTAATTTCCATATAACTATTTTCGCATTCTGCCTTTGCATACATGTTTGACGACTTTAGGATAATCTTCTCAATAGGTGATGCAAAAAACAACATAAAAGCATACTTGATGTCGTTGACACGTGCTCTTGCATATCTTGTTGCACTTGGATTCAAATTTATGACATTTTCATTCCGTAATCTTCCGGAGCGATCGTGAACTGGGTAGGGACTCCAAGCTGTACCGTCTTTCAAGAAAAATAATAGATCCACCCCTATATCAGCGGGTAGCGATTCTAATGCTTCGGTGTCCTGATTTTGATTGCAAAAATCAGAATCATCTTCAGATATTTCTGATTCACAGCTTGCTTCCGGCGAGTAATTATCTTCGCTATCAGAAAAATCGTTATCGTCGGAAACATTTAAAATTGCTTCTAGTTCTTCGTTGGTGAGATATTTCGGTCTAGTCATTTTATAATTAAGAATCATAAAAAACAACCTTACACTATTCTAATGAGTTTCTGCACTTTATTCAAGAACCCTTCGCACTCAAAGCAAACAAGACACTGATTTCTTCACACTTAGCGACAGAAAATGTCTCTAGTGCAAATTACACTGAAACTACATATGTGTGGAAAACCACAATAGAGGGAAACTTACATAACTTTTGAAATATTTCTTTACTAAAAAATATTTTTTAATAAAAAAATGCGTAATTGAATTAGTTAGTTAAAATAAATATAAATTTAATTTGAATATAATTCAAATATTTGATTAACAAATAATGGGTTTAATCTATTACATTTTCTATTCAACTTAATAAAAATTTTAGCTTAAATTGTGTTTTACTTTATTTATTCAATTATTCCTATAAATCAATTTTATATTACCTAAGATTTTAGTTGAAGTAAATCTCACAAGTGATTTTCAAGTGTATGTTAGTTCATGTTTAGGAAATTGTCAAATCACGTACTCTGTAGTGCATTGCAAAAACTTTGCAATGACGATTTCGATGTAGAGCTTAAAAAATTTTACATATCTATATATATAATAAAACAGTAACTCATTTTCTGTCTGTCTGTCTTTTTATATCTCTGTTTGTGTATGCACAACGTAAAAATTACTTGATAGATTTTAACAAAATTTTGTAAGGAGGTACCCTGGTATATTTTTTTTTCCAATATAGGGTCCTTTTTATCCACAAAAATGTCTTATTTCTA
Source organism: Phasia obesa (assembly GCA_949628195.1). NCBI lineage: Eukaryota > Metazoa > Arthropoda > Insecta > Diptera > Tachinidae > Phasia > Phasia obesa. The sequence continues at coordinate 122,543,910 of OX451218.1, forward strand.
AGAGAAAATGGAATAAAAACATTGAAAGTACTCGAGACTTTTTTTACCGATTTAAAGGTACTGCATACTTTAAGGGTTCTTTTATTTTTGAAAGCGGTATATTTTAAACACGGTTGCGCTACAGATGGCACAGTTTTACAATAATGACAAAATATGAATTACTTACTGCCAAATAGCCGATTGAATAAAATTTGTATTTGATTTGTATTTTCACTTTGTGGAATTACATTCTTTGTAAAATAACTTAAACACCTTTTACAGAGCTTTAAAATAATCTTTAAAATTTTAGAATTTTATACGGGGATGAGTACCTTTAGAAAAAGAAAATACTAACAAAATATTTTCTGGAAACACAAAACATGTGGGCACAGCTAGTTACTTAAATAAATTTTTAGAAAATATCATATTACCTAAACTACGATAATTTTTTTCCATTTCAGCATATTGGAAAAAAAAACAAATATAAGATAGGAAATATTAAACAAAACAAATTTAATAAGATTGGTGACTTCATTCTTAACAGCTGACTATAGATGATTGAATACAATCCTATTATTAGTATTTTAGTATTTTAGTTTTTTTTTTTTTTTTTTTATAAATAGATGATGCTTACAACTAAACATAATTCAAAATAGATAGATGCGAAAAAGGCCAAGAAGTTTGTGTTTTTTTTTTCAAACAGAGAAAAAAATTGTTTAAGCAATTAAAGGTTTTAATTAGTTTTAAGTTAAAGTTTAAATAATTTTTTAATTGTTTCAGATATATATATATATATATATATATATATATATATATATATATATATATATATATATATATATATATATATATATATATATATATATATATATATATATATATATATATATATATATATATATATATATATATATATATATATATATATATGATTAAAAAACAGAACAAAAAATGTCCTTAATTAATGGAATCAATTCATCATTTAATTAACTTTTAATCTCAAACCCATTAATTGGTGCAAATATTTTTTCTGCATAAGCTAGTTTCTATTACTTTTTCCTTTAGTTTAAATAAAGAGGACATTTCCCGATCCTTAGCTTTATGAAGCCTTTTTCAAATTCAATATTGCCAATTGGTGCTAGTAAACCTGCATGGTGTAAAGAAACTAAAGTACGTATATTTCAAGAATCACATACCTTTGCTTTTTTTTGCTTAACTTTAAAAACGTGCTTAATATTTTCTCGTCTTATGCTGAAGCAACAGCTCCAGTTTTATCTCATGTTCACACATATGGATACTCCATGTGACTACATGTGTCTTTTCGAATATAGAAAAAAATATTGCTAGAGCAGCAAATGTTTAACATCATTATTATAATCATTATCACTATTATAGGCATAATAATTATCATCATTATGCCAAAAATACGCCAATATCTTTGCCATATTTACCAAATTGAGCTTAAGACACTTAAGAGAATTAACACACTTTCTGTGTTAAAGAGAAAAGAAGTAAAAAGGAATAAAGTTAAACCATGTAATAAATATGTTTTACATTCAACATAAAAACCACATGATAAAAAGGTATATAATTTTGTTGAAAACATATTTTACAATTGAATAATTGTGCGATGAGATAAATTGGATTTAGTTAAATGTTTTAAATGTAAGTTTTTCTCGATTTAAGTGATATATATTAAAAAAAAAAAAAAACGGCTCAAATAAATGCAATTTGACTTGTTAAAATAGAAAAGGAATATGTAGAGGGTTGAGGGTTTCCTTTAGTGTTGCAAGTTACTAAGAATGCCTATTGTGATACTAGTTGTGTGGCACGTAGAACACAACACAAAAATATGTTAATTGAACACTGGACTTAGCACTTGTAACAAACATTATGATATTGCCATGGGATGCCAACAATCTAGAAGGCAATGAGAAAAAGAATTTTTAGCTTAACCAAACAATAAATATAATATTTAAAATTATACAAGATTAAAACAAATTTAGAATACATTCAGTTGTATTGCATTCAAATTTATTCCATAAAAACTTGCAAATATTTCTCGTTCCCTACACATTGAAAAAGAGGGTTCTTTAAATCAAAAAAAAAAGAAAGATTTTAAATATGTGTATGTGAAGGAATCCTTAATAAACAGAATATATACAGAATTTTACATGAAACAGATATATCTTTGTAATAACTCTTATGTTAAAGGGCATTAAGAGATTTTACTTAACATACACACATACACTTTCATTTGTTAGTTTTGTTTTTGCTTTTCTAGCTTCGAATGCAAAATGTAACTGTATAGTTTTTATTTTGCATTTCTCTTCTTATTTTAATAATGTTAGTTTTGCAATTTGTATTGTAGTTTTATTATTATTTCCTAGCAAATCTTTAAATTTATTTGTGCTTTTAATCTTTCTAAATGTTCACCCACCCTTGGGATGCTTGTTGATTGTGGTTTGTTGTTTGCTTCACTCTCGGCAATAAGTGTCTCATACATTCTGATATTTCTTCAGTTGGTAATCATTTTAACTTATTTAAATGTTCCCACATGTATTCGTATATACTCGTATGTATATAAATACATTCCTTTGAAATTGCTAAGTGCTGAGATTTTAATATCTTTGTATTTCTATTTTCATTGGGGGAAATGGGACATCTTTGTTTCAAATTTCTGATCTATTTTCATTGTATTAAGGTTAAAATCTATTTTTTTTAATTCATCTATTGAGTCTTAATTTTTTAATTTTATTTTCAAAGGATTCTTGAGGTCTTGCTAAAAATTTATTTAAATTTCGAACTGTTTAATTTCATTAATATTTTTGCTGGCTTAAGTAGATTTTTTAAAGCCATACAGAAAAATTACTTACTAGCAGAATCTAATGCATTTTCTCGCTTCCTACTTTGTTTATATCTAACTACTGCCTGCTTTTCAATTGTAATCAATTTTCTAGTTGAACAATTTTTATCGAGAAATATAATACATACTTATCTTAAAATCAAATATAATAATTATCTTAAAATCAAAAGATCGATTGGCTTGAGTTTGTTATGGTCCATTCCGGGGCAAGTGATAAAATGTGTAAAAAATTATACAAAAATTTATCAATTTAATTTGTGTCATTAATCATAGCTTTAGAAATATATTAGACTAGCTGTGCCTGCCAATTCTTCGGCGTCCCTACAATATTTTTTCGATTTTGCTTTGAGAGTAATCCACACTAAATTTTAAAACTATTGTAAAATTCTTCAGATATGGTTTATGTATTAACTTTATATAAAGTAACGTATTACTGGGTAATCTATATATATAATAAAATAGTAACTCATTTCCATCTGTCTGTCTGTCTTTATGCTTTTCATTTCGTGTACGCATCACGTAAAATCTACTGGATGGATTTTAACAAAATTTTTCGAAGAGGTACCATATCATCCTGATTCCAATATAGGATACCTTTTCCGAAAAAATACCTCATTTCCAGGAGAAAGTAGAGAAAATGCAGTGAAAGACGCAATTTCCGGTATAAAGGTACTGAAACTTTCTGTTTAAAACTGGGATATTTTCAGCACACATTTTTAGTTTTGAAAGTGGGATATTTTAAAAACTATTGCGCAACATTAGGCATCAACCAATTTGTATTTGTTTTGTTATTTTACTTTGTGGAATTACATTGCTATTCAAATATTTTATATACCTCTTACAGAGGTTTACAATAATTTTTAGTATATTTTATAAATTTTAGTATTTTATCCAGGGATGGGTACCTTTATATAAAATTAATGCATAATCACTATTAAAGTAAGAGACTTATAATTGGTGTGGAATACTTTCAAAGCAAAATCGAGCTAAATATTGTCAGGTCAGCTATGACTTGGCGGGCTGGTTACTATATAAAATTCTAAAATTTATACCAAATTCTAAAATTATTGTAGAGTTCTGTAAATAGTGTTTAAAATGTTGCGCTGACAATACCTTACGGTGTTGCCTGTACTATTGAATCGGTAAACTTACTACTTTTTTCTATTTTTTCTTCTTGGAAATGATATATTTTTACGGGAAAAAAGTATTCTTCACAAAATTTTATTACAATTCATCCAGTTGTTTTTACATGTTGCGAACACAGACAGACATACAGATAGACAAAAATTATAATAATTGCTGTTTTCCATTTCGATTACTGTCTGCACCAGTAACAGAAATATTAGGTAAACCTAATATAGTGTAAAAAAGTTGTGACCCAATAATACTTGTCGTCTGAACAATGCCATGCCAATATTTTTAGATTTTGAACTTTTCTGATTTTACCCATATATTTTTGTAAACGACAAAAATTATTTATTGTACATTCGAATTTATAATAAGTAAATAGCAATAAATAAATTCATATTATTTTTTAACTGAAATTAATTTAAAACTCTACCAATCAATAAGAATTAAGCGCGATATTGATTTATTAAATAATACTACGTATTTTGTTAATAGAAGTTTCTAAAATATATATTTTTTATTTTTTTCATTTCAGTATCTCCTGAGATGTCAACAACAACAAGAACAACAACAACTAAAAATAACAAATACACAAAATTATTCAAACACAACTACGCTTATCAAAGTAAAATGACTGAATTTGTACAGTTAAATAGAAAAACACCAAATAGAAAGAGTAAAACCGTAGATACAATAGATACAGCATCAACATTATCAACGTTACCAACACTTTCACCACCACTACCGCAACCAACAAAATCCACCATAACAAAAACAACTACAAATGTTTATCATTATAAACAAAATTATGTGAATAGTTATCGAACATTTGAACGTAAAGCAATAACCGCAGTTGCCACAAAACAAACGAAATCAACAATAAGTTCCCTAGTCGTTGCATCACAAGCACAATCAATGACATCAATTCCTGCACCTGAACAATTACAATTGACTAAACAACCGAATCTATATGATACAGCAGCCGTAGCAGAAACTGCAAAAAGAAAAAGCAGAGTAAAACGGCAGCAGAACGCAAAACTAGAAGGTGTTTTGAAAACGTTCGACAACAGCATAGCAGCAGAGGCAAGCACTACAGCGACAAAAAATTATGTGGCTGATAATAGTGATGTTTATGTGCCACCAACAACAACAATAAAACCTTTTGTTCAGGCAATAACAATAGCAATGAAAGAGAAGAATACAAATGATTATAACAGCGGCAATCACAATAGCACAAAAACTAGAAAGTATTCGAATGCCACAATTGAATTGAACCCCCATCTAAGACAGCAACATAATGACAGCAGAAGTAGCAGTAAAAGCAAATTGAAAAATAATGAAAGTAGTAATGATTTCACAAATATCAGCAACAAAAAGAACAAAAAGATCAACAATAACACTAAACAAAAGACAACAGAAATATTTAGCCTTAATAACCACTACCGATATGGAACAGTAAACAACATCAGGAGTATAACTACAACAACGATAGCAACAAAACAAAAATATGTAACAGCAAGTATGAAACAAGAAAATGAAACAACAACAGCATTGAATGCAGCACAAAATATGCCAAAATTAAATTCCTTGCTAACGAGTAGTACAATTGATTTTAACAAAACTAGCAGCAGACATAACTTTAAAAACCACATCACCAGCAGCTACAACTACACTGACTCCAGTACTGATAATGTTAGTAAATTTAGCCCTAAGGAAATCAACCCATATGTAGATGATTCCTATCACCTAAAGAAACCAACGTCAACTTTAAGCACAACCAGCAGCATATCATTGCAAATGAGAACACCAGCCGCATATGTCCCTTCATATGAGCGTCATCAATACTATCAATTGAAAAGACCAGCACTTTTACTACATCGTCATGGCAGACAGGCTGGAGCGGAAGATGAACAAAATGAAAAGTGTCGTATGTTCATTGAAGGTGACCGGGAAAAAAATGAACTTTACAGTCCTGAATATCCCAATGAATATCCGAAAAATATCAATTGCACACGAGTAATAACAGGTGAGTTGCTTTAGAATGTTGCAATATTAACTGCCATATGCATAACATAATATTGGCATATAGTTGGCACAGGGTTTAGTCAATAAAAACTTGTTTAATTCTTGCCAAAATATTAAAATATTTTTTTGTATATCAGGCTGCGAGTTATTCGTAAAATTTTATTTTGACGTCTTTGGATTATTTCTATGTTCGAGTCTGAGGTAGTGGCCCCGTAACTGAATCCCATAATACCATATAGATACCCCCGGGGGTTCCAATTGTCATTGCAGGAATGGCAAATGTTTTGACGCGGTTCACTCGGGGAAAATAGGGGCACCAGACGCTAGGGTTCCTAGAGCCTAAATCTGGAAGAAAAGGTCTGCGATAAACATTGCGGATCCTCTTCGAGGCCCGACCAGTGCCCAAAGGACTGGTACCACGGGAATCAGTGGCCCCACAGAGAGCTTATCCTCTCTGTGACCGGTTATTGGTGAGGTCCCCTTCGGGGGTACGTGGTGGTTGTGGTTTAAGATCGATTTATGTAGGTATGGTGCAAGGTCGATCAAGTGTGCTGTTGCACTCTCAACAGACGGAGTTTGGATAGTCTCCAAACCCCTAAGCAAGAGGTTATAATGTGGATCTAGGCTTGCCTTGGAAAGGCTTGCCATATTATATAAATTGCTACTCATTGTGGCTGTATCACACACAAAAAGCGATTGGTGGCAATCATAAAGTGTTGTTATACTATAGAATGGGGGCGCTAGTCTACGCCTAAGTTTCACTTGGTGTTAAGACCACCGTGAGGTAATTCGAGTAGGCAGGTATTCACGTTAATCTTGTTACACATATACCATATAGGTTTGAGAATCGATTTGTACAATAAAAGTTTAAAAACAAAGCTTAGGGTTGAATTTCTAATCAGCCAAATAGTATATATGATCGCGTGCCATTGAACTGAATCATGAGTCCACTTTGACTGTCTGTGGATGGGTGGTTGAGTGGGTGTGTTTGCCAGTATTGTTGTGAATGATCTACAGGTTATACCGTAGAATAAAATCTGTAGCATCCACACTCGATTATTCACAGAATTTTAAGTCAATTAATCGTTCGAGAAGGAAAAATTGTAACTTTCGATTAGAAATAAATCGAACAAATTATATCCGTTAATCGAAAAATCGACTAAAATTAATTCCTATTAAGATCTTAATTTTTTTTCTAAAGTTTTACTTCTTATTTGTTTCTTTCCGAATTATTTCGAACTAGAGGTGTTTAGTAAACCCATGAATTTTTTCATAAATCGAATATGACTATTTTTCTAAACATTTTTTATTCAGCTTATGACCACCGTAATAAAGAATATGGACATACTTATCGTGTGTTCTTAAAATTTTTATTATATTTATATGCTACATAATTCAAATCTTCTAAGTAGTATATAATAGATAAACTATAAACTGCCCTGAGTCTAAGTATCAGTGTAAGCATGTTTCAGAATTCCTCTTACTTCGAGGAGTCCTTACATGCCCCTGTATCTAACAATTCAAACACAGTACAAAAGCAAATATGAAGTGCACTTAATAAAAAATTTTATGTGCGTAACGTGTGCGTTACCTTTTCCGTATAACCACAAAATCATACTATTTATGAAATATTTTATATTTTTGTTATAATGTCACAACACAATTATAAATGAAATTCTAACTTATTTATCGACCACACTAACGAATATCTTCACTCTTTGTAGTGACACCCCTTTATGGAATCCTACCCATAACCCCCATTCTATTAGAACAACGTACTACTTACTATCCTAATAGTTAGGGCATTTAATTAATATTTTATATTACCGAAAAGCTAGGAAAGTTCATATTATTCATTCTCAAAATTTTTTTCTGCGTATTGGAGGAAGAAATGAAAATATCAAATGAAAATAGTCTTCTAACTGTAGTAAAGAAATCTAAAAAACATTTTTAAAAATCATCTACAAGTTGTCATTAATATCAGTTTTGTATGATTATCTCGAGTAATTCGAAAACGTTAACCGAATAATCGAAGAAAATTTAAATTGCAAAATTGATTAATTGTTTGCTCGAATAAAATCAAAACCCGATTAAATGGACTCTAATGAAATCCAGTATGTGCCTTTGGTATATAGAGGTATAGGGTTGTTTCTATAGTTTTTGGGCAAAATCCGGACGAGGCGAGGGGTAGTTTACCTATAAATAATTATTTTTTGATTGGAAAACACTTTAAACTTTTATTCTTTATATAATTAATATATCCATAAAAATATCTATTTCCATGAGGTATGTTAAAGTTGAGTGTAAGAAACTTCAAATATGCGACTTAAAATAAACAATTTTTTTTCGTTAGTTTTTGCTTTTTTGAAAAAAAAAAAAAATTTCAGAGTTGATATGCGGTAAGTTAGTAGACAAAGTAGTTTTTAAGGCAAATTAATATTCGAATTAAAAAGGACAGCAGCTCGATTCTCACTTCGCATAACAAGTTGATATCTACATATTTCTCTCTTGGATTTTTAAGAATAACAGCTCTTTAATCATTCTTGAAAATAAAATTCTTCAAAAACCATAATGTAGCGAAATTGCAATAAAATGTCATAGTAGAAATTTAGCTTCCATTTTGTTAGAAATTAAAAAAAAAAAACTATACCATAATATGTTTTTATAGAAAATTATTCAAAAATGTAAAATTGTTGATATTAATAAGTAAAAACAATATATTCTTCTGTCATACTTTTCGGAGAAGGCCATCGTCATTGGCTGTCTGTTTAGTACCAAAGACACTGTCGATGTGAGAACATCATTATCAAGCCACGATGGATGATGGATGATGATTAGAATGTATGACAGCAGTATTTCATTTACTGTTGGAAAAAATCCAATTAACTTAATACCAAATGTGATAAAACATTTGACCACAAGTTGGTGAACTCTTTATTAATGTTAGATTTTAAGACTTGCAAGGTTTTTTAAATTTCAGTTCGTAAAACCGCCAAAGGAAGACTTTTGACACCCTCTACCAAACGAAAGATCAATCCGCCTGGAAATTGGTCAATCGAGATCCAACAACTATAGAATTATGACCATCGAAAAAATGCTCGAAAAATATGTTTTACAGATCATGTTTTAAGTCATGCCATGCCACAAGCTTCAAAAAAAATGTTAATTACAAAAAGTAAATCCGTATCAAATTAAATTCCACTCTTCTTTAAAGTTATGTCTTAAAAATAATTAATTTTTAATTGATAAATATTTAGACGAAACTTAATATAAATTATAAGATATCAATCATAAATATGGAGCAATAAAACTGCACCATAAATAAAAATAAATATTTGCTTATTATTTATAATCATTTTACAATGGCTTCAATAGACATATTTTCATCATGAAAAATAAAAGATAAAATAATAAATAAAAATATGAAAATAAGTTCAAAGTTATTTAACCAAAGACCCAATATCTGTCACTCTTTCATGCTTTTTAATATAAATATATTTACAAGACAGCAATACATTGGGTATTTTATTTAATAAAATTAGTAATATACACAAGCAATAATAAATTGTATATACATATAATACAAATTTAAAACTTCTTTTTATAAGCAATTGCTTTTGAATAAATTTATTAATTTTCGTAAAAGTTGAAAATGTTGTCTTCACAAACAGATGCCCATAAATCAGTTTTTTTTAAGAAAATAAATATCAATCATACGTCCTATAATAAGTTGCTTGGCTTCATTGAAAGCCATTGTTAACAGGCATATAAAACGATGATCTATTAGAGTTTGAATTTTTATATTATTATTACTTGATATTGATAAAAAAAATGCTGGTGCCTGTTTAAAACCGAAATTTATATGATGTTGAGATTAATTTAAAAATAAAAACACAAAAAGATATGGGTTCCCGCACAGAGAATATCAACAACATTTAATTGCATTTAAAATAATTGTGATTGAAGCAGATTTTAATTATAGTTGCTTAAACATATCTTTTGACAACTAGCCTGCATATATTTTCCCCACTAGTTAAACGTTTATTATTTGGAAAACTTTAACACAAAGAGAAACGAAAATCAGAACAGAAATTTTTATACGAAAGAAATGGCATATTTAGGTATTCAGTGTAACAAAAATTGTCTTAATAATGTGAAAACATGTTTATGTAAAAACATGTAATAACAGCACATAATAAAACTTTCTAACAACTCCTGTTGGAATGCTTAAAAGATGCATGAAAACAATCAATTTACAGGACAAAGATGCATGTAAAAATTTTTGTTGAACCTCTTAAAACTCATTTAAAATATTTATGAATCATTAGGAACAGATGAATGAGAAAAAAGAAATCGTTAAGCTTGCAAATGTACAAATACCTTTTAGAGATGTCATTTAAGATATTTTATGATGGGCTTGTCTTATGGTTGGACAAATTTTCTTCGATCACAAATTATTTAAAATTATTTATTTATATTTTTTTTAATAATCCTTCGGACAGTTTTAGCAATCGTACTCGTCGCGTGACATTTTATATAAGCAGTGGACATTAACTTATAAGTCTTGACTTTTGAAATGTGGTAATATTACATAGCTGATCCTGATTGCAATATAGGATACTTATTTTTCTCAAGAATATCTAATTTCCAACTGAAGGTGAAGAAAAAGCAGTGAAAGTACGCCGACTTACGCCGATTTTTTTTTACCGATTTAAAGGTACTGCATACTTTAAGTCATCTTTTATTTTTGAAAGTAGGATATTTTAAATAAGAATGTGAAACATATGGCGCTGTTTTAAAATAATGGCAAAACATGAATTACTTATTGCCAAATGGCCAATTGAATACAATTTTTATTTTATTTGTATTTTTACTTTGTGGTATTACATTGTTATTAAAATATTTTAAACATCTTTACAGAGCTTTACAATAATTTTTTGAATTTTAGAATTTTATATAAATTTTATAAAATTATACAGGGATGGGTTCATTTTAATAAAGTAAATATGTAAGAGTCTTAAAATTTGGTGAGGATTACTTTCAAAGTAAAATCAAACAAAATGTTGTCAGGAGGCATACAACGTGATTTGGCTGAAGCTGAATAATTAAATTTAATTTTGTGTACATGACAGCGTATGAGTAATTTGTTCGTGCATTTTTCTAATACATAACACTTATACGTGTGTCTGAACAAAAGACTTGATGAGAAGAGTTGAGCGAGCGGTTGAGTAAATAGCACATGTTATTTATGAGTTGTAAACAAAAATACATTAAGGAAAATATTTATAATTTTACAAGTGCTCTGCTAAGGCAGGAAGGATATAAATGTACATAAAATAGAACAAATCTACAGACAAATTTGGCAATAAATAAATCTAAATATATAAACAATATTTAAACTGTTGATTGGCAGAAGTAGAAATAAATATAAGTAATATTGGATTAAATAAAATATGATAGAATAAAATTTTAGGTAGTGGTAGCATTGGTGTCAACTAACTAATGATGAAGTTGTTGATTTTAATAATTGAAAATAAGAGTTCCTTCTAAATTCGTTGATTAAAATGATGGTGTTTATGTTGTAAATACTAACAGGTAGATAGAAGCAAAGATTTCTGAATATGGATATACGTAGTAAAACTCTATTATTTTACTATTTATAAACTAGATTTTTGTATATACATACATTTATGTATATATAACACATTTAAAATAATTAAGTAACCTTAGCATATGAACCTTTTTGCTTTATCCCAAAGTTATGTAGAAATAGTTTTGTCTACACCTGCTACCAATAGTAAATAAAGTTAGTTAATAGACATACTGACATAATAAAATACTAAACTCATCAGTATATACAATCAAGAAAAGTTTTTTATTCAAAACTAAATCAAAATATAACCTTCACAGCAAATACAAATCGCAAATTTATTTCAGCTTCATAAAGCTCAAGATTTTAATGCTTTTAATTGGATAGTCCTTCTGTCTTAACGATTTTGTTGTTTGTGCTGAATGTTTTTTATTCATTTCAAAAAGACCACATATGTGGTAACTAATTGCTGTTAGAAAAGTTAACAAGCTTGCGTTAGTAAAATAAGATGATTAGAGTACTCACCACTTTCTATTGCACAAAGCCGTTATGTAAGTCGTCGAAAGGGAATTTTGATTTATATCTGAATATGAAATTTTATAAATTCTTGCTTTATATTTTTTGGAAATTCTTTTCTGTTTCTTTTATAAAATTTCGGCAGTTGGAAAAAAATTAACATGAAAACATTCGCATAGAAAGTTTTCGTTTGTTTCACAGAAGTGAAGCTTTAAATATTTCAGTACTGCAGTTGCTAAATTGTATTTATAACTCAAATTAAATCTTACGAATTTTCAAATTTCCTTAGTCTTTAGAAATTGATACGAAATAATAAATGAGTCTACTATATCATATGGTTTGAGGGCTGTAAAAAATCTTATTGTTTGGAGGTAGTAAAAAAAAACTAGAAAGTTGTTGAACTAAGGCCCATTATTATAACTTGCCTTTAGTTAAAGTTAGGATTTTGTTGGAGCGATAAGTATTTTTTCGTTATAATAATGAGGATAAAGCTCATTGCTATAACTTGTCCTTATAGTTCGTGATAGTTAAAAGCTTACTTTTAATAACCAAAACCTATTTATCGGTCCAACAAAATCCTAACTTTAGCTAAAGGCAAGTTATAATAATGGGCCTAAATCTATCAAGCTTAAACGAAACTATGTTAAGATTAGTACTGGTAGATATTGCGATATTGGTACCGAGTATATTATACTTGTTTTTGAGTATTCAATGCTCACAATGCTCGATACTTTTTGGGTAATATTTTTAGAAACAAATTTTATAAATTAAACCCTGAGTACTACTATTGAATGGAAGAAGGTGATACTTGTAGATTGTGCCTGAAGGAGGCTGAGACGGTAGCGCAGATTATGTGTGTATGTCCGGCACTGGCTTGCATAAGACTTAAGACCACTGGTAGAAGTTTGTTAAATTTGTATAGCATGGGGGATCTAAGCCTTGAACATATGCTAGCAATTACCAGAGACTGCGTGATGCGAAAAAAGGCTGACAGTTACCAGACGATAGTCTGAAATCACTAAAGTCAAAATTAAAGATTTGTTGTAGGACTTGACCTCTATTAGGGTAAGGTTGCCGTAATAAAATTTCGGTTGTCTATAATCATAGAGGACGGAAGGGGTCGAAAAGCTACCCGTTAAGGAAGATATTCCCCCTACATTAAAATAAAAAATTTACTGCTGGATTTAAGAACTATGTTGTTGAGACTAGTAGAGAAATCAGACGCGTTTTGGCCAAAAATGGTCTTTAATGTTAAAAGTCTTAAAATTTTCTATTGCTTTCGCACTAATAATAAACATGCCTATGAATTCATTTCAAATTCCTCATTATAAAATTTTTAATTAATCGTAATTTTAGGTAGAATTAATTTTTAAACAAACTTTATTAGGCTTTTTGCAGCCTAGCACCTCTATTGTTAGTATATGGAATATTTAGGGGCATTTGTTTAATAAATTGTTGTTGTTTTTAATAAATACTTGTTTTGAGATCATTTCACATTAGAAAAAAATAGAACCTGTCGACTTTTGCGAATTTTTTTAATAAACCGCTTTATTTATGCGAAGGTATATTTTTTAATTACAAGAATAAAGTTAAAAACGTTTATCTATTAATTGTACCAAAACTAAAAAAAAAGATATATACAAAAGAACTAAACAAAATTTTTTTTATTTAGCCCTAAATATTAATATATTGCTCAGGTGAGTCTTTTATAAGGGATATTTCATATGAATTAGAGAATCTCCTATTCCTTAACTCGCATGCAATTTACCACGGAAACACCTATGCTATTGGTGTGTGAAATTTTAATGCGATATTTTTTCGTAGTATCATACCGAAATTTATTACGAATAATTTTTACAAAAACGGTGTTCAACCTCTGCACAGCGGGGCAGAATCAAGATATTTTAGTAATAACTCAACCATTTGTAAAGGCTTAGGGCGACAGATCCAAAATTTGTGATGACCATAGCAGAGGAGTGTCTCAGCTTTTGACGGTGGGCACCATCCACTTGCCAAGGGTGGCCATATGTGGTTTCAAAGTTGAGTACCTCGTCCCTGCCAATTCTCTTAGAGCTTGGCATTTCTTCAATTTTTGTTTGATTTTCCAACATTATACATCGTCTTAAAGATTGTGTTTTAAAATGAGGGAGTTATAAGCAATTTAAAATATAAATTTTTGATTTTTCGGTACAAATGCTTGAGTTATTTCCAATATATTTTGATTTTGTCCCATTGTGCAAAATTGTAGTATAATAATTTAATCGAATTTGGACTGTACATTTCTTGCAAAGTAACGGATTAACTTTATTGTTTATTTCTTTGACAGCAGTCTGATAAGTGACATGGGACAAGATAACGAAAACATGTTGAACAAAAAAAATACTAATATATTTTATTTAATGCTTCAAAGGCATATCTTTTCGAAATGATTAACTAACAATAAAAAAATAATCTTCTTTTTAAAAACCAGTAGACAAAAGAAAAAAAATACGGTCTTACACTGTTATTTGCTTGCGCAATGCACATTCACTAATCGTTTTAGATTGTAAGTTTGTTTCATGATTTTGTGTTTATTAGCTTCTTTTTTATATCCCTTTCAAAAATAGTGAGGAGGAGAAAAAAATAAACTTCAACATAAATGGTAAGAGGAGCTAGTTCGTTAATTTTGTGTCACTACAATAGACTTACTACTACCCATAAATCCATATTTTCTTATTTTCGTTAACTTTGTGTCACTACAATAGACTTACTACTACCCATAAATCCATATTTTCTTATTTTCGTTAACTTTGTGTGACTACAATAGACTTACTACTACCCGTAAATCCATATTTTTTTATTTTTTAAATTTTTCACAAATAAAACGGAAATAAAAGGTAACTATATTAAGGCCGACATTAAGCTGCTGCATTATAAAGTTAGTTGATTTGCAAGAGTAACGTGACCAGCTAGGTAACAACACAGTAAGTTGGATATTATAATAAAGTCTTATTGTAAAACATTTAAACGTCACTAGTGTGGACCCTTTAGCGAACAATGTTTAGGAGTTCTGCTCGTTTTTCTATCGAAAATATGATGTCATGGATTTTTTAGCAATGATCAACGAAGTCATAATATAATACTACCAATACCCCTAAACATTACTCACACAATTTGTAAAATAAAAACATGCATTTGCCTATTTTTCAAGCTTTTGATTCCATATATAGAATTTTTCGTTTACTCCAGGTAAATGTAATGATTATCGTATTAAAAGGCTCAATAAAATATTAACAGTCTCTTCTCTCGAAGTTTTTACGGAAATTCATATTTACACAGTCACTTAACTATTATTTTAATGGAAACATTCATCCAACTACATATCATTGCTGTGGAAAATGATTTTCAAAACCAACTTTTTATAACCAATTGACGTCGCCTTGTAGAATATATCAGAATGTATCAGTAAATATTCTACTACTTCTAGATTAGAACATGCTTACCCAATTTTAATATAATATAGATTGTAAAATTTTTAATTTTAACACCCGAATCCATACAACTGGAAAAATATGTTTTAAGAAATTGTGTTTCTTATAAAACTGGCTACACCCCGCCTTTGTTTTTCATTGGCATCTTAAATCTCTACATTCTCCCAGTTTAAAGGTGAGTAGTTTTTTACTGACTCATTTCCGTCTGTCTGTCTGTTTATCATTTGCGATCGCATGACGTAAAAACTACTTGATAGATTTTAACAAAATATTTTGAGGAGGTACCTTAGCGTCCTAGTTCCAATAGAGGATACATTTTTCCACAAAAATATCTCATTTCATAAAATTTGTATTTGATTTGTATTTTGACTTTGTGGAATTACATCGTTATTTAAATATTTCAAACACCTCTTACAGAGGTTTACAATAATTTTTAGAATTTTGTATAAATTTTAGAATTATGCATCTCGATGGATTTTTACAAAATTTTGTCAGGAGGAACTTAAGCATCCTGATTCCAATACAGGGTACTTGTTTTCCGCAAATATACCTTATTTCCAAGAGAAACATCAAAAAAAAGTACGCCGATTTTTTTATATAAGTGAAGTACTATATATACTTTCAAAGGAAAATCGAGCAATATATTGTCAGGACGCCCACGACGTGCAGGGCACAGCTAGTATTTATATAAAATTTTATTCTATTTTATTCAGAGTTTTGTCAGAATCTTAGCCGATATAAAGCAAAAGGATTATAATTAGCTCAAGCACTTGCATCAAACAAATGTGACCATGGCTCAACAGATATGGTATACGTTCTCCCGAAAAAAACGTTTTTATTGTTCTTTAGTCTCTGTTGCGTTGTGATGAATCTATAGTTACAAAAGATCACCAAACATACTATTGATATGGTAACTTTGTCGTCGTTATGGCTTCATATGAGCAATCTCAGCACCCATCCCTCAGATAGATTTTTCCAAATATTCACAAAAAAAGTAATATTTCCTCTTACTTTTTAAATGCCTATAGTCTTAGCCACCTTCTCCGGTTGTTAGATTTATCGACTACTAGATTTATGACGTGACATTAAACCACTGTTTAAACATTGAAATTAATTAATATTCATCCAGACTCATCTCTGATTTTGGTGATAGTTTTTAATGTAAAACTAATTTTTAATCAGCGCACGGTATAGTCTTCTTTCAATGCCTGTCAAAAACAAACTAATAGATGCACCGTGCAACCGTACAACTAGAGCAGTGTAGGATTGAAAGTTACTGCTCTGGAAATAGAAAAGTCACGTAATCGGCAAACTACCCTCTTATGATTTATTCGTATGTTAAAGTATAATGCTGATGTCACAAGTAAATTTGAAAAAAAAAAATTATTGTACTATCCAAAACCAGAATTCAATGAGCAATGAGGGCTCCTGGGGAAAATCTTTACATTTAATTTTTTTCTAATTGTAAATAAACAAGGTTAGTGAAGAGAGCATTTTTGTTTTTTAAACTATAGTTTTTACACAACTTTTTATAATGTTGGTGGCCTTGCTCATGCTATATTACTGATGTTAAAGCACACAAATAGGAGATTTAGCAAAAATCCGGAAACGTAGTGAAAAAATTATATGGCAGATGGCGGAAAAATAAGAATACAACTACCACATCTACAATACTTTAATATGTAGATAATAAAAATTTAAAATATATGTGTTTATGTGAGCTTCTTTCTTTAAAAATGTTGTTTATTTGCATACAAATATTCTCCTTAAGAAATAAAATGGCAACATCTGTTTTGTTATGAAGGGATAAATATTTTTATGTCTGCGTTAATGTAAAACTTATATGGCTGTTGTACACGCAGATAATACACATAATTGTGATAGACTTACAAGAACCATACTATGCTCCCTCTAACAATATATTGCTGCCGTGAACAAATAGTTGATAACATTTCTCCATTAAGGCATAAAAATTGGTTTTTAATAATTTTTGCTAAAATTCTTATCGCAGTCAAAGCTTTATAACTACTAAAGAATAATATAGCATTTATAACCACTAAATACTATTAAGAAACATAACATGTTAACATCTTACACCGTACAACTTTAACAAATCGTGCATTTAATGATGATCAGAAAGCAGATGTTTTGATTAAGTTAATCGCAATCTTTATCCTACGTAACTAACTGAACTTTATCGGCTCTTCTCAAAAGACTTTAAGCTAGATAGAATCTTAATTAAATGGCAGAATGCGGAGTGGATTTCAATAATATTATCTCGAAGAAAGTTGTTGTGTAAACAAAGCTCGTAGTGTTCTTTCATTTATTGAAAGATGGACAAAAGAGCTCATTGTAAAAATTTTATCGAAAATATTTTGTAAAATTTCATAGAAATTTTTTTTTTAATTTGTATCGAAAATTTTTTATAAACATTTAATCGAAAATGTTTTGTAAAAATGTTATCGAATTTTTTTGTAAAAATATTATCGAAAATTGTTTGTAAAAATTTTATCAACAATTTTTTGTATAAATTTAATCGATTTTTTTTAAATTTTATCGAAATTTTTTATAAAAATTTTACCGAAAATTTTTAATAAAATTTTCACAAAAATTTTTGGATAAAATTTTCACAAAAATTTTTAGATAAAAAATTCACAAAAATTTTTAGATAAAATTTTCACAAAAATTTTTAGATAAAATTTTCACAAAAATTTTTAGATAAAATTTTCGGTAAAATTTTTATAAAAAATTTCGATAAAATTAAAAAAAAATTCTATTAAATTTATACCAAAAATTTTTGATAAAATTTTTACAGAAAATAAAATTTAAAAAAAAAATATCGATTAAATTTATACAAAAATTTTTTGTAAAAATATTATAGAAAATTATTTGTAAAAGTTATTTAGAAAAGTTAGAAAGTTAGAGAATCATTACAACAGAAAAAAAACAACGTAAAAAAATATAGGTGGGCATGGCTTTTTGGCCACAGCATTGTATGGAATGTTCTGATGTTGCTGAATTCCATTAGCGAAATTTTCGAAACTATACCTGCCAGTGGGCCTAAATTTTTCTATACCTCTTTTGGTGCCTTGGCAAATTTGACTTCAACTCGAAAACTTGAACCATACCAACATTATCAAAATAAAAAGAAATGACAATAAAATATTTAAATAATTTGTGTGATAATCAACATCGGCCCTTAAAATTTAACCACCCTTTATAAAGATTCAGAATATACTTTATAAGGTCGAAAATAAATATTGTATAAATCACACACGCAATAACAAATGTATATATACCCTTTTCCATCTATGGTGAAGGGTATAAAAACAACTTACTCAGTGCACAGTGCGCGCATCATGTTATTTCCTCTCTTTCCAGGCAGATGTTATGACCTATGTTGCCCTCCCAACCGTGTAACAATTGAACCCTAATTTTTCACCTCCAACTTTAACGTACCTTCATGCCGTTTACCTGTTCTAATCAATGCCAATAAATTATCTTAAAATTTGATTCAAACCTTAGAAAACATACTTTTTATTAACTAAATTATTAACGTTTACATGGATCGTATAGGAATCCATTAAAAAGCAATTTATCTTCGAGAATCTGTTAGAGATCTTTATTCCGTGCTCATACATTTACTCTTCCATCAAATACAGTAAGGCTGGTTATTATTATTCAATCATAACATATTGCTCTTAGCTTATGAATACATTCACCAATTTTTTTCTTTGCGTGTATATGCTGAAATATGTTGCTATAAATGTGTTTTTATTGCCTCATCCTTACACTAGGATATACGTTCTTTATCTCTGTTAAAAGAAACAGTAAAATTCAACTTAGAATAACTTAGCTATTTGTTCTCCTTTTTTTATTTTGTAAGCTATAATCTATGCAGTTAGTTTTGTTGTTTAACCAAATCTGATGGTGAAAAATATCGCATTATACATATATATGTAGATAGAATTAAAAGATATTTTATAACATATAGGCGGCTATACACACACACAGTCATAAAAAGTAGAGAAATCAAAAATTCTAAAGTAACAAATAAGTTAATGAAATTATCCATCCATCTTGAACAAAAGAAATAGATCTGCCGGATACTTTTTTATGGTTGTAATAAAACTCTACTCAAATTCTTTTAAATTCTATAAGAGTTGTAGAAATTTGCGGTAGTTTACAATAAGACTTTTTAACATTTAAGCTTCTCGCATACGTCAAACGAGGTTAAAGAAGCATTTATAAAAGTTTTCAAGTTTTTCAAGTCAATAAAGTTTTTATGCCGCAATTATTGAGTGTCCAGTTTCACGACCCTGCTTGCCTTGGAGGCTAGTTCCCTCTTGTACCCAGAGAACAGTGATATTATGGTGTCATGAGTCAACAAGACAATGAAATGCCCTCAGGAGAGAGGATTATAAACATTGTAAACATTCTTCTTCGGGCCATTAGTAAAAAATATACAATATATATATATCCAATTTATCACATTTTGTTAGATTCCATAAGTGCTGCAATTAGAATTTTTGCTCTATTAGTAGACGTTCTTGAGTTGATGTTCTATAAAAGAATCAATTGCATAACCTTTTTTTGAAAGGAGTAATATAGAGAAGAAATGTTTTTAAAGGGTTAAGGAAGCTTCACTTTTTATAACTAACATATCTGTAATTAGAAGTTATGATTGCTGTTAAGCATGAGAAGTTTAAGGTTCGCCAACGATTTATTGCTACTGATGGATAACGACGGAGGTGCGCGGTTACTTTACTCTCATATTATTTACATTTACGCCACATATGATGACTAAGTATTATCAAAGAGACCCAATTTTCTGATAACTTTTGTCATTCCACTGATGACAGGTTTTGCCTTATTGATGACTGTTTTCATCCCATTGGTAACATTAGTCATATTTCCAATGATACGGCGTCATCAATCCGAAGATGAATTTGGTACTGTAGCAGAATTTTTCGTAAATTTTTAGCCAGACAGAACTTTTTCTTTCGCTGCTTTTGCAACACTAGTGTTTTACTTTTTTCAAATTTTACTTTTTTGTGCTATTGGTTCGTTTTGTTACAAGTAAAAAAGGAAAAACGATTTTAAATTATATTAGCTATTGATGTTTGTTGCTAGCTATGTAATTGCTAAAATAATAATATATCAAAAAAGCCTTATTGGCAAAAAATATAAACCAATTTTAATTTCTAAATGCAGATTAAAAAATTGATTATAAAAAATTTTGTTGTCAATTTAATTGTAAATTTAAAAAGAACTTCTTTTTACAAAATTGCTTTTTAACGAATTTCTATAGAACTTCAAAAGAACAGATTAATTGTGTTGATGACAGTTTTAATATTTTCAATTTTAATATCTTGGGTAATGTATGTTTTAAGCCCAGTGACCAAAAAATGTATGGTATGAGCTTGTAAAAACAAATTACAGATTAAATAGATCATATCAAGGAGCACATTTGTCCTGTTTCTACTCTCTGCTAGCCTTGTATGTAAAAAATTGTATACAAGTATTCTTAGTTGAAACAAGTTCTTGTTCCGCTAGATAAATTTTATTTAGATGTTTGTTTTTGCTTTAAAAAAAAAGAAAGTGCAAGCTTCAGCAGTTTTCTTTTATTCAGATTACAGTGTCTTAAATTGTAAACTTTCTTTAAAACTTTTATTTCGAGTTGTTCACTTGTTTAGAATATTTTTCGCACGCCAGAAACTAAAATAAATGTAACTACTTGTACAATTCGCATTATTCCTTAGATGGAACAAAATATAAATCATTTTAAGAAAACTTTCCACATGAAAATTGTATGATTGTGTGATTGGGATTGTGTTTATGGATGTGAGTGTGAGTGTGAGTTTCAGTGCATTACATTTTACTCAATTCCATCCTCTTAAAATTCTTGAGTTACAAATGACTGAATATGAACATTTTAATCAACACTAAAATATTTCTATCCATTTTGTGTTTTCTTATTTATTTGTTTGAAAACAAAATCACTTTATTTTGATTGTTTCTATTTTATTCTTCTTAATTGTTTTTTCTGTTTGTGGTTTAGAGAATACTTTAAACAAGACACCACTGGGTTGCAGAAAAATATCTATTATAAACATTGGGGTTATCATAACAACAAAGTCTTTTGTGCAATTAAGAATATCACATTTTTATTTAGTTTTATTGTTTGAACAAAAAAAAAAAAAAAAACAAAACGCTTTTTTTTAATAAAAGTATTTACCATATTAAAGTGCAAAAATAATTGAGGACCATAATTTATATAAAAATAGATTAAATAACCTCGGAATAACTATAGACTGTGTTAATATTTTCTGTTATAAAGAACTGACTTCTTCAATCGTTTAATATCTTTCGAAACACAAATTTTTTAAATCAAATTTTGGTTTTCGATAGATAAATTAATAAATCGATATTTAATTTTTCGATAAGCTCAATTTGCATAATTTACAGGATTCTTAACAATACACGCTTTGCTTTAAAAAAAAGTACTTAAAACTATAAATAGACGTAGATAAGTAATCTACAAAAAAAGTCTCTTTCATTCGATTTCTTATATCAGTAACATATCCTTATCCTTAGCTTTTATCCTACTGATTTTCAAGGATGTTACAATCTATTTTTAGTTTAATGCCTTAATATTTTATATTTCAATTATCTGTCTTAACTAGACTTTATGGTATTAAAACTATTCGTATATTCATATTTAGAAAAATGGCAGATAAATACCCTTCATACGAAATAATTAATAATATTCCTATATCTACAGATTCACGCTAAATTGAATGAGGATAACTCCTAGAACAAACTGAATGCGTGAACAAAATCTTAAGTGTATGCGAGGAGCGAAATTAATACTTTAAAGCTTCAAAAACAAACAATATTTTATAAAAATCACTTAAACCATAAAGACACTTCTGAAGCAAAGGCCTATGCAATATTTTTAAATATTGTTCATTCGCTAAACATTGGCCTTTTTAAACCAAAATAAACACCAGTGTGATGTACTTATGTTTTGCTTGCAAAAAGGGAAATATTGAAAAATAGCACTACGAGAAACATATTTTGAATAAAAACCAATCTCGAGAAGAAAAGTCTAAAATACAGCGAGAGACAAGAATCATGAAATAAATATATTCATATTTGACGTCAAAGCCTGTCCGGGCTATACACTTCAAACAAAAGCCAACGGCGCACCACTTCATTATTTTCAATGTTGAAAGCTTGCAAGTGCAATGTTATGTATGGCACATGAAGGTGCTATTGATTTTTTTTAAATACCTATATCTTTCTTTGCCTACAAACTTATAACGCGATAGATGTCTCACCCAAAACAGAAATACTACGTTAGCAAATAGTTATAATTATTCGCTTCAAAATCACATAACAATTTTTCAGTGTTTTTAATTTTACAAATATATTTGTGCATAGGCCATACGCAAATCGAATGTGATTCCTTCATTCTCTGATCGAACGAGGACAAAGAATAAAGAACTTTTTGTTCCAATAGATTATGTCCAGTTAATAAAAAACGCCGGAGTTGATCCGGGTCACTATATATAGCACTCAATCCATAAGGTATGCTATAAAAACAGGTTATCCGCAAGTGATTGGTATTAAATGTTTGCCATCTAATGATGGCAAATTGAATTTTGAAAATTAATTTTTTTTATACAAAAATTATATTTGGAATCGTGTTATATACATTATTTATTTTTAATCACGCATGATTCCTTTACAAATTTATTAAATAAATATTTTATGAGTATAAATTATGAGTATAAAATATTTATTACCAAAAAATATAATAATCGAAATTGATTACTATGGGGAAAGCCTATCCAGATAGCTATTTCGCTAGTGCTCAACTAGCTCATCAGTGGATTTTTCCAATTTTTCTGAATAAAAACTCAGATTCTTATATTTAAAACTTAATAGACTAAATGAGAAGTTCAATCAGTCTATAAAGAAAGCCAAATCTAAATTTCTAAACAAAACAAAAAACCATAGTAACCATTTCGAAAGAAGAATAAAATAAACTTTTTGAAATCGAAATGATTACTATGGTTTTTTGTTTCGTTTAGAAATTTAGATTTGGCTTTTTTTATAGACTGATTGAACTTCTCATTTAGTCTATTAAGTTTTAAGTATAAGAATCTGAGTTTTTATTCAGAAAAATTGGAAAAAATCTACTGATGAGCTAGTTGAGCACTAGCGAAATAGCTATCTGGATAGGTTTTCCCATATTAATTAATTTCGATTATTATATTTTTTTGGAAATAAATATTTTATACTCATAAAATATTTATTTAATAAATTTGCAAAGGAATCATGTGTGATTAAAAATAAATAATTAATTTTTTTTTATTTTCCACAAAAAAAACCTTCATTAGCATTAAAACCTTCATTAGCATTAAACAGCAAAAACATGAAGATTGTGTAAGTTTGAAAAAAATAATGTTGGGAACAAATCGTTATCAATAATAAAAAGTAGGTTTTTTTAAAGTATTTTTAAGTTTAATTAGTTTAGGACAACTTTATTGTTCAAGAATGGAATGTTTTTTTTTTTTTTTGCTATATCTTCGGTTTTTTTTTGTTATATTTTTTCTGCGTCACAATATTTATAATAAATATAAATTTTCGTTGCTTTTTTAAAAGGATATTTTTTTTGGCAAAATATAATAAATGAAATAATTATTTATACAGACTTAAGTTCTTTACTATAAAGAGATAAATAAAAATAAGACACTAGCAGAATGATTACATTTTTGGTTAAAATTTTTGAAATTTAATATATTTTATATTACAAACAACTAAATTTTTTCCGTTTTTCTTAATAGATAGTAGAAAAATATTCTTCAACTGCTATTAGTAGTCAGAGAGAATAAAAAAACTTAAGCCTAACTTTGTAAGGACACGTTTCCGCTGGTTGCTGGGATATGCTCAACGGCGTGCAAGGTCGTGTTGTGCCAAATAAATTGAGAGACTTTGATTTAACGTTATAAATCTTCTGCCTTTATTTACTATAAATTAAATATTCGGCAGATCGCTGTATCGGCACTTCGTGCTGTGCAAACGTGTGCTGGGTACCTTTTGGCTAAGTACCACGGATTGATAGTTAGTGGACGTAGGGAATATCCAGATTAGTGGAAGCTGTGTAGGTTAATAACACTTGAACACAGTTACACGCTGCTCCGGTTTCTCCCAGTATCGGCTGTAGGCGTACTGGATATTGCAGGGTTAATAGCTCCGTGGAAAATATCCTTTCACACCTCAGTTCGTATACTTTTATATTCGCTTAGCTGGTACTATGAATTCCCAATCCTATATAGAATTTTGGAGGATGAATCACCCGTCGCAAAACCTCTACACCAGATTGTGATTTCACAGTATTAGCTGAAGATAAGTTGGAAATATTTTAGGGCGAAGGGCTCTACGTAAAATATTACGTATTAGTTAGTGCGCAGGCTGTCTGCGCACTATACAACAGCTGTTTAGTAACACAGTTGTGTTTAGTAACACAGTTGTAGTTAGGCTACTATATTTCATGTCTAGATGGTGCCGCTAGGCGATCTGCCGTTAAATTTAAATTCTTAAAAATTTAAATACATCTAATTCAAGATAACTTTAAACTTAAAATAAACTAAAAATTCACAATATAGAAAAGGTTATTCGTTAACAAAATGAATATTCAAAGCAATATTAATACAAAAAAGAAATATTTAAATATATATAGGGTTGGTGTTGCTAAAAACGATCAGCGTGACTTTTAGCGTTACAACTTTAACAATTCATTTATATGTCATTAGACTTTCCTATATTTTACACTTCTTTCAATCGATTTTCTACCTGACTTTAAAATTGTTTGATACAAAAACTGTAGTGTCTCAAACAAAATAGTTTCATGGAACCAAAAAATGCGAAATATATTTTCTAATATACATACATTTTGTTTTATATTTCTGTAAAACAAAATTACTATCAAAATTTTGTATAAACAAATACATTTCAATTTAAAGTAATTGCTCTTAAACTAAATGTTACAAAAAAAAAGCTCACACTTCCCACAAATCTAAAACACCATCATACACTGCAAGTGATAAAAGAGTAGAGAAGTGAATGTAAATCTCAGACCAATCTGAAATCTCAAATGAACACACCAACTTTAACACGTACTATTTGGTAAAAATGTTCTGGCTTCATTTGATTTAGTATTCACTGGTAGATTGTTCATAAAAAAGCGATAAAAAATTAAACTGCAAATACCACCTCCATTATATTTATTTGTATAAAAACACAGTTGATTATATAAGTTAACGAACACTTTATTAAATGCTTTGGTAGACTATTGTAACAGTGAATTGGCACTTCGATTCTCGCTCAGAACTATTGACTGTAATAAAAAAACTAAAAGTTTTCTACGTATAAACTGTTAAGGGAAGAAACATCCCCTAGGCATTTGAAATCTGCCACTTCACTAGTATTTGCTTTTATTATTTTTATTTTATAGTTCAAGTTTTGAAAAATAATTTTTTTATTACCGGCAATTTTTTGCCTCAGTGTAGACCAATCACATTAATCTAAATTTAGGAATATTTTTTTTATCATAAAAGTTATAAATGTGCCACTGTTTCTTTTCTAAACTCTATTTATTTCTTTAACATTATCTAAGTGAGTTATTTTTATGTTTCATTTTTTATTATGCATTTTTTCTATCTTCTTGTTGTTTTTATTTTTCATATTTGCAGCACCAAAGGGACAAATTATACGTTTGGATTTTCGCAATTCGTTTAACATAGAGGAAAAAGAAGAGTGTAAATTTGACTTTTTAGAGGTAAGATTATTCTTGTTTTATATAAACTAAAATAAATTGTAAGTTCCCTGCAGGAAATTGTGTTTTTACGACCAGTTAAGAGTATTATTTTAGTTTTATTAATCATACTAATGCATCTATGGATTATTTATACTTATTGGAAAGCGTATAAGACTTAAATGCTCAGATAACCCCTAATGATAACGGGTGCGAAAAATTTTGATTGTAACGCATTTTGACTTACAGATATATCAGGAACTCTAACCAAAACCTTGAAAATTTTACTATCATATAAAAAAATTATATCAAAATCTTTAAAGTATTTGCCTGATGTTTTTCAGTACTTATAATAATGTGATAATTAATTGACACGTAAAATCGGGTTCGGGTATCGGGTTTTATAAAAACACGTGTTGTGCACGACATTGACTGTCTAGGTTTTTCCCACACACTTTATCGGACAGCTGCACTTTTTTTATAGTCTGATTTAGAATTTAGAGTCTGAATTTTGACCACCCATTTTTTTCAACCAAATGTGTAAATAAAGTATAAATCTTAGCCTCAGCGGATTACTTATTTTACCTAATGCACGTTTTTTGCTTGACGCTGTAATTAGTCTCAAGAAAAAGAAAACCACAAAATTAACGAAATGTATAACAAGAATAAACTCTCCAAATCTACGCGTCGCTTTTGGAAAAAAATTATATAAAAAATAAATTCATGTCGACATTTTTTCTATAATCATAATTTTTTGTTGTATTGATTTTGGTTTAAGCATTTGTGGTAGCAGCAAAAAAGTTCGGTAGTTCGATCGCTTAGCGGTTCTTAGGTCTTCGAGGCCTTTTTGATTATGATATGATTAAGTTATAATAGTAACTATAAAAGGAAGCAACATATTTAAGTAAGTCCTGGAATTTCCCAATCTAAGCTCCCATTATTCGTCTCTCTCCCTCTCACGAAGTTGCTTAGCAGATTATTGTTCTGCAATATTACAACAACATAAATTCGTTTATTCTGACAATGTATTAAGCAAGAAAATAAATCAATATAATCTCCATTTTAATGCTTACAGGTATTATTAAGGACCGAAGTGAACAAAACATATAAAATCTGGTAGCCTGTGCAATCTAAACTTCTTTTAATTTCTGCTTTTGCGTTGATTTTTATAATGCAATGAAGTTAAGCTAGTTGATGTTCCTTTCTAATTAAAAAAAAATTATTGGTTGGGAGAAATTATTTAGTGGAGCAAAGGGCTTTTTTTTTATTCTGGCAGTAAGAAATTAATTGATTATAATGGTACGAATTCTCCAGCAAAAAAGGTTAAGAAAAGAAACGGAATCTACAATTAGACGGTTCTCTTGAGACATAGACTGCTCTTACTGTTAGTTCCACTTAAAAGATTTACTCGACTTTGACTTTAAGAAAATCCATTTAATTATTCTGGCTTAAAGATGGTTACATGAAGAACTAGGTGTGAATATTTAGAATATCCCGAGAATCTACACTATGACCAAAGCTACTCACAAAGAAAAAAAAAAAAAATGCTTGAGGTTTTTATTATAATTAAAGTATATGGTTTTAGCTAAACGAATTATTATTATTATTATTATTATTATTATTATTATTATTATTATTATTATTATTATTATTATTATTATTATTAAACATTACAATAATATGGTTAACTAACCGATTTTAGTATGGTTAAAAATTTTGAAATGTCGTATGGAAATATTTCATATAAAATAATTCTTGCAAAAAAACCGACTACAAAACAAATATATATGCATCAATTCTAAACTAAAAATTTAAAAGGAAGTAATCCGTAAGAAATAGTACGCAAATCAAATACGTCTATACTTTTTGCTCTAACGTACAAGTAATGTACGTTCTGTACATTCAAATGTCTATCCATAACGACAAATTACGTCAGATATGAGGACACCCTTTATTTGTTTACAGTTATTATTACTGACACAGTAATAAAAGATATGGCCATATAGCTTAAACAATATCACCTAGGGGACACCTTTTAAATTAAACACTTATTTTAAAGGACAGATTCTTTGTTAATTTCAAATGTCTGTCTAAAACGGTTCAAAAGTTTGGCCATATGCATCAATTTACATCAACTATTGAGACACCCTTTAAAATTTTAAATATTTATAAATGTTATTATACGGGACATAGTAGTGGAGATTCTGTCTAATTTTCAAGTGTTTGTCTATAACGGCTCAAAAGATAGGGCTAGATAGGTTAAATTATATCAATTATGGGGACACCCTTTAGTTTCCAAAAATTATATACTTGTTGTTATAAGGGACTTAGATATACAGGTTCTTTGTAAATTTTAACCGTCTCTCTATTACGGTTCAAAAGTTTTGCAATATACCTCAAATTACATCAACTATTGGGACACCCTTTAACTTCTAATTATAAATATTTAATTTCTGGTTATAAATACTGGACATTCTGTCCAATTTTCAAGTGATTGTCTACAATGGTTCAAATGGCTCATATATTTAAATTGACGTCACATATGGGGACACCCTTTAATTTTTAAGTTTATTTTTTTTATTAATTTCTGTTATTGGCAGCTATAGTGATATACAGTTTTTTAAAATTTTATAATGGTGCCTGGTTCATAATACACGTAAAAAACATGTATGTTGTATGGGGACACCCTTTAATTTCTTCTTAAAAACTCCTTTTAAAATGAGACCAATCTGTAAGCATTTCCTTTCTAATAAAGAAAAAATTTTTAAAATCGGTTCAGAAATGACTGAGTTCT
The DNA here is from genome assembly GCA_949628195.1 of Phasia obesa. Taxonomy (NCBI): domain Eukaryota; kingdom Metazoa; phylum Arthropoda; class Insecta; order Diptera; family Tachinidae; genus Phasia; species Phasia obesa. The sequence goes on from OX451218.1 coordinate 122,573,103, forward strand.
GCGGGCACAAACATAAAAAAGCAACATTCAGACGAATTGATAACCTCCTTCTTTTTTGGAAGTCGGTTAAAAACATTTTTAATCATTATTTTTACCAACGATTTTAGTGTTGCTAATTTATGTATTTATAAAATCGTCATGTAGATTGCACTCATACATAAATTACCAAAACATAATGCTCACTTTAGATTGTAATTAATAATTTAATAAACGTAAATGTTATTTTGCCAAACTGTTTACACATTTTTTACTATTTTTCTTATTTTTTTTAACAAAAATTTTCAATCTCTATGAAAAAAAAAACAACATATATTTTCATTATTAATATATTATGGTTAAAAATAATATATAATTTTTGAATAAAAACTTGGCTGTGGAATTTTTTGGTTGTAGTAACCATTTATTGATAAAGTCAACCAAAAATTGTTTTGTAAGAACTATTTAATTTCAAAATTATTTTTTATTTTTTTAATTTATTTTCGAAAAAAAATGTATGCAAAATTCTACTATTACATTGAATTCTTATTCAAGTTATCTTTATTTTGTTACCAATTATAGTTCTGAAAACATAAATAATTTTATTTTTTCTTAAAAGATAGATTATTTGCTGTTGTGTACTATTTCCGACTGTGTAATTTAATAATAACGTTTTATTTGCTTTGTCTTATTCTATTTCTAATAAAAAGGCTTTCAAAACTATATACAAATATTCGTACATGTTTCAACATTCATTATATATTTTTTTTTTACAAATTGTTTAGAATTTAAATTTTCACTCTAACTTTGAATAACTTCTAAAAGGATAAACAAAAAGCATATTCAAACTACAGTTTTGCTATGCCAAAGTTGAAAGCTTTAGCTTGGTGATTATTACCTAAATCTAAACAAATATGCAAAAGTATAAGAGAAGAGATGTTTTCTTTTTTTACATCTGTTATTTCTACCTCACAATCATTAAGTGGGTCAAGGGATCTTTTAGGCAATTCCAAACGCTCGCAATATGTTTGTTTGACTTTATCAAGTAAAAACATATGTATGTATGTGCAAGTACAAGTGTAATCGCACTAATACGATACTCTCAAAAAAAGTGTTAAGTAACAAAATAAGAAAAAAATAACTAAAATTTTATTTTCATTTTTAAATTTTTTGTTTAAAGCTTGCAATCCATTTCGGTGGTGCGATTGTCCTGAGCTTTTTCATGTCATTACCCATTTTCTTTTTTAAAAGAATGAAAATTTTTCTTCAGTTGCAGCGTGTTAAATACTTGTACCCTTATGCGAAAGAAATAAAGTCTACTTCAAGTCTACTTTAAAACAAATTTTATATGAAAATTGTGTCTTAAAGTACACTTCAGATTACCTTTATTTTATTTTGCATAAGAACATTGAACTTTAAATTGTGTCTAAATATTGTGCATATATTAGCGAAAAAATCTACATTTCTCTTATAGAGCTGGTAACACAGTTCAACAGGAAAAAAATACTGGGTTCCGACGATTTATTATAGCAGAGGAGACACAAAAAATATCGGCTTATAAGACTATGTTTTCTTTGCGTCTAAGGTGTAGGTTATGTTCAGTAATTTTGTAGAAAATGTTATAGCAAAAACCCTAATCATAATCCAAGAGAAGCATATTATAATTGAAATATATTAATATAGGCAAGCCCTATTAACCTAATCACTGTTTTTAAACCATATTATTGTCAAACCTGCTAATAATATTGGAAAATATAAACATAATTATGTTAATATAAACATGCTATAATTAAATATTGCCATCATATATAGACTTCGTTCTCACCAACTGACGATTGATAATTGAATACAAGTTTGGGTTTGGTTGGTTAAATAGATGATGCTTACAACTAAAACACTACCCTAAGTAGATTAGATACAAGAGTGCTGATGACGGACGCGGCTGTCTAGAAAATGTGCATTCCGCTCGTGCTGGTGTCTAAAAATTAAATTTTCCCAATTTTTCTTTAATATTATTACCTAATTTTTAATTTAATTAATTCTTTCTTGGAGAGAATAAAAAACGAACTTAAGCTTGATTATAAAATTTCATTGTATATAAAAACAAACATTTATTATATTATGGCTAACTTAATGGATTTTGTACATAGTGACAACACTCGAGTGTACCCACCCAATTTACTAATGGCAGCATTTTTCGCACGATTAGTATCCTATTATTTATTGATTCCAAAAATTTAAGATGACTATAGCCTCAACGACCTCATGTACTTTCATTCTGTGATCGCTCAATAAAATCAATTGAATGGTATTGACGCCCTCTTTTGGTCGACCTAAACGTTTGACATCATATGTACTGGTATGAGCACAACGGATCTTAAACACACTTCTTAAGCACTAAAAGTGATATAGCAGAGTACCCATAATTTTTATCAAGTCTTTCTTTGATTTTGGTGATGGTTTTTATGCAGAAAATTATGTTTTTGTCAGCACAGGAAATTCACTTTATTCCATTTTCGTTAAAATTTTCGGGGTTATGTGCTTTTTAGTATATAAGAAATAACGGTAGCAATGTTGCGTTGAATGCTACTGATCTTGAAATACGCAAAGTCAAGGAATTATCAATTATCTATACATATAAGAAAATAGTAACTCATATCAGTCTGTCTGTTTGCTTTTCATTGACGTTCGCATCACGTAAAAATTACTAGACGGATTTTACCAAAATTTTGTAATGAAATACCTAAATATCCTGGTCCCAATATAGGATTGTTTTTTCTGCAAAAATATCTTAGAAAGTTGAGAAAAAGCAGTGAAATTACGCAGTTGAACTAACCGGATATGAGTACTTCACTTTTTATAAAGTAAAAAAATACATAAACTGATACGTAGCATATCTTAAGGTGGAACTAAAAGCGCCGGTATTACCACATAGCACTAAATCGCCGGCGAAGTCAAATAATTATTAATTATCTCTGCTAGCTTCAAACTAATTCGCCTATAGAACACCAGAAGCGCTTGCGAAACTAACTCACTAACCTTCTGTCTTATCTACTACTATCCTTTTCTAAAGTAATCTAAACAGTTAATATAGGCATTAAATGCCTAAGTGTTACTAAGACTAAAATTTAAGGGTCTTTGGTATGGATTGCTTTCAAAGCTAGTCGTATATAAATCTACATATTTTATTGCTGCAATGTAATAAAAAGTATACAGTAGGTCCCATTATTTTTTGTCAAAAATTTACCTTTATTTTAGGATAAAGGTACAACGTATTTTATTTTAAGTACTGTCCATTAGAAAGTGTGTTGCCGTATCTTCTTGAGATTTAAGAATTTAATCACAAAGCAGCTTCCCATCGTTTGAGGCCAGAAACAGTTTAAAACTGATTTTTAAAATTTTTTAAAGTGAAACTTATTCCATTCAAAGTACTCCGAATAGGCAATGTCTGGACTATATGGCTGATGCGGCAAAATTTTCTATCAACTTGTTTTAAAATAGGCAAACTAGACTCGTATTTCATGGCATATTCAAACCTTTTTTGTACACCGCTGTCTTCAAACGGATCAACTGTATTTAGAACACGTCTCTTGCGATCGTTTCTGCAAGCAACTTTTGGATATGCTTTACTCTTTTATATACCCTATTTTAGCCAGTAACCAACTGTGAAAATTTCAGGGGCAGATATAGCTTTTCGACAAACAATCTATCAAACAAACCCATTTTGTGCTTTATATATAAATTTGTCTTTCAAGCAAAAAGTTTACTTTTCAGTAATTATTTTTTCACATAATTTAACAAATCTGTGAACATAAATACTATTCATACGACTTAGTTAGTTAAACATAATTCTCTTACTTACCTTCTTTACTTACTTTTTAAGCGTCTTATGTTTAAAATAAACAACTTTTTAAAAGTAAAAACATAAATGTTCTTTCAACTTTCTTTGAGTGTATTTAAAACACCGTGCAAAGTTAAAACTGCATAAAAGGGATTACGAATCCTAAAAACTACAAGATAAAATATTACATAAATTTGTTTCTTCATTTTATTTTTTTATTTACTAAATTTCCACTTTTTGGAAATTTTTATAGTTACTTCAGCAGTATAGTTGTCCCCCAACGAAATCGTTCAAAGCATAAAAATAAAATCTAATACATTTCCTTTCCGCTTTCTGAAAAAACCAAAAAAATAATAAAGTATAACATAAATTAGCTAAAGGCAACATAAACAAATGAAAACGAAAAAAAAAAAAAAAAAATATTGAAATAAAATTTAAACAAAAAAAAAAAAATAATAATGAAAAAACTATATCTACTAAAGCGAGGGTTTCAAATGCTGTAACATATTTACAAATTCACTAACATTCTTCTCTACACACAAGTAACACAAGCAACAGTTACAAAATTTCATATATTTATGAATTTTTCTATTAAATGGTTTGGAAAATATGACCAACTTGAATTTTGTTTTTTTTTTTCTAAATTGTATTTTCTATTGTGTTTTTAGTTTATGAAAAAATAAGTTCTCTAAAATGGCAAGGTCTCAACTTCTAGTGTGAGCTTTAATAAATGGTCACATTTTATATTTTTAAACAAATGTTAGAAAAATATTTTTAGTTTAGTTTTCTTTTATTTGAAGTACCCGCATACACATACGTTTACAATTCAATTTTTATGATTTAAATTTTACATATGAATGCTTTGTTTTTTTAACTTGAATTTGCTGAGGACACTGAGGACAACTGAGGACACTGATCGAACTTGTTTGCACCGTAAACACATTACACGTATGGAGAAACAAAAACTAATGGCAACGTGAATTTAAGCAAAATTATATATTCAAGTTACAAGTAATTTTTATCATTCTATACGAGGACCTAAAGTCCTTATTGTAATTGCAATACAATTTGGCACACAGCCAGCTTGAGTTGGAAAACCATTTCTGCCGATGGGACGGAAAATTATAAACTCAGGCCATGCAAATGAAAAAATGGAAAAAACTATGGAAAGTCTAATATATTAAAATCGAACCTCGAATATTTATGTAAGATTAGCATTTTTCTAGGGTCAATATACTTTTTAATTTGGGAATATAAAAATCGGACTGCTATTTTCTTTTATTTTAACTTTGTCAGTTAATGATATTTATAATTTAGAATATTTGTTCTAATCTAATTTTTCTGATAACGGATACGAAGATTATTCTTGCACACTCTGCAATTATCATCTTTGATTTTCATCTTGGCTAGGTACTTCTAGCTTATAGTACTTCTATTATATCTGAGCACTGGCCTTCCTACCCATGAGCCCTTTAGGCACCATTAGAGCCTGTTTACATATAGTGGAATTCCTCCACCTTTTTAGGTTTAACAAGTTCACCCATCGATACGATCTCGCACTATGCCATTACCCTGCGCTACTCTGGCTTCTAGTCCACAGAAATTCACAGGAGATTCCTTGGTCTGCTTCATTACCAGCTGTGCCTATGTGTCCCTTAACCCACATCAATGTTACCTCTTCAACCGAGGCACATCTTTTAAGTTTTAAAACACATTCCAGTGTTTGGAGTGCACGTTCACCTGCCTCATGCGTCTTATAACCGACTGGTTGTCAAGTTCAATGAGAATCTTTCTTCCCTGCACCCGCCATTTCAGCAGGTGATTCAACGTAAGCAGCAGTCCAAGAAATTCTGCTGGTAGGCGAAGACGTGCTCCACCAAACACAGGCTACAGAGCAAGTTCAGCGCAGCTGTGTTTACATCTGGTTCTGCTCTACCGTCCACAAAAGGACCATCAGTAATAACGCTGATGTCGTTCTTCATACATTCATAGTGTAAAATGCTTTCCGAAATGAGTGTCCGATGCAGTCTTTCGACTACCCTTTATATACTCATGCAATCCATCGGTATTTGAGCTTCTCTAACCTCCTTACTAACTAGTTCTTATACCTGAGAGGCTTTTTGATACCAAAACATTGATGCAAGTAAGTACCTTATCTAGAGTAAAGCCTTAATAGCTCACTCCTTAACGCACGGATTACCGATCCGAAAAGCATTAAGGAGCCAACTTCTGTACCCTGCATCCTTCGAGTAAAGAGCATAGCGTCAGATTTTCTGGCATTTGTAGTTAGCTACTATCTTATCATGGAGTTATTCGATTATATACCCATATAATTCTTCACATCACTTATATTACTGTCCTGTTATAGTTTCTTTAGAGAAAATATTTCTTGAAAATGTTGTTGTTGTTGGAGATTTTAATTCTTAATACAAAATACCAATTTTTGAAATTTTTGTCTGTCTGCGGTTGTTGGCATTACGCTTAACTACTGTATGAATTTTATTGAAATTTTATGGCGAGGTACCAGGGTTAAAATTAAGGATACTTTTTCCCTTAAAAACATCTGATTTCCAGCAAAAGTAGAACAAAAACCTGAAAACTTGGCAGTAACTTTAATTTTTACAAGCGGGATTTTTATATAATAATTGTAGATTATTATATAGTTCTATATGTACATAGTATTTAAAAGTAATTACTCAGAAATGGCTGAATATTGGATAGCTAGCACTTTTTACTTTCCAAGCAAAGTGAAACAAAATATTCTCAGGCACTGCCAGTTTTATAATATAAATATGAAATGTTGACACGTATACGAATTTCGTACATACGTTACATTTCGTTTTCATTAATATTTAAATTTAAAAATTAATATTCAATAAAATGTAACCGAAATCTTGTTTGGTAAAATTTTAAAATATAAATATGCTGTGCGAAAACTTATCAATACTCTCTCCGTGCGCATTGTTTAAATTAACTTTGCACAGTTAAAATTAAAACACAAAATTATAATCAATATTTACTGTAATTTTATACATACATATGTTTGATTTTATTAAACTGTTTCCAATTACAGCTTCGTTTTAAACTCACCGAATTTTATAGAGTAGAGTATTTATCAGAAAAAGCAAATAAATAAAGTACTATTTTAAAAATGTTAAAAAATACTTGAAATACAGCTAAAGTATTCCGCAGCATAAAATATTTTCTATTTTTATCAATATGATTTAAAACTATGCTGCTGCCAAAGTCTTTCCAATTGTTTTTCATATTTTTTTTTTGGTAACTTTAATGTAAAAAAACATCAAGAATACTTGAACAATAGCGCAAAAATATGTCGTTAAAAAGAAAAATAAAAAATAAATGAAAAAAATATAACATCCTGCCACAGATGTTGTTTACACCCTGTACTGCAATGAAAAACGATTTTATGCTTTAAATTATGTTGACTTGCAAAATTTTTATTTCAAGTTCTTCTTTTTTTGCTGATTTCCATTTAGCAAATAACTTTTTCTTCGATTTATTTCAATAACAAAAAATGATTTTAACATAAAGATACGACTCGTACATATCATTGAAAACATTCAAAATGAATGTATGGAAAACTGCAAATATTTTATATAAAGTGGCGTATACTTAATATTTATTTCATCTTATAATGAGTATACGTAACGATGTTTTCGTTCATGTGCCAAATATTGTTTTATATGCTCATTCAATTAAAAATTTTACCAAGTAGGTATATTGTTGCTGAGCATTTACTGATTGAAGCAGCAAACAGGTGGAAAATATTCTTATTTGCGAAAAACGTTTCATTTAATTGATGAAAATCGACTTCAAAAGAAAAAACTTTTTTTAATTTCCTTGCGCAGGTAAGAAAAAAAAAACTCAGCAAATATTAATTATTTAAATTAAAAAGAAAACATATAATTTCATATAATTGATATCTTAATCAATATTAATATTTAAGCAAGAACTTTTTACATCAAATTTACTTAATTTTATAATAATTATTATAATACATAATATACTGCAGCAATGGAGATTCAGGCATGACTCATGCATAACTCACGGCTAACAAATTACAACATTTGCACATCTTTAATAAAATACATGAATGACAATAACAGCAATAATAACAACAATAAAAGTTTTAGCAGAAGCCGTAAACGACACTTTCTTAGCAAACTTAACGCGTGAGGCTGTTACACAAAAATGTTGATGGTGCACTTTTTTTTAAATAACGCTTATTTCTGCAACCTTTAAAACTCAATTAAAATCTTTGCAAAACATTCCTATTCCCAATTTTAAATTTATGTCTACTTAAAAATTAATATATTTTTTATCTTTCTAATATAAACAGTAAAAGTAAAAGCATTTCTACAAACAATTTGAAATACAAATTAATTAAATGCTTTTCGTCAAATGCCTGAACTTGATGGGACGGATTGAATTTATTGCTTTTCTTAAAACTACATGTGCTAAATAGTGTTTAATTGAACAAAGTTTCACGCCTTTTTCAACCTATTTTTCCAGCTTTTTATACAATGCTTAATTTCAAGGCGTTACTGCAAAAGCACCGTTACTTTATTGACATTAATTTGATGGCCTAGTGCTGTAGAATTTTACGGTCTTTAATCGAGTATTTTTAGTTTTCACGTTACTTGATCTTTTTATAATTAATTTGCGAAAAACGTCCACTATCTGTCATTGTTTTCACTTCGTGGTATACTCTTTTTATTTTGAATACCTTATAAGTCTTCCCCTCTAATGGTAGAAGTTACTGTGAGTATTCTCTACTCAGGACGTTTTCTTAGAACTTAGTGCTGCCAGGTCCAAATTCTTCGATTTAGTATATTTGATGTGAAAATTTCATTGCTAAACAAAGGTATACAGCAACAACTAATATAAGGTGGTAAATATTAAAGAAAAACCTATGAACACAAAGGAGAATTTTGGTAGTCGTAGACATCTTTCTAACCAACTTACGATATATGACAGGAATAAAATTTATCGTATTCTATTATCTGAATTTGATTGGTTAAACAGATATGTCCTTATAAAAAAGAAATAAAGTCTATTTCAAGTCTACTTTATGATAACTTATATAAGAAAATTTTATCATAAAGTAGACTTCAAGTGAGACTTTACTTATTTGCAATAGGAGCAATAATGTTTACAGCTAAATACAAAAAATGCTGGAGAAGAATGTTGTAATAAGTGACATAATAAATAGAAAAATTTAATAAATAAACAAAGAAGTTTTATTAAAATATGACACAAGGGATAAACCATTCTTCTATTTAATAAATTGAAACAGAATGTTTAACAAAAGACAGCGACCATTGGATCGGTGTAAAAGGTTTGATCTACATTTGTTTAAAAAAATTCTCTAGGAACTATGTATGTTTTTTTTACTTTACCATTGTAGTATTAGTAAAGTGTAGTATGCGTGATAAAATCGATGTCGGTATTTTAAAAGATATCTACGTTTTGAGGTCTCCTGAAACAATCCATTTTTACTATTGTCGTGATGATGTCTGAGGAGGGGTGGGGTGTGTGTTTGCCCCTAGTTTTGTAAATGCTGTAGAGCATAACATTTAATATATCAAAATTAAATTAAGCATGGTTATGGTATATGGTGATAAGAAACTTTATAGGTTTTGAGCATAATAGGGAAAGTTGGCGGGATAAATTACTAGACACCGCAAAACCGAAAAGAATTATTTTTTCGATTCGAATATACCTTAAAGTTTATTTTCTTTTTATCTGTTCCATGACAAAATAATATTTAAAAATTAAATTAAGTAATAAGCGGCAAAGGTGGAAAAAGTTCTGAGTTTATATAAAAAATTCTAAATATAAAGTTAAACAATTCTAAATATAAAATTAATATTCAGCCTTTAAACCAGTTGATAAATAGTTTTACCATGTTAGAGTTCTAAAAAATACATTAAAAAGCCGTCTACCAACTTTGCAAAAACACTTCGTTTAAAAGTACCTTTTTTCAGATGCATCAGTATTGTTCATACTGCAACCGCTAATATTTACCTGTTAATTTTTTAAATTTACTTTGAGAATAACCAAATAACTATAAACTCTCACAATTGTTTTTTAATAGAAATTATTCTTCTTGTAAGCCATAGTAATATATATTTTACTTTGTTCTCCTTTATATATAAAATATAATTAATATCCTGAATATTAACTTTTTCTAATTTGTTCCTTTATTTTTCTATTTTTCTTTACTGGGAATTTGCTGCTGATGCTGCCTGCCTCTCTTACTGTTGTGTTCCTCCCCCAGATACGTGATGGCCAATATGGATTTTCAAATTTAATCGGAAAATATTGTGGCACAGATTTCCCACCTGAAATTACGTCAAAGGAACGATATCTCTGGTTACATTTTCATTCAGACGAAAGTATTGAATACTCTGGATTTACAGCAGTCTATGAATTTATTGATAGAAATCGTGATGGTGAGTAGTTATTTTTGCTTTTATAGATTTTATAAAGCAATGAATAAATTGTATAGACACATCAATATATAAAATGGAAAGGAATTAATCTCAGTGGTTATGAAAAATATAAAATTCAAATATGTCGATATATTTTTCTTTTTTCTATTAATTAATCATTAAACCGTACATTAGTAAATATTTGCAAGTAATGAGTACATTTGCCTCCCTATTGCTCCTTCTCTTACTCACTAGATTATGCTGCAGTATATATAATTTCGCTTCGTTTTATTATATTCTTGTTTAAACATACGTTTTGAATAAATTTGTATATAACAAGCAATTTTTTACCCATCTGACTGCAAATAGTATGTACGAGTATAAATTATGCAAATAGAAACTTTCTACATAATTATTCATATTTATTGCTGTCCTAAAGCAAAAGCCAACAGAATATTGACAAATACCACGTCATTTAACATTTTTAATATCAATGGCTAAATTCTTATATGTGCTTAACACTGTGTCAACAAAATACAGTGCGTTAAATAATTATAGCACTATAGAGAGTACCCATATAGCTATTGCTAATTTTACAAAGTTATGCAACGTTTTGCGTACTTTTGGTACTCTTTATTTCGAAACCATTACTCCATGTTATTGATGTCTAATGAATGCCTTATGAAGACAAAGACTTTTTAACCCTTTCTGGACAAACGGTTTTTTTAAGACCCCCGCTTATTGTGGGGATTTTTTGTCTTTCTAATTAAATTTTGTCGCTTGTTTTGAATGACATATAAAATTAGCACTCACGAGTTTTATAAAGGAAACTGCTTTAAACGTTTTTTTAATAATAAGATGGTCTTCCAATATCTCGAGCTTACTCAAAAACTTTTTTGTGCATTGAGGAAAGTAAGTTTCTGTCTGTGTTCGTCTCACGCAAAAACTATTGGATGAATATTAATAAAATTTCTCGGTTCAAATATCTCATTTCCAAGAGAAAAAATAGAGAAAAAGAAGTGGAACCATACAATTTTACCGATACTTAGGTGCCAGCAAAGGTTGTTTTTTGCCAGCGGATAATTTTAATTAATATTTACAGAACTCTATAATAGATTTAGAAAGTTATTTAAATTTTTGAATTTTATCTAAAGCCTATGTTCTGGAGTAATTACTCAGGGATGGGTACTTCTATATACGGTAAATGCATAAGTCGTAACTGAAACAATTTCAAATACTTTAATGCAAAATCAAACAAAATATTATAAGAATTCTGACGAAGTGGTGGCCACCGCTACTTTCAAATTAATTCATAAATGATTTTGATGAAGTTATAACTGTTTAAATTAAAACATAAGAATAGTAGAAGAAAATATCTGTTATTAAGGGTACATATCGTTAGCTTAAATACAAGAAGAAGTAACTGAAAAAAAATATATATAATTTTATAGGAAAAGTAAAAAACTTTGTAAAATAAAACTGCTATATAAAAATAAAAATAAATTAAAAATGCTATATTATATGTACGTCCCTTTGCTTTTTGTTAATAAAAGCGTAATTTTTGATCGCAGAAGTGTACAATTTTCTCAAACCATGTTGTTTAATCAAAAAAATCGATTTTTAATCTTTTGTTAGTTACACCTTTTTGCATTTTAGCTAACGATATATGTATATGAATATCAATGTTATTTGTTTTATATCAAAAGCCTTCCACGAGATATTGTTTACTTGCATATATTTATGCACAATAATACAAGTAGTTACATAGTAGTTTCCCACTTCATTTGGTTTACGATTGACATTTTGTAAATGTATCCATTTAAAAAGCCACAACTAGTGTATGAAACATATTTTATTTGACTCTTTGTCAAGATAACGAGATTGAATTTTAAGGTTGTGGTTTGAAAACAATGAGATAAAAAAGGGGGACCTATAAGATTTTCAAACTAAAGTGAGAAGGTTTTACACATGTAAAGGTACATATTAATAGAATTATTCTCAAAGTAGTTAAGTGAGAGTAATTAGATAATAATAAGTAAAACCACTGTTAAGTAGACTTATGTTAATTTATTCTCTAATACTACTTAATAGGGTTGAAAAATATTTTTTACAAATTAACTGCTAAACAAATTTTGGCTTAAGCAGCAACAAGAGAGAAGCTTGAAGTAGTGATAGACTTCATTCTAACAAAGTGACGACGGATGATTGGAATAAAATTTCTCGTATTATATTATCTGAGTTTGGTTGGCTAAACCGCAAATGTTTACAACTAAATACTGCCCAAAATAAGGAAATATTATTGTCTAACTTAAAAGTAACATTGCAAAATATAAACTTTCATTATAAAATAAATCAAATAAATATAGTGGGATATATATCTATAAAAAAATTCCTTATAATCACACACACAATTATTTATTATATAATTTTTTAAACATTCAGCAATTCATAAATTATTATTTTTTGAAAGGTAACCAATAAATAATATAATAAAATAATTTTAAAAAACTAAACACAAAACTTACAAACACCAAACATTATTTGTCCGTTTTTAGCAAACTTATCATAATTTATTTAATAATAATATATTATGATTATAAATGCAATATTATTTTGAAATGCTAATAGAACTTTGGTTGTGGTTTTAAAATTATTTAATTCAAACCAACCATGTTGCCTTTTTTGAGTGTCATGAACATTTATTTAATAATCAAATAGTAACAAAAATTTCTTTGCAACTATATATTATTGCAGAGAACATAATATAGTTCTTGTGACCATACCATAACCATTTTTTTCCTCTGCATGCGTGTGTCTGAAACAAAAACAGACATCATTTTGAAATAATCTGATGTACAGCTGTTTGCATTACAATATGAGTGGTTATAGCCTGGTTACTATTATTATTCCATTTTCTAATAGTAATTACGTATGTAGAAAGCAAAACTTAAAGTAAGTGATCCTGATAACTCCTACGTTTATGATTATGATCAGTAAATTCAAGAACTGTTGTTGTACTCTGATTAGCCTTTTTTATTAAAAGACTTAGTAAAAGCATTTCCTTTGCTTCGTCAAGTATGTTTCAAAAAGAGCATGGTTTATGAGTTAGTACTTCTACTAATCTTAGGCGACTTTTTTGTAAGAAAATAAAGAAAAGTACCAAAGCATATGAGTAAATTGGCAAAGGAGAGTCATTTCGAAACAATGGGATTGGTATTAAGTCGCGGCCTGCTTAGTCCCCTAGCCTAAACTGCATATAACATGTTTGGGGTAAGAAAAGAACATTAAGAAAACTATATCCTATTTGTTTGCACACATCTGTAGATTTTTTCCTCACAAAGTATAATTATAAGCTTTAAAACAATTTTAAAAATAAAAATTATAATTTAACATTTTTATTTTTAAAATTGTTTTAACTGAAATAATTTAAAACTGTTATTATATCAACATTTCTACAAGACATTTTTTTAAAACACGATATTTTAGTATGTTTATTGTCAAGAATGTTTCTTTTAGTTTGAGTATATAATTTTTTATAACTTCTTTTACAACTTGTTTTTATAAATTGTGGAGAAAAACAGTACCTATATTTTATATATGGAGAATAATGTTGCATTTACCATTAAAAAGTACAACTGCCTATAAAACTACAAGAACTAGAGGTATTAGACCTCTTATGAAACAGTTTGTTAAATATTAACAAGTACATATTGTTGTTTAAAAATGAACTTAATGTATATAAAAGACATAGGAATTAAGCCCTAGAAACTTCGTGTAGTTAGTCAATGCAATTCATTTAGTTTTAAACATTTCAAATGTCTCTGTATATTATTTAAACAAATTGTTCTATGATTTCGTTAAAACACTCTATAGATTTTATTTAAACACTCTTATGGGACTCCCTATTCCAATACAACATAAAAACAACAAAGTGTATTGTACAAATCTTTAGTAAAAAATGCCACAAATAAACAAAAACAAAACGATTGTTGCTGCCTTAGTTGTTTTCTCTGGAAATCAACTGGTATGAAAATAAACAATTTATATTACCGACAATATCATTACCAATCTTTTTATGCTTAATGCAGTGAGTGGGGGGTAAAAAAAAAATATGGCATTATTTATGCTCAAAAGAATTGATTGATTGCCTTTAAAAATGCTGAATAAAAGTGAATATCAAATGGGGTAATATTTATTTAAAACTTTTTATTAGAAATAGTGATTGTATGAATTTATAAATTATATATAGATTGTGTTAATATGTCATACTCCCAGCAGATTTAAGCGACTTTGTTATAAATGCATTTTCTGCGCTAATCAACATCTAAAATTCAAATAGGTAAATATGAATAGAAAAGTATTTTAGTTTAGATCATAGTTTTTAATCATACTAATTTAGCAATAATTTTTTTATATTATAACACAGTACAACACATGACTTCGGGACTCAATTCTGATAAAAGTAGCCCCAAAAAGAAGAACTTCTGCATCATTCGTTTGGTCATGGTACATCAAATAATAATTTAAAAATTAATTTAAAGTTAGTAAGTATTGTTTACGGGAATTTATCACGTTTTAGGCTCTTTTGTTTGTCGTAACTCGAGAACCACTAGTCCGAATAAGCTCAAACAAATTTAAAAAATTAAGAATTACAATTCCTGTTCATACAACGTTTCGCTACATAAGCAACAGTTTCGCAGTTATAAGTAAATGTATAAAGAAAAAAACTATTTTTTGCTTAAAAAATTTAAATTTTTTATTTTATATATTCCCCTATACGATACTTGCTAATTTCAAATTAATTTTTAAATTATTATTTGATGTACCATCACCAAACGAATGATGCAGAAGTTCTTCTTTTTGGGCTACTTTCTAAAACAAATATCAAAATTGAGTCCCGAATCAATCACCTCAAAAAAGTTGTCATGCGTAATGAAACACATGGTTAAGGTAGTATTATAAATAAAAGTTAAATGGTTGTAGATAAACCCTTTTATATAAAATATATAAATATTATATGATTAAATTAAATGATTATAATATGGTTACGAACTATGAAATGTCATGTGGGATATGACAGTTTTTTTTTACATTTTTAATAATAAAATGCACAAATATTTATTATTTTTTACTTTACCATACCATAGTATAAGGTAAAGTATAGTAATCGTGATAAAAATTTATGTCGGGATTTCTATGGATTTATACGTTTTAAGGTCTCCTAAATCCATTTTGACTATTATGGCGATGATGTCTGTGGGTGGGTTGGTATGTATGCCAGTGTTGGGATTTGTGGTACAATTGTACAAAATTTGGTACAAACGACACATTAGTGGTACATTGATACACTTATTGCTTTTTGGGTACAATTTCATATAAAATTTATTTAATAAATTTTTTTATTTAATCAAACTTTTTTTTACATTTCTAACTTCATAGTTCTCCAACCCTGTTTAAATTGCAACATTGCAACATTGATTTATGTTCAGGGTTTTTATTATTTACTCTGCTAAAGCTATTATGTATAATTGATATGTAATTTAGTAACGTTTTTGCATCGCCTTAATCAGTTTCCGGCATTATTTGGCTGATATATTTTTTCAATCTTTCTGGTGTGTGTCCAAATAGCTCCAGTCATACTTAATCGGATGAAGATCCGGTGACTTTGCTGAATCCTAACATTGCACAGTGTAAAGGGCTAGTTCGATTGATCCAAAATTTGACATGGACGTAGCAGAGGAGAATCAGAGCTTAAGTTTTAAAGCACATTCACTTCACCAGTGTTGCTATGTGGCTTCAAAATTGAGAACCTCACACCCTCAAATTTTTTTAGGGCTTCGCAGTTTTTAAATTTTTGTTCGATTTTTCAAAATTTTACATCGTCTTGCAGATCTGTTTAGTGTTAGTAAATTTTTTTCATTTGTTGATTTTCAATTTAAAAACCTAAAAATTATTGAAGTTTTGTGTATTTTAGCCTAAAAAAGGCCATTATTCTTTATCTCTTATTTCTTATTTATTCTTTATTTCTTTTTTTTATAAAAGTAGTTCTTAAGGAATATATAAAAATTTTATATATATAAAATTACTATATTTTAAGCCAAATTTCGTGTAAAAGTGATGATCCTTAGTATATAGAGGTCCTTCTAATTGATCTATTTTACATCGAAATTTTGTAATTTGCCTATATGTATGTTCCAAAA
The DNA here is from genome assembly GCA_949628195.1 of Phasia obesa. Lineage (NCBI taxonomy): Eukaryota > Metazoa > Arthropoda > Insecta > Diptera > Tachinidae > Phasia > Phasia obesa. The sequence goes on from OX451218.1 coordinate 122,589,575, forward strand.
TACCAAAGGGATAGGAAAAAGACGACTGCTGTTTAAAAGCTATATTTATTCTCAATTATTGCTAAAAGTATTTCATGGACCCTAGTTCATATGAGGACTTTATGGTCCAAAGCCTAAAAATCCCAAAATTTTCCGTTTTTTATTTTAGGAATTGCAATTGGATTTCCTTTACCTTAATCTTCAAAATGTATATACGCTCTTTGATGTTCGTTAACTAATATCCACAGAAAAGAAATTCAAGGAATCAAGGTCAATTATCATCACTTTAAAATACCCTAGTATTAAAGTTTTAATTAGCATCTTTTAATGTCGCGCTACTGTATGTATGTTTTGCTTGTTTTGCTTGTTTTTTTATTTTTTTTTCTTTAATGTCAAATGTTGGTACAATTGATGCCGATTTGGTACAATTTTTTCACTGGGACGGTACAATTTAAACATTATCAAATCCCAACACTGATGTATGCTTGTTGAGTCTCTACAGGTCATACCGTTTGACTTATATGTCTTGGCCATAATAGGGAAGAGGAAGTAAATTAGCCCTTTACTTAACACCCCAAAACCAAAAATAATAAATTTTTCGATTCAAATATACTTCTTACTTTTTTATTCTTTTTTATTCTTTATGTAATATATCCCTAAAAATATCTGTTTCCATGAGGCATGTAAAGTTGAGTGTAGCCCTCTCCAGATTTTTATTAATTATTTGATATAAAATATATGATGATTTATTTAATACATATATAAATGAACAAACAACAATTAGTGGATGATAACGTCGAATAAGCATTTTTATACTTCCAAACCATGTTTGAAGAACATAAGTGCGGGCACACAAAGGTCATCGATTTCACGGGATATTCGCACGTGACAGCCATACCATAGCAGTCCCTGGATTAAACAGTGAAGAATTGTACATCCCTAAAACGGCTCAACATTTCTTTTATTATTTTGTTCATGTTGTTCTAATGGATCGGCGGATCTCTTTTCAATTCAGCCAACACCTTTTTCATGCAGTCTTTCAAGAACAAGGCTCTGAAAGCAAAGCATTCTCAATAGTTGAGTCCGTGCCCTTATCGAAATCTTAAACTTTAATGTCAACTTCGCTGCGGTTTACTACTTTACCATGAACCTCGTTAATTACATCATTGACCAATTTCATTCAACTGCGACTTTAAACGATATGCTTCTCTAGGTTTGCCGACAACATAACAGAAAGACTGTCATTAGTTGTTTGTTATGCTACAGCAGTATTAAATTGTTAAAACTTCGAGCGCTGATGCCTGTAATTTGAAACTGAGTAGTTGGTGACAAAATAAAATAAAATAAACAAAATAATATCAAATGGTTTAAAACTTGCATCTTTTTAAAAATTAAAACACTCAATAGGATAAAACATTTATTTTAGAGTTAAACAAATTAATTTAGGATTTTTTTATGAAATAATAAAATAAAGACTGTGATCTTTTTAATCTCATCTGTATATAGTTGTTTCTTACCTTAAAGTTGTCATTATAGTCAGGAATAGTCTTAGAAAAACTGTTTTATTTAGTGTTTTTTTTTTTTTAATGACAGCATGAACATGTTCATTCTTGCCTATTATTTGTCATCTTTAATGGTTACATATTAAGTTTGCCAAGAGGAATTAAAAAAAATAACACTTAAAAAAAATGCAAATATTATTTCATGGTCATCACTGTTAAACTTGTTAACCCAATTCTATGGTCATTTATCTTTATGAAAAATTTATTTATTTTTATTATACTCACTTCTATCCGTATTTTCATTTCTATTTCTATTTGCACAAATAAAACTAAATGCCAGCACCCAGTACTGATTTAAACTGCACCATTGAAAAGGATGGCTTTGAGGGTTTCGTTAATGCTACGGATGTGCCAGCAGAGATAAAGGACACTGTTATACGTAATAAAATACCTTTGGATTGTATGTGGCGCATACAGGTACAAGAGAAATGGAAGGTAAGTTTGTATTTTTCATAATTTAATACAATGATAAAACCTACAAATGAACATGATCATAGAAAAACTATTTATACTTTACACTTCACTCCACAAAAAAAAAAAAAAAATACCAGAAATGAGTGTGAAAATCATTGTACGTACATTGATTTATATGCTAATTTTTGTAGGCTTAAGTGTTCAGCCAACCTGCCTTTTATTACCCTAGTTTTTGTGTTTTTTTGTTAAGTTAGCTGATAAAAAAATATCCTAAAATACATTTCTATTTTTTGCTGTCATTTTCAGATACAAGTAAAATTTGTAGACTTTAAATTGGCAAAACCAAATGACTGTGAAACGAATTTTTTGGATATATTTCCTGAACAAACCGTAATGCCTTTAAGGTAAGTTTGTAAAAGTGTAGATTTTTTTTGTAATACAATTGAATTGAATACGTGTGTAATTAGAAACTAAAATTTAAGTACGTTTTTTAAATAATTTATATAATTATGGTTATACTTTTACCAAACGCAATGCAGAAAATATGTTTGTCTGAGAAGATTACTAAGGAAGCAACTCTGCAATCTATTTGCTGCCGCACAGACGTCCTCTCCATAGTCGTTGGGAGTGTATTTTATTTTTTTTTCATAGCTTGCGTATTCTTTTCTAATTTTTACATCTTCCACATGGTTGTCATGTCAGTGAACGTTTTCGTAGTTGAAATCAATATTGCTGTCGGCGTTATTGCATTCATGTTCACACCACCCGCAATCAATTTCATTCATTCAATCGATTACTTTTACGTTCATCTTTGACGTTGCTTTTAGCAATGAATTATTGATGATTGATGTCTGTTTATTGCACAGTTGTGCTTCAAAAACAAGGGGCTCCATATTAGTACAATAGCATGTTTTATATACAACAGCAGTAATAATATATGAGATGTCAAATACGGAAAGGCACACGTAGCCACTAGAAACAGAGTGCTATACTTTTTTTCAGCACTAAATAGAGTTTGTTAAAATACAGATATTTAACAGCTAAAATATATTACATCTTAATCTAAAAATAAACATATATTTTTAATTAAAAAGAAAACATGGGAGTTTATGCATATGCACAATTTTAGTCAACTCGTTTTATTCTCAACTCTGTATTGATTGATAAATGTTTAATATCAGTGCAAATGGAGTGTTTTTTGAACACTGAATTGAATTACTTACGCTTTGACTTGCTGAGTTTCAGCGCATGTACTTGCTTTAAAGACTTGTGTGAATTTATAATTATTAATAGAAATTTTTTAATATTCTACAAATTTTTAATATATATATTTTTTTTTTTAATTTGTAAAAAATAATAATATTTTACTTGCTTAAAATTGCGTAAAAGTTAACAAACAAACGTTGAGATGATGGAAATAATTATAATTTTATACTCTTCAAAACGGTGATTGCCGTTTTACTTAACCCTCCCCATAACCCAAAAAAATGTTAAAAAAAAAACTTTAAAAAATTGAACCCTATATTGACACACTACCGCTACCCCTTGTCGACCACTGAGCCCTGCTAAGTTTCATTGGTTTTAAAAATGGTATTTTATATGTGACCACAATCGAAGCAAAAAAGGCATAAAAATAAAAGAAAAGAAATTAAATATTGCTTTACTACTAGAAGGGGGTGCTAGCCGACCCATACACCGTTTTTTGTTCGTCCGTGCAGAAATCATTGGTACTAAAACGGCCAGACCTAAGTAAAATAAAAATAAAAACGACAAAACCTAAGAAAACGAACTCAATATAAACCCCAAACAGCCACTAGTCCCCGAAAGTGCCCATCGCCCTACACCTGGGCTCCGAAGGACCGTCCTGCAATCCAAATTGCCCTAGAATGTTCAGACCAAAGGAAAACAAAAACCTTTGTCCATATTACCGCCGCCCCCAAGGAGCCCGTTAACCTCTCCTGATTCGCAGTAGCCACCCTGCGGATCTATGTTCATTGCTTTCTCTAAAGACAATAATTAAAAATCAAAGTAGAAAAACCGTTTTAACCTAAAAACAAACACAAAATCGCTACTATCAGGGGGTTATTGCCACCCGAAATCTGGATGCGATGTCGTGTGGCCATGTAATATTTAATAACAAAGAAAAGCAAACTAAAATCATTACACAAAATAAATAAAATCAATAAATTCTTAAGCCTAAATAAATAATTTATTAATTCAAAAATAGTTCAAATAAAATTCATATAATAAACAAAATCAATACAACCAAAACACAAATTAAACAGTTCGACTAATAATAATTAAAATTTTCAAAATTAAAAATCGCAAAGCACCGCGCAATCTTGTTTACTCAACAAAGTTTGGTTTGACTAGATTAGTGTTAACTAAAAACGAATATTGGGAGTAAAACAAATAAACAAAAAGTAACTTTCATTGCTAACCGAAGGATGGCTAAAGGAACAACAACATACATACAAGGTGGTAAATATTAAAAGTAAAAATATTCAACAAGAGGGAAGATTAAAGTCGTTCTCACCAACTGACGATTGATAATTGAATACAAGTTTTCTCGTATTCCTTTATCTGGGTTTGATTGGTTAAATAGATGATGCTTACAACTAAAACACTACCCTAAGTAGATTATATACAAGAGTGCTGATGACGGACGTGGCTGTCTAGAAAATGTGCATTCCGCTCGTGCTGGTGTCTAAAAATGAAATTTTCCCAATTTTTCTTTTATATTATCACCTAATTTGTAATTTAATTAATTCTTTCTTAGTGAGACTAAAAACGATCTTAAGCTTGATTATAAAATTTCATTGTATGTAATACATAAACAGTTCGACTAATAATAATTAAAATTTTTAAAATTAAAAAAAAAACCTGAAAAAATGTGAAAAACTAAAGGTTGGAGTGGTTTTTTGCCCGCAGCCACAAATGTAATGGTCTGATCTTGTTAGGCGAAGTAAAATAATTATTAATTGGCTATGATAGTTTCAAACTAATTCGCCTAAAGAACAACACAAGCGCTTGCGAAGCTTAGCTATCACACTAACCATCTGTCTCATCTGCTACTATCCCTTTCTAATAGAAGTAACGTAAGGGTCTTTGGTGTGGATTGCTTTCAAAGCAAAATATTGAAGGAGGCTGACGAAGTGGAGAGCATAGCTAGTAAATAATACATTTTCTGTATCTCTTCTAGTGCCTTGGCAAAGTTGATCTCAACCCGAACACAGACGGATAGACGGACATTGCTAAATCAACTTATCTATGTATAAGTATCCAGAAAATAAATATTGTGAAATTTACACACTAAATGGTAAACTTATATATGTCTACCATTGAAACATGTGGGTTTGGGTATAAAAATATATGTATAATAAAAAAGTAAGAAATCTCTAAACGCTGTATATGCTCAGTACAACAACACAAGTGTTTTCTTTTAATTTTTTTCTATGCCAATAACAATCTATTACAACTAAAATATTATGACAGGCAAATTTTTAAAAAACCTACTACTACCTAAAGATGATTTTTAAGTTTGCAGAACAAGAAAGCAAACCATACGAAGTAAATATTTATCATTATGTAACTAAGAACTATAATACGTGGAGTTTAGAAAGAGTTTAGAAAGTCTGAATGTGTAAACCTCATATTTTTGTGTATAGTCGAGCAAAAAACTAGCAGTGAAGGTAGTGCCTTTCAAGCAAAGGCAAAAATTATTATTATGAAAATGGGGAATTGTAAATGCAAATAACTTACGTTTTCCAGTTAAAGCTTGGTGGTATAGAACGGGCGGTGAGATAATCTACAGAAAAATGATAATTAATTCATGCAAGTAGTGATCCTCTCTAAACTGGACATAGGTTACTTTGAGAATAACGTACTTTTTCAAGTTAAATTTTATTTTTTATTTTTTGACGATATGGGTAATGCAGCACACGGGGTATGGTTAGTTAAAACATAAATTATCCTAATCAATTCGAAACGTCTGATATCACATTATATTCACCCATATTCTAGTTGCCGACAGCAATATTAAACGACGTCGCACAGTGGCTGAAAATCGTTTTTCGTTGGCCAAAAGTAAAATCATTAGATAATACCAATGCATATGAATTTGGATTATCACCACTACACGCAAGAATACGACTTATGGAACACATACTAAAAATCAGTTATTGATCAATAAGAAACAACGTGACCAACAAAGAGTTAAGAAGTTCAAAAAAGAAACATGTTCAAGATGAATATCGCAAACGTGGACTGATTATAGATCAGCCAAAACAAGGGTCAGGCAATACAAATGATGGCAATACCGCAAGAAGATTCTTTTCAGATCCAGAAACAGCATCTGAAATAACAGGAGTGGATTTCAACCTTATTTTCAGATTTAAAATAATACTAGAAGTACTTGCGTGCAATGAAGAAATTGACTGTAGAAAATTTGGAGATTATGCTAAGGAAACTGCAAAAATATATACAACTAACTACCCATGGAGAAATATGTCTGCAACAGTTCACAAAATCCTATATCATGGTGAAGAGGTGAAGATAGCGCAGAAGATCCGAGTACATTTTCCATTCGTCATGAAAGCTTAAAAATTAATTTTTTATGCAATCTAGGCTTAGGTAATACAATTTGTTAATTATTGACACTATTTTTCATATAATATGCTATATAAACGCCCACAAAAAGGGGGCGGGGTTCAAAAATAAATTTTTATGATTTTCTGGCTCCAGGGTAAAGACCTTGAACCTTCTTTGACATAAAAATGTTTCATTTGCTTAACAAATTTACAAAAAAATGTGTAGTTTTTCAGGGGTTGGTTTCGTTCTTCTTAGGGGAATTTTTTCCCCCTGGTCCGATTTGGCCCATTTACGAACTTAACCTGCCCTATCCTTCAAGATATATATGTGCCAAATTTCAAGGGTCTAGCTCTTTTCGTTTAGCCTGAATCGTGTTCATACAGACAGGCGAATGGACGGACGGCCGGATGGACAGACGGACGTATGGACAGACGGACATAGCTATATCGTCTTAGATTTCATCACTGATCAAGAATATATATACTTTTTTGGATATTAGAGGGATATTTTAATATGTTACACACAGAATAAACCCATATTTCACTCTAAAAGTTAAAAAAATTAAAATGTTCAACTTTGACCTCGAATTCCTTAAAAAGTCCTCAATCAATTTTAATGTAATTAAAACTGAATCAAGCTGAGCTAAATATCTATCCATTAAAAAAAATTATTTCAATATTTTGATCGGTTCAAAAGTTACAGAATTTTGGCCAACGAAAAACGATTTTCAGCCACTGTGCGTCGTTTTTTATAGTTTGTTGTAAATCGGTATTCCCGTTAGCAATATTGCCATTTATCGATGACATGTTGATATTTTGTAAGGAAATGTGACGTTAATGTTGCCATAAATTGGCTTTGATATTGTCAGTGTTTTTGGTGTTGTATAGAACAAAATAATGAAACAAATTAAAAACTTAATAACGTTTGCATATGTAAATATAATTTGTTGTTAGTTTTAGTAGAAACAATTTAATTGTTTATTTTTGTTTCATATGTTTTTGTTTTATTTAAATTATTTGTTCAAATTGAAAAATATCCTTTATGAGTGAAATATAGATGTTGGTGTTTTTTACTTGGCTAAAATGTATGCGAGTCTGTCCATCAAAAGACTTCTTTTTTTAGCATGTGTCATGCTGATCTTCATCCATACTTTGGATTAGCTTTCCATGTCATGGCATTCAGAATTTTAGACAAAATGTTGACATCATTGGCGACTTTTAATTTACCACTAACTTTTTACCTGATGATAATTTAAAGATGTTTAATTTTTCTTTGAGATGTTTTCCATCGGAAATAGAAAATATTTTTATTTTAATATAAACACGGTTTTTCGGTCAATTATTTCACATTTTTTAATTTTTTTAAAATTTAAAAATTCCACTACAGATATCTTCAATTTTAAATATATGTAGATACAGTGAAACCTCCCATAATCGGACACTCATACCGTCGTGGCATTTTTCTCTGGTATTAGAGGTGTCCGCTTAAGGGAGAGGTAGAATGTTTTTTATTTGTTGCAAAGCAACCAAGTCGTCTTTAGTGAAATGCTTCAAGCGGGCAATTTGTTTTAAAAAGTACCAGAAATTGGAATATTTTGTCTTTTAGCCTAAGTGAACCAATCAAGGCAACAATTCAAGCACCCAACATATCACTTTTTCAAATTCGTTTATAATTTGCATTTTATTGATAAACAATTTTTAGGGTTCAAAGGGTAAAAACGTAACCTTATTGTTTTCTGTCCGTTTGTACGGCCGTCTGTCAGTCTCTTTAAATTTTCAAAGAAGATGTACAACTCTTGCCGCTATAGCAACAAAAACTAAAACTTATATGGTGTTAAGATAGAGACGTGTTATTCACGTATATGTGTTTATTTCTTGAACTGTAGGAGGGATACACTTGAAATTTACAAACAGTAATTAAAACTTAGTTCGCTATAAAAACAAGTATAAAAGAATAAACCAAAAATTAAAGGATGTTCCGATAGTGACGTGATTTGCATGTATATGGCCTAAGTTTTGAACCATAATAGGTAGTGTATTACACAAATGGTGTATTACTATGACCCCTATAACAAAATAATAAAAATTAAAGGGTTTTCTGGCAGTGTATTTTACATTTGCATGTATAACGCCTTATATCCTGAACCGTAATAGGTAGACTCTTGAAATTTTATACAGAAGATGTGTTGCCACGGCCGATATGAAAATTACTAAAAATTAAAGGGTGTTGCGACAGTGACATGTTTTTCACGTATAGTGAATTATCGTAATAGGTAGACTCTTGACTCTTGTTCCGACCGCTATAACAATTATTAAAAATTGAAGAGTGTCCATTAGCAACATGTTTTTCACGAATATTACCTTATTTTTTGAACCGCAATAGGTAGGCTTTTGATATTTCTATAGAAAGTACATTACTATGGCCGCTATAACAACAATTACTAAAATTTAATAATGCAGTTTTCGCGAGTATGAATAATTTTAAAATTAAAGGGTGCCCCATAAGACATAAAAAATTAACAACTTGCATTTTTAAGTTGTACTGAGCATAGTACGGAACCCTACATGTGCGAGTCTAACTCGCCCTTGACTGATTTATTTTTAGTGCAATTTTGTGACACAAGCTAAACAAACGACTTCTTGAAATAAACAGCAATTTCTTTGCCGTCCTTAACATAAATATCAGTGTATACATTTGGCTTAACAGCGAAATTGCCAAAAATAAATTAATACAAATATTAGTTCATATTTGTATTATTTTATTTTAATAAAAGAAGAACTAGTATTTAAATGCCACTCATGTTGCCATGTTTCAGCGCTTGTTTCCTGCTTATGAGAGATATTTTGAACAATATTTTTTTTTTTAAATTTAGTGTCCGCCTTCGGTTATTAGAGTGCCTGGTGTATTCCCATACATTTTGTATGGGAAAACTACTGAACATGTGTTGGATCAACCAAACTTGGCCGGTTATTATAGGCATCCGCTTATAGAAGGTGTTCGTTATGAGAGGTTTCACTGCAGCTTCAATCTATATAAATAAAATCAAATGTCGTTCTTTGGTAATCGCATCACTAAGAAAGGCTGCTGCAACGATTTTTTTATCTTCATTATAACCCAACTCAGGTTCTTAAGTTTTTTGAAAATTGACCACGCCCACTTTTTAAGTATCTAGCGAGAGATCTTTGTAATGTTGTACCAGTAACTCTCTTATTAACATACATAGTAAAACACAGGCTAGATTGAAATAGTGGGCGTGGTAATTCCCGTACAAATTGAACAATTATTATCGTCTACCTGTAGATATGCAATAGGTGGAGTCTTGAAACTTTGAAAAAATAACCCTCATACTAATGTGCGTAGTCTAACAAAACACAGACTGAGTTGGGAAAGTTGGCGTGGCACCTCCCATACAAAGTGCACAAATAGTATTGTCTTCCTCGAAATCTGCAATACTTGAAACTTTGAACGTATAACCCTCATTCTATAGTCCGTGGTCTAATAACACAGACTAGATGGGGACAGTAGGCGTGGTACCTCCCATACAATGCGACAAATTATTATTATCCACCTAGAGAGCCATAACAGATAGACTCTTGAAACTTTGCACAAGAACACTCATACTAATGTGCATAGTCTAGCGAAATATTGTCTGGATTGAGATAGGGGGTGTGGTACCTCACATAAAAAGTAAAAACTTATTATTGTGTACCTAGAGAACTACAATATGTAGAGTCTTGAAAATTTGCACAAATAACCTTCATACTAATGTACATAATCTAGTAAAATCCTAGCTGGTTTAGGATAGTTCGAGTATAATATTATTATCGTGTTATTACTCATAGTCTAGAAAAAACCAGATTGGATGGGTACAGTGGGCCTCGTAGCTTGCATAAAAACTAAAACCGTTTTGATGTGAGAATAGCGTGCGTGTTCGAGTTAAAGTTTAGCCATACATTTCCAGCAAAAGTTTTTTGTATTTTTTTTTTTGGATGAGTGTAGCGAAACGCACCGGGGATAGCTAGTTTCAAATAAGTCTAAGAAAATTTTTAGGATAATATATTTATTATCATTTATATAGAGTTTCTCTTTTTGAAGAATTTCCGATTAGAATACAAATAAAAACACAATTGATCTGCAAATTGGAAAATCTTTTGTGTTTTTATTTTTATCTATTCGTTTGTTCATTCTATCCCGAAAATCTGTTGCTTCATTTGAATAGTTTATTGAAGCATCAAAGTGAAGTGATTGATGTTAATTGTGCTTAAAGCAAAAACAACCATAAACGAAAAAAGTTTTAAATAAAACTGCAAAATATTTGAAACTTTGCACATTTTTGCAATTTTAAGCCACTTGTAATTGCATTTTCTATTCTTTTTTTTTTTTTTTTTTGTTCTCTAACAATTCCATTGACGACACCCACCTCTGTTTAAACTGTGGCAAAAGATTTAAATGTCACACAAACAAACAACAATTTATAGTTTATAGCAAAACTGTTGTTTCTCTATCTCCTTTTTATGTTTTTTATTTAACTTTAACGAATATTTACATTTTTCGTGCAGAATCAAGCCGTAAGGGAAACATTTTCTCTGCAACAAATTTTATTTTCTAATACAAAAAAATAAAGTTATTTCTTTTATCTCTTCTTTTCTTTTTTTTCCCATCCTTTATAGAGTGAAAAACTTTTGTGGCTCTGCTGGTGAAGGCATCACATCAGAATCAAATATATTGCATATGCGGTTTTATGCCGAACAAATTGCCATCAATTCAACTTTTTCCATTTTATATACCGCCTTTAGAGAACGTGGTAGTTCAAGTAAGTATTATAACACTTACAAAAAATGTATATACTATTGACAACATATAACACAACAAATGTTAAAAAACAAGAAATCAAACTAGATAAATATCGAGATTCGTACCAAACAAATGAATACAAATGTTTAAATGCAAATTGTAGTGTGTGTGTGTGTGTTATTTAGACTTTTGTGTGTGTGTTGTTTGTATTCGTATTTATTAAATGGGTTACAATATTTACTTTTAATTTTTTGTTGCCACTGTAACTGTTTTTATTCATGTTATCAGGCAGCAAAAAATTGTTATCCTCTGTGGTAGCAGTTCAAAATAATGCTGCGGATGATGACAAAGGTGATAACAAAGATAATGACAGTTGTTTGCATTTTATCCTCTAGTGCACGATGGGAATGAAGTTTTTTGTCAAGTGTTGAGGTGTGTAAATTCAAAGATTAAAATATGTAATGTTCGTACTTTAATTTTAATATCCGGTACACAAAATTCCATTAAAATAGTTTTAAAATAATGATCTCATCTTCCCTGGAACTATATACAGTTGAAGTCGAAGCTCAAACTAAAAATGATGTAATTTTGTAATTATTTTTTTATTTAAAAACATTAATATATCATGTTACCATTTAAGTTTCCGATAGATAGATAGATAGATAGATAGATAGATAGATAGATAGATAGATAGATAGATAGATAGATAGATAGATAGATAGATAGATAGATAGATAGATAGATAGATAGATAGATAGATATATAGATAGATAGATAGATAGATAGATAGATAGATAGATAGATAGATAGATAGATAGATAGATAGATAGATAGATAAGCCAATAGTGGTATCGATCCTATTCAGACTGGCTTCTTAGCTCCAAAAATATAGCCTGATGGTACTTTTTCCCATTCTAGTGGATGAGCAATCTGCTCGTATTCACTGGGCTCAAAGCCGATTTATAACTGCAGGGTCTTTTTGAGTTTAACCCGATGGGAGCTGCCTATATCGGCTAGCAATTACTAGCTATGTTGAGATCTAAAGATTGAGATAAAAACACTTTTTATAAAAAGTATTATTTGCTTTTTTTATCAAAACGACTGTAATTTGTTGGTTCCTTTCTGGTTACGAATTTTAAATTGTATTTATCTAAACTAAACAATAAAAAAAATCGTAGGCCCATTATTATAACTTGCCTTTAGCTAAAGATAGATAGATTTTGTTGGAGCGATAAATAGTTTTTCGTTATTAAAAGTAAGCTGAAAACCAATTTTAACTATCACGTACTATAAGGACAAGTTAAAGCAATGAGCATTATCCTCATTATTATAACGACAAACTACTTATCGCTCCAACAAAATCCTATCCTTAGCTAAAGGCAAGTTATAATAATGGGCCTTAAAGTATTAAAATTAGTTCTATCGCATACTAAGTCATAACCAAATACTATAAAAAATACACGAATGTATAGGAGGAGCAAAAAACTGTATTTAAAACATGGTTGTAATTTTATCGAGTGCCTGATTGGCTGATTGGTTAGTCTAACAGTCTGAGGGTTGCGGTCTGCAGACAAGCAAAAAAAAGCTTCGTAGGTAGGGTTGTCTTAAAAAAAATAATCAAACTGAGATATATAGTAAAGAAAACGTCCAATTGAGGAAGGCAGTGATGCAAACGAAATTTTCGTACTCTTCAGATATTAAATATATGAACTGGTTTATGATAAAAACGATTTTAAGAAATTTTAAATTATCTTGTGTGCATTTATTAGTTTCTTCAAGTTTTATATCCTTTTTTTAAATCTCTTAGAAAAATTTTCTCTTTGTAAGAGATAAAAATCGTGTTTCTTTTTTCATTCATGAATGTTTAAATTTGTACGTTTTAAAATGAGTTCGTGTGACTGCTTTATCCTGCTTAGATTAGTTTACTTTTACAGTTACAATATATCTTTCGTGAATTTCTTTGCATTAACGAGTTTCTTTTTATTTTTATTTTTCGTTTTCTCTTTTTAAATTATTGCAACATTTAGGTTGTGCAGAGGACGAATACGATTGTGAAGATGCCACATGTATTGCAGCAGATCTAAAATGCAATGGACGTAGTAATTGTAAATTTCTGTGGGACGAAGAAGGCTGTGAGGTGAGTTAATGACTAATATTAATATTAAACCATTGCAGGCAGAGAGGCAGGGTATATAGCAGACATGGGAAGACTCAATTACATTTCAATTATAATTAAAATTTAAAGGTAATGTGTAATTGCCTATTCTTAATTACGCATCACAAGTAATTGTAAATTAATTCAGGGACTAAAATCAACTACAACTACTTGTAATTTGTAATTGCACAATGCCATGTAATGTATACTTGAAAATTTTCAATTACTAATTACAACTAGTTGTAATTAGGCAATAATCATTACTTTCAATTCAACAAAATTCTATTATTTTCCTTAAAATCTTTTATTACATGTAATTATAATTGATTTCAATTTTTGCAATATTTTTTTTTAATTGAAAAAAATCTGAATTTAAAACAGTTGTATGTAATTGTAATTAAAAAGATCCAATTACACTTACATATAATTGAGTAATTGCATGTGTAATTATCCAACAAAAAATTACGTTTACTTGGCAGCAGGTTTCTAAGGGGAGAGAAATAGGCTCTCCCTTCCAAACCGCTTCAGGAAGGCATAATTTTTGTTTGCAATATCCTACTTGGTAGGTCTCTTGGCTTCACAAAATAACACACTGCGTAATTTTTTAAGTCATGGCAAAATAACCATATACGGACACCACTACGTCATAAAAGATCAAAAAAAAGCCCCTGTCTCCCAGTTTTGCCCAAAGTCCTCCAGGTTTTTTTTATGGGCCCTGAAAGATGTGGGGCCTCGATGTCATTTTTGCAAAAAATGATCATTTACTCAAGCTCATATTTTGCAAACCGTTTGAAATTTTGATATACTCTCTGAGGCAAAGTTGTAGCTCTTGTCATAAAAAACAAAAATTGTTAACATATAAAATCAAAAAAACTTCATCTTCAAGGTCGAAATCGCAAAAAACTTTAAAAAATTCAATTTTTTTACCTTTTTTCCCCTGTTCAGGTCCATAGGTAGCAAACCGTTCAAAATTCAAGGAATCAATCAACTACAAACAGGGGAAAAAAGGTAAAAAAATTGAATTTTTTTAAAGTTTTTTGCGATTTTGACCTTGAAGATGAAGTTTTTTCGATGTTAACAATTTTTGTTCTTTATGACAAGAGCTACAACTTTGCCTCAGAGAGTATATCAAAATTTCAAACGGTTTGCAAAATATGAGCGTGAGTCTTTGAGGGCCCATAAAAAAAACCTGGAGGACTTTGGGCAAAACTGGCAGACAGCGGTCTTTTTTTTGGTCTTTTATCACGTAGTGGCGTCCGTATATGGTTATTTTTTTCCGTGTTGCACTGTGTTATTTATAAAAGCTTATTCGCTTACTTACCTGCATCCGCGTATGCGAGAGGGGTCGCTTTGTTTCATTAAATTTTATAAAAAAAAACTTAATTGCTTACATGCCTGCATCCTCGTAAGCGAAAGAGGATGCAGTTTATTATTGTTGTCTTACAATCATAGCATTCTCGAATGCGCTTATGAGAAGCGCTTTTGAAAGACATAAATTTTATTTTACTGCTTAGCAAAACCGAATAGTTTTTGCGAAGTATTTACAAACTGTAATTACCATCCCCCAAGTCTGGTATATAGGAATTAGCCAATTAATTTGCAGTTTCTACAATATTTATTGGTGATCGCAAATTATATATATTTCTGATTATTTTTTTAATAATGTTCTCGCTGTTATTTACGAGAGTCTTTAATATATCCCTACTAACTTGAAGACTTGTAGCAGTGTGATCTGCCAGATCGATATTTGTTATATTTCAAATCAATAATTGGCCACAAATATCTAAAATATGGGCAACATACAGCCACGCATAGTGTGTGCCTCAATTAATTTCCTTTTCGTTATTTAAGTGTTTTTTTTTTGATTTTTGTAACTGAAAATTAACTAAAATCTTTGGAGCAAATCTAGCTTACGGCTACATCATGAAAATCAAAAAAATACCCCATTGTTCATAAAATGCAATTTTAAGCAAAAAATATTACGTGAAAAAATTGCTGGCGACCCTTAATTTCCGAGTTAAGTCTGTTATATGTCGACTATTTTATGGAGAAATAATATACTATGGGTATCATAGGAATAGTAATTAAAAGAACCATCCAACTAAGTTGAAATTAATGGAAAAATTAAAAAATTGTCAAGAAGGCACAAAAAAAATATACATATATTTTTTTTTTTTTTTTTTTTATTTCAAATGTCAATAATATCTTAAATATTTTAAAAATTACATTATAATTTTTTTATATCTAATTGACAATTTAGAAAACGAGTAAATATTTTGTTAAGTAAACCAAATTGTCAAACTGTCTAACAAACAATTCACACCAAGAAAGTAAGCCCACACGTATTTGGTTAGTAATGGTAGTTGTTGTTGCTTGATTGTCGGCATGTCTTTGTATTTATTTTCTTAAAATATATTTATTTTCTAGCCCAATTTAAACTACCAACAATTTATTTCAATTGTATTCAAGCTACGTGCTATGAAAATTTCAAAACAATTTTCCAATTCTAAATACAAACATGAATTCTTTAATTTACTCTATTATTTGCAGCAATGAAGAAAATCGTTACGACTTAGAGTAGCCCAACATGAATGGAAAAATATAATACATACATATACATTTGTATATTTTTTCTATCAACATATTATACAGTGGGAAAGAATAAAAATATTTTGTAAATATATTTATCCAATTACAAAACAACTGTCCAGATCGACGTAAGATTTTATATAGTAAAGAACTAAAAAAGTTTAGATTTTGATCCGGTACTTTTCTGACCAGTCGGGTGGGTGCGGCCGGTGCTGTGTGTTCTTAAAATATATCATCTTAGACATGTAAAACTGCTGCCAATTTTCTTAATCTGATTATAAAATAATAGTACGACCTGCAAGACCTCAAATTAGTATCAGCTTTAGGAATTTTGTGAAAGTAACGTTCAATACTTTTTTATAGAAAAAAACATACAATATGAATAAAATTAACAGCCATTAGGATAATTGATCCTCGATAAGTTTAAGTAAATACAAATAATTTTTAATTAATTGAAATAAATTTATTCAACATTCAATACTTTTTTAGAATAGAAACTATGATCGACTAGAAAAGTATTTTGAAATATAAACATTTTTGGTAACCTCAAAAAACTTCTAAATAGTTCAGATCATAAACTTACGCTCCATTTATAATTACTTGATGTTTTTAATGGAATTTACTAATTTAAATAAATAATAAAACATAGCAAGAAGGTGTAACGTTCAGTACAAAGAACTGCGGATGGCAATATGCTTATATTTTGAAACTTATACAGAATTTCCATAGAATATGTTTTCTTTTATGTGTTACAGAAATTTCGAAATATTAATTGCTAGTGCTGTTGATTATATATATATTCTGATAAGAATATCATAAGAATATCGGAAGCTTAATAAAAGTGGAGATTATTAACACACAAACGAGTTTTGAAGTAAGGCTGCAGTTCGTTGTAAGGTGATAAATTTTAAAGAAAAACACATCAAACAAGAGCGAAGTTTTAGGTGGAGATAATCTTCATTCTCACCAGTTTATGATAGAAGATCGAACAGAATTTTCTCGTATTCTATTATCTGAGTTTGGTTGCTAGTCTCTAAGAGTATTATTTCTCTAAGAGTATTATTTCTCTTTACAAAAAATAAAGGTGATTAATTTTAAAGAAAAAAAAGGGGAAAATGTATAAACCATTTTTTTTTTTAATTATTCACCTTATTTTAAAAATGATATTCTTTGAACTTTTTTTATAAAGAAACACTCAGGCAGTTAATGCCTGTATTAATCGTGTTACTTTCTTTTGAAAAGGATAGCAGTAGATAAGATAAATAGCTAGAGAGACAGTAGAGTTTTACTTTCGGAAACTCTGCAATTGAACGTTATGTTTATTTTTATTTCGGCGTTGCAGCGGCTCTGGTTTGTAGGCGAATTATTTTGAAACTAGTATAACCATTTTATTAATTATATTACTTTGACGGCGATTTAGTGCTATATAGATACCGTCGGAGATTATATATTATGTGAATAGAATTAATTCATATCAGATATATAGATTTTGCCACAGCTGGCTATCGTACTCGTGAACATGTGCTTTAGCAATCAATGTGCCAACTACATGAATTCAACAAACTCAAACTTCGAATAAAAAGAACTTAAGCGTTCCTCGACAATCAAATGGTAATGCAAATATATTAGAAATAATTTTTTTTTTAAGACAACACTAACTGCGAAGCTTTTTGCTTGTCTGCAGAAAACACCCAGAGTCTATGGCGGAAATCGAACCCGCAACCTCTACACCGATAGACTAGCGCGCTACCAATCGGTCTATCGAGGCACTCAATTAAACTCTATTTAGACTGTTGTGAAATCTTAGAATATTTTCAGAGAAATCTACAAATAATTGCTGACAACAAACTGAACAAAACTTTGTCATACTATGTTTTTTAAGCAAGAAACGCTGAATAAACTTAAAAACAATAAGTCCAAGTATTTTTAATTTTTTGACAGCTGAGTTGATGAATACGTTTCTTTAAAACGTTGATCAGAGTCATTTTCAACTCTACTCTTTTTATTTGTATTTTTACTTTACCATACGAGGTATAGATTAAGTACAAGGTGTATAAATTAAGTAATAGAACTGATTTTCTAGTGTTCCATTTGGCAACATTGGGAACGGGGCACGTAGGGGACCAAACAAATAAACATATAAAACGATTGAAGGCGAGCCCTGCAGAAGAGGGCATTCATCTTCAAGAAGCGATAGAAATTTTGGCAGAATCTTGTGCGTTCAGGTCGTCGTTTGACTAGGTGAAGAGTTGAATTTGACTAACACAACAATTCATCAAATTTAGACCAATGAATTGGTGATGAAAAAAAATTTTTGCAAAAATGGTTCCGAAAAATATTTTTCAAAAGAGCAATGGACACAAGTTTTTGGCTAGTAAAAATACTCCTATAGCTCCTCAGCCTCCTTATTCACCCGACTTGAGTCCATGTGATTCTATTCCCAAATATGAAATTTCATCTGAAAGAACCTCATTTTGGGACAGTGGAGAATATTCAAACACCCGTAACTGACCAACTGAAAGCTATTCCACTATACGAGTTCCAGCACTGCTATGAGGAATTGTAGAATCGTCTCCAGCACTGTGTGGCTTCCCAAGGTAGTTACTTTCAAGGCGTCAATGTGAATTTGTAATTTAATTTAAAAAAAAATTAGAAAAAATTATTCTCATTAGTTAATCTACATACCTCGTATAGTAATCATGAAAAAAATCGTTGCCGGGGTTTCAACGGATTTATACGATTTAAGGTCCATTGAATCCATTTTAACTATTTTCGAGACGATGTTTGTAGGTGGGTGTGTGTGTATGCCACTATTTTTGTGAAGGCTCTACAGGTCATATCATTTGACATATCAAAATTTAATTCAGTATGTGCCTTTAATATATGGAGATGAAGAGCTGTATGAAGAGCTGTACACAAAAAAAAATTTATACCAATTAAAGGTTATAATTAGTTTCAGATACAATCTTAATTAAATTTTAAATTAATAAAATCATTAATTTAATTGTGATATTAGTGTGTAATATTTTAATTAAATATATAATTGAATCAAATAAAAATTAATTAAATTTCTATCTAAAAATTAATAAGACCTTTAGTTGATGGAAAAAATTTTTTCTGTGTATAGTTTTTGGACATAATCAGGAAGGGGGTAGTTTACTTAACACCTCACACCGATATTACTATTTGTGATGGTTCTACAGTTCATACCGTTTGACATATTTAAATTGAATTCAGTATGTGCCTTTCGTATATGGAGATGAAGAGCCGTGTAACCTTTGGCATAATCAGGATTGGCGAGGCGTAGTTTACTTGACACCCCACAATGAAAATAATTATTTTTGGATTTGAATATACTTTGAACTTTTCTTATTAATGAAATACTTCCCAAAAATATAAATTTTCAAGAGGTATGGTATATTTGAGTGTAGTCCACTCCAGATTATTTCAGATAAGTTTAGAAAAAAGTAAAATAAAATTTTTTAATAAAATTATTACTTAAGGCAAACCTTATTTTAACATTTTGTCAAGAAATTGTACAATAATTATCCATTTAAAAATATTTTTGATTATTTTCTATTATCTATTTGTTAAATACTTTGCAGGAAGAAGAAGAAGGCCAATCAGAACATATGATTATAATTATTACTGTATTTGGTTTAATATTGGGTGGCATGGTCGTTACATTTCTGGTAAATTGTATACGAAAAATCATGCATGACCAGAAAATAATACGGGTAAGTTTTTCATTTATATTCTACATACATATACTCAATATACAACACATAAACATAGACAGTGCTTACATCAAGTATCTAGATAGATTCCTAAGCAGATTCTAGAACTCACTTTTAATTTTATATTATTTCAATTATAATTTTTGTAATTGTCGTAGCAGAATGTGTGTATAAAATACACAATATACCGTACATATGTACGTATGTACGTACTCGTGTGTATATATTTCTATAAATGAAGGCAAAAAACTTTATCCTGTAGTGTTTATCTATACTCGTACAACAATAAAGCAGCACTTTTACTTTAACAAGACTTCATCAACTTTATTTTCCTCTCTACTTTTATTGTCTTGTGCACTTTTATCTTTGTTTTATTTTACACTTCATTTAGTTTATTTTATTTTGAAAATGAAAATGAAAATGAAAATATTTCCAATGATTATTCTTAAAACAAATTTTGATTTGTTTTGAGTTCTTTTATATTGAATAAATTGCAGTCTTTTTTATCATGTTGATTTTCAAATAAAATGTAGTTTTTAAGTTGATTGCAATATTTAATTAAAAAAAAATGAATATATTTAATCTACAAACATTATCTAATGGCTGAATGTCATACTTCAGGAAATATCGAAAAGTTTACTTGCAAAAAATCCTTTTGAATTTTGAAGCATAAAGAAGATTATTAATTTTCAAAAGCATATATTATTAAACTTAAAAAGAAGCTGACACATACACAGTTTAAAATTGATTACCGAAGGCAGTGAACATAAGATTCTCATTTCTTCTTTACAAGCTTTTTTTGTTTATTTTCAAAGTATAATTTTTTGACAGCTTCTTTGTGCTAGAGGACGTGTGTCAAAGCCAAATGTGATCTATTAAAATTGATAAATATTAAATATTATTAAAACTACTTAACCATATGGACAAAGATAATTCAAAGGAAATTAATGCTGGGGGTGCTTTTGCTATTGTGTATTAATTGACCTTGAAGATTTCGAAATGAATTCGATTAAAGCTTTTCTAAATAAGGATGAACATTTATGTTAATGTGGGCCCTAGGAAAACTTCACGAATTTAATATTGTTCCCAAAATTTGTACGCCCTTTCAACAAATTGGGTATCAAGTTTATTTAATATATTTCTAAGCAAAAATATCGGATCTGATCCAAGGTGCAACACAGCTCTGATTAGTGATAATTAGGTGCTGGTGGGGGTATTCCAAAGTTAATGCAAGATGTTAAATTGAAACAATTTGAAAAGTAAATTTTGCAATTTTGTAAAATATTATTTTGCGGGTAAAATTATGTAAAATAATAAAAAAAATAAAAGTAGTGATTTTTACAAAAGAAAAACCCGTTTTATTGTTGAACAATATCAAAAAATGCCTCTATTTTATAAAAAAAAAATATTTACAAGCGGTTAGGAAAGTTCAAATGCCGATGGAACACATTGGTAAAAGATAAATAGTCGAAAGACTGCATCGGACACTCATTGCGGAAGTCGTTATTCAAGAGTGTATGGAGTACGCCATCAGTTTGATGGTTCTCTTATGGACGGTAGAGCAGTAGCAGTTTGGGGACTACGTTTTTATTTTCCAGGCAGAATTCCTAGAGTGGCTGCACGCGTTGGAACATCTGCTGGAAAGTCGGGTGCATAGAAGAAAGGTTCTCATTAAAATTGACAACCAGTCGGTTATAAAACGCCTGACGCAAAGGAAATAAGTATTCTAATCTAGTGCTGTAATGTGTTTCAAATCTTAGCAGAAGTGCCTCGGTTAATGAGGTAATGTTGATGTAGATTAGAGGACACATAGGTGCAGCTGGGAATTAAACAGCATACCAACTTGCAAAGGGGATCTGCTGTGAATTTCTGTAGAACAAAAGTAGCACTGAGCACCCCTGGGTAATGGCCTAATGCGAGCGAAGTTTCAACAATGGGTGAACTCACTTAACCTGAAAAGGTGGAGGGAGGCTACTACATGTAGACGGGATCTTATATTGCTCAAAGAGCTCCTTGACAGAAAGGTCAGTAAGGTGCTTAGATATAATAGAAGTACCTTAAGCTGGATAACTGCGGTAGTGACAGGTCATGGAAACTTAAAGTATTATCTAGCCAAGATGAAAATCGAAGATGATACTTGCAGACGATGCCTGGGAAACTCTGAAACGGTAGCGCACATAGTGTGTGAATGTCCAGCACTGGCTAGCATACGACTTAGAACCACGGACAGACATTTTTAAAATGTGGATGCCATGGGTGTACTAAGCCTTGGATAAATGCTATCAATTACAAGAGACCCTGTGATAGTAAGAAAACCGACAGTCTAAAATCACTAAAGTCAAAATTACATTTTTTAAATGTGGATGCCATGGGGGTGTACTAAGCCTTAGACAAATGCTACAAATTACGATAGACTCTGTGATGATAAAGAAGGACAATCGATAGTCTGAAATCACTAAAGTCAAAATTAAAGGCTGGTTGTTGCGTGTGACTCAATGAAAGTAAGGTTGCCGTAAATTACAAGTCAGTTACCTATAATCATTGTGGACGAAAGGGGGTCGAAAAGGGACCCATTAAGGAAATGGTTTGCTTCGATTATTGCGTTACTTTAATATAAAGGTACATTTTTTCTCTGATGTCTTGTAAAATTTGCTGTAGTATTGATTTTATTAACTCACAAGTGTTTATCGAAAATAAAGACATCTCTACTTGTTGTCGATATCTAGCTAGAGATATTTTTGGACCGTACAGCCGGTCATAGAACTTTATTTTTCTAGTGGCAGAAGAATGATCACCAACTTTAATGGGTTACTTTTCCTCAATGATTTCTGGTACCTTATTTTCAGTAAATCTCGTGCTATCACTAGCCTTTAATCTGGACCGTAAATATTTGAACCGATGACTAGTAACTGGCAACCCTCTTCCTTATCATAGTGCTTCTCGTTTTTTTCTTTTTTTATTTCATTAATTAGCCCAATGTATTATTTGATGCATAACCCTATCCTTTGCAGTTAACGATTTAATAAAAAATACAATCTAAAGAAAAATCAACAGTATGTTGCCTTTCTAATTCAAATCTTGCGTGAATTTTGAGACAAACTATTTTTAAATTAAGTCCATCGTCTCACCCTTCGGTTTTTACAAAACCATATAAAGTTAAGCAAATTCAAATAACCTAGGAAACAAATTCAGTTCATCTGGTCCAAAACCATCATGATTTTATGTAAATAATACAAATTTTAGTTTGTAAAAATATAAACTTTCTGACAGCAAGCCCTGATTGATATTATATTGTTTTTTTTTTTACATAAAATTGCTTTTTCTTTATTTGCATCAATTTAATTGAATATAACCATTATGATGAATAATTATTTTTCAATCAGTATTTTTCATCCAAAAATAGAAATCATTTCAATTTTTAATTTTTTTCTTTTTTTTTTAATTTTTTGTTACCTTTAGCAACAAAATGTCATCATCATTAATCTTTCAATATAACATTGCAACAAAATTCTGTTGTTATTTTCTAATAATTTACTTTTTCTTTTTGAGAGATACTTCAAATTCACTTGTTCATTGAAAAAAGAACAATTTGTTGAGAAAAAAAATCAAAAACCACTTCCATATCAAAATGAATAAAAGTATAAAATAGAATAAGTGTTAGCTTTTACGAAAGTTGTAGTTCGGTAACTATGTATGTGTGTATGCCTCTAGCACTCAGACTTATTATTGTAACAACACTAGCCATAATAGCATCTCCTGCAGCCAAGAAGAAGAAGAAGAATTTGACACTGATGCATGTGCTTGCTTAGAAAGATAGATGAACAGATAGTAATAGGTTTTATGTTGTTAGTGTTGTAATACTTCTTTTTAATAAAAAAAAACAACTTGGAAAATACATCAAGCAGAATGGATAAAAGTTCATTTTACTCACACTTTCTATTAATTTTGTTAAATGAAAAAAGTTTTAATTCTCGGAAATATCCAATAAAAGAAACTACAACAGCAATTACAATAATAAAAAAAACTACATCAAAATACATTTATCCTTTTAATGCACAATGGAACTTGACTATTTTGTTTAGCTTTATTGCAGAATTACACCAGCGTACGTAATTGTTAGCTTCAATTAAGGATACTTAAATGTTTTGAGAAATTTAAAGGCTAAAAAAAAATAAAAAAATTAATTAAAGCTGAGGTAGCAAGTTGTATTTAATTTGTATAATTAAAACTTTAAAGATTAGAACGGTTAGAACTTTATTTTTTCTGTTGCAAAATTCATTAGTCCTATAAGTTGGTAACTGAATACCACTACAATGAAAAGATAGCATTATAGTTTTGTTATGTATATACGTTTCACCACACATCGACTCCGATTATATTAATTATTATTATTAAAACACTATAATATATAATGTAAAAAAATATGCAAACCGTTTTGCTCTTTTTCAAAATATTTTCCAAATTTTTTCATAAATAATAGAGTCTGAATCTCTACAAATAAAATATAAAATATTTCACTTAAATCGATTGTTTTTCTGGTTCTGACTGAATACTGAATACTTAGTAACAAACTTGCATTTTGTTTATGATATGGAATTTGTTCAAACCAAGTATGAATCCGATACCAAAAATGATATATCAGCGATACTTCGGGCTTTTATTTGCGATACTTTAAACATTGCGAAATATTAACATAAATACGAGTTGCTGTAAAATTGCGTTTGCAGAGCATACAACTGAAGAGTCAATAATAATGGATGAAATTGAACAAATCTTACATCGCAGAGGCTATAATTCGAATTATATATTAGAAGTAGCTGCTCTCCCACTTCGTGCTTTTATAGTGCTGCAATTGTGGTTTATGTATTTACTTTTTATAGAAGTACCCATCCCTCAGGAACAAAGGCTTTATATATACAGAAAAAATTATTTGTCCAAAGAAAGGTTTTAATTAGTTTCAGATACAAATTTAAATTATTGTTTTCTTAATTCAGTTATTTATTTAATTATAATTTTATTTTGTTCTTTCTTTATTACGTATATAATCGAATCTATCCAAATATTAATTAGTATTGTTTCTGAAACTAATTAAAACCTTGAATTGGTGCAAAGATTTTTTCTTTGTGAAGTTCTTAAATTTATATAAAATTCTAAAATTATTGTAGAGTTCTGTAAATAGCACACTGTGTAATTTTTTAAGTCATGGCAAAATAACCATATACGGACACCACTACGTCATAAAAGACCAAAAAAAAAGACCCCTGTCTCCCAGTTTTGCCCAAAGTCCTCCAGGTTTTTTTTATGGGCCCTCAAAGATGTGGGGCCTCGATGTCATTTTTGCAAAAAAATGATAATTTCCTCAAGCTCATATTTTGCAAACCGTTTGAAATTTTGATATATTCTCTGAGGCAAAGTTGTAGCTCTTGTCATGAAGAACAAAAATATTTAACATACAAAATCAAAAAAACTTCATGTTCAAGGTCAAAATCGCAAAAGACTTTAAAAAATTCAATTTTTTTACCTTTTTTCCCCTGTTCAGGTCCATAGGTAGCAAACCGTTCAAAATTCAAGGAAACAATCAACTACAAAAATGAACCTAAGATCTCAGTAAACAACTTCCTAGAACATATGAACTTCCTAGGAATGATTCTTAACACCGTTTAGGTAGCGCTTAGGTAGCTAAAAAATTTTCGGGAAATTTTTCACTTTTGCGGCTACCTAAACGGTGTTAAGAATCATTCCTAGGAAGTTCATATGTTCTATGACCATATATATAACCATATATTCCGTATATGGTTATTTTTTTCCGTGTAGTACTGTGTAGTCTTTTAAATATCCCGCTTTCAAAACTAAAAGCTGCTGTCATGTTTGAAATACCTTAAAAACGATAAAACTGCATACTTTCTCTGTATTTGCTCTTGGAAAAAAGTATCCGGAAAAGTATAAACCGGGATCTTAAGGTACCTCCTCACAAGAACTTAGCGACTGACATAGTATTGGCCCTTAATGAGAGATTAGATTATTTGGAAAATAAAGAATCTTAATGTTTATCTATAATGCATAATCAGGTAAACTTTAATTATCGTCCACAGTGGGGACTTCCATAAAATACATCGTATTATTATTATTATTATTATCATTTTCACTGATAGCAGGTACCCAATAACTAAGATTTCCCTCTGAAACTGGCCTAAGATAGTGTTCTCTTCTCTCTCCGCTCGACTTATTTATCCACACTTCTAGCAGGGGCATAACCTTGCTAGGAGTCTCTTTCAAACCACCACCACGAGGAGGTATGAGTCTGAACATCCGACAGTGCAGAAAACTAACCTTTGCGCCTTCCAACAGAAGGCTTAGAGAAGGAGTTAAGCTTAATACAAAGAGTTCTCGGTGGGCTAGTATATCAGTCCGGGGTTGTGAGTTCGAATCCCACCAAAGACTAAGGAATTTTTCACTTCCAATCGGCACGAAGATCTTTGGATGTTATAGCTGGGATATAATCTGGATGTCTACAAATGGTTAACTGCGTTAATAACAGATCACGGACTCTCAAGTGTTATCTGGTCAAGTTAAAATTCGAGGTAACACGATATAATATTGTAGACTGTACCTGGAAAAAGGCTGACATAAAAAGCCTTTCGACCACGGTAGACACATATTATATGGAGATAACATAAAAAGAAAATAATATAAAAAACATTATAAGCCGTCTCCAAGTCTCCTATGATTTAGTGATAAGAGAAATATGTAGTAATAAATTTTTTTTTTAAAAATAAAAAATTAAAATAAATTATATGGAAACACAAGCAATTGTGTTCTCCTTTAACAAATCGCCAAAGCGAACACCTAGCCTTTTTTATTAATGTAGGGGGAATAACGAAGCAGGCCACTTCTATAATGGGTCCCTTTTCGACACCACCTAACCTTAGACTACCCATTCTGGGAATGGAAATACCAATACTAGACTCCGTTAAATATTTAAGGATGACGCTGGATAAAAAATTAAGTTTTAAGCAACACGTTTTTCAAACTTGTGTTAAAGCTATAAGGTGTGGAAGAACTCTCTTTCCTCTACTAAAAATAAAAATTATTGCTATGTAGAATGTATTCGTATGGTATGAAAAAGCCTCAAATAATACGAAAAAAAAATTTGAAAATTATATATAACCTACCAAGGCATTATTCAGCAATCGACTTACATAGAAACTTTAAGGAAGATTTATTGGAAGCGGTATTTTTCAATTGACACAAAGATTCGAACATCGCAACAGGTCTTCAAATTATGATTTAATAAGAAATTCGTGTGATTGACTTCTTTACCAACTTCAGTTATAAAGATGGAAAAAGGATAAATATTACTTATAAATCAATATTGTATGTAGATATAAGGTGTTAACTAACTTTTTTCCTGAAACCCAGAATATATATTACATATACTTTTTATTATTAATACTATTTGCTGCAATACTACTTAGTAATATCTTAATTTTTATACATAACGTATTTTATTATTTCGATAATATGATGATAAATATGCGCATAAAAAATGCACTTAAAATTTGAAAATATGCACCAATAATTCTTGCAAAAAAAACCGACTACAAAAGAAATATATGTGCATCAATTCTAAACTAAAAATTTAAAAGGAAGTAATCTGTAAGAAATAGTACTCAAATCAAATACTTTTATACTTGTTGCTCTAACGGACATAGTAATATACGTTCTGTACATTCAAATGTCTATCCATAACGGTTCAGCAGATAAAGCCAAATACGACAAATAACCTCAGATATGAGCACAACCTTTATTTTTTCAACTTATTATTACTGACACAGCAATAAAAAGTAACGGTTCCAAAGATATGGCCATATAGGTTAAACAATATCACCTAGGGGACACCCTTTAATGTAAAATTTTAAATTAAACACTTTTAAAGGACAGATTCTTTGTCAATTTTAAATGTCTGTCTAAAACGGGTCGAAAGTTTGGCCATATGCATCAATTTACATCAACTATTGAGACACCCTTTAAAATTTTAAATATTTATAAATGTTATTACACGGGACATAATAGTGGAGATTCTGTCTGATTTTCAAGTGTTTGTCTATAACGGTTCAAAAGATAGGGCTAGATAGGTAAAATTATATCAATTATGGGGACACCCTTTAGTTTCCAAATTTAAATTATATACTTGATGTTATATGGGACTTAGATATACAGGTTCTTTGTAAATTTTAACCTTCTCTCTATTACGGTTCAAAAGTTTTGCAATATACATCAAATTACATCAACTATTGGGACACCCTTTAACATCTAATTATAAATATTTAATTTCTGATTATAAATATTGGACATTCTGTCCAATTTTCAAGTGATTGTCTACAATGGTTCAAATGGTTCATATATTTAAATCGAAGTCACATATGGTGACACCCTTTAATTTTTAAGTTTATTTTTTTTATTAATTTCTGTTATTGGCAGCTATAGTAATAAATAGTTTTTTAAAATTTTAAAAGGGTTCCCTTTAAGGTTCATAATACACGAAAAAAAACACGTATGTTGTATAGGGACACCTTTTAATTTTCAAAATTCTGAACTTCTTTTAAAATAGGACCAATCTGTAAGCATTTCCTTTCTAATAAAGAAAAAATTTTTAAAATCGGTTCAGAAATGACTGAGTTCTGCGGGCACAAACATAAAAAAAGCAACATTCAGACGAATTGATAACCTCCTTCTTTTTTTGAAGTCGGTTAAAAACACAGAAAATATGCAATTAAAAATATTTTTTCAATATTTTATTTAAAAAAAGTCAAGTAATTTACCAAAAAAAAACTTAGTATAAAGAAAAACGAAACAATAAATTCAACAACAAAAAATTAAGTTAAATTAAATCTAAATAAAATTATCAGAACTAAGTGTTTATATATAAGAGATTAATTTTCATTTATTGCGTTATTGGCGCAAAAAAGATATTTTTAAGGTTTTCAAACACAAAACTTTCCCGATTAGTTCTTAAACAACATCAACTGATGTTACAGGCATCAACATCAGTTGATGTTGATGCCTGTCGGCCAAAGTGCCGATTTTTCGGCATTTTGCCGATTTATACTCTAAAAAGTCACGAAATGCCGATTGCCGATTTTCGGTCAAAAAATGCAGATTTTATCAAATCAATTGGTTTGGGAATTTATGCTAAAAATTTAATGTATAAATCTTAAATTCACAATATCTATACATATAATAAAACAGTAAAAGGACCCCTTTTGTACAAAATAGCAAAAATATGCCAAAAAAAACATGCATTTATTGAAAAATATGCGCAAAAATATGCAAAAACGATTGAACGCCATTTCAAAGGAAATTTAACGATTCGCAAAGATAACTTAACCGTTTTCGTTTTATGATGCCCCGTGATAACATGCTTTTGCATGAGATTCCTAGCCCTAATGATGATAGTTAAATAAATAAAAAATCATCTGCGAGAATTGCTATTTTCCAAAGAATTGCTTTAGAAGGAAAAAAATAATTAGTAATTAATTACAACACATTTTGTAATAATAACCACCATTAAATTTAAAAGAAATACATATTAATTATTTTTTAACATATTCTCACATTAATACATATTTTTTTTTTTTAAATAAATAAAGTACTACGTTTCACCCGAAATAAGCTCAACCTATCAAAAGCCTTTGTACAATTTCCATTGTATTTGTATTTAGTTGGGCATATTAAATTCGTATTAATGTCTTGTGTTTTCCATTATTTTATTCTTGTTCTCTGGCATTATAAAGTACAATTTGATTTGATTTTTATTATTATGGAGAAATTCTATACTATTGTTTGTGTGAGTGTTTGTTTCTATAAAATTATGTTGACTTGTATTACAATATTCATGTTACTACTGCTGTACAATATTATTTTTTCATGCTATTGTCTTGTTGAATACAACTGAAAAAAAAACTTCATCTTGAATTTCACAAACACTTACACACACTTATGTAAAATTGCTCAAACTGTCACATGCAATTTGAATATTTTCGCTGTCATGAGGCATCCTTTTAACTGTCATTTATGTAAATGTTGTACTCTATGAATGAATATGTTTTTGTTTTTCTATAGATAAAAATGTTCATATTTATAAATGTATATATGCAGAAAAATATGCATATTTATGTATGTATATACATATGTATGCATATTAGAATATATGGAAATAGTTACATGTGTTATGTATGTGTAAAAGACACATATTATTACTATTACGCAAACAAACAAAGAAACCTATATTCTACATTAACTCATACTCTTAATAGGTATGTTTGCTACACATATGTATTTCTCGAGTAATAAGTTAACGAAGATAGAATGTGAGGGCCCTTAATATAATTTGAACTTTTATTGGACTAAACTGAAGAGGGCACTTGATTTACCGTACATTGTGCTTCAATTTATAACACATTGTAATACTACTCCATGATCCCATATATGTATATTATATATCTAGATATAAAAAGTGTTATTTAATGGGGGCTTAAGCACACAGATAATGACGGATTTTCCGATTCCAAGTTGCGGCAATTTTTGTTTGTGACATAATCGCCGATATGAAAATGTGCCTCGTTGGAAAATATGATTTTTATACAAGTCTGTCGGACATGTTTCCTATTAGAAGCCTAATTTCGCTTAGTACCATGAAAATATACTAGTCACACTTCTGACTACAAAATACATTTCAGCAGACGACATATACCGGATTGTGTGTAGCAATAATGGTAATGATTATTGCATCTATAGAGCGATTGGTTTGCAAGTCAAGAAAGCTTAACAGAACATTTGTCTCTCAACACCGAAAAACGATTTGCAAACAGCTATTTTTTAGAACAGGCCTATTCTTTGAATGATGCGTTTGAAAATGGCATGTATGATTTTCATTTTCGTTCTTCCTAAGTTTCACTAATATTAAAACAAAACTCATACGAATTTAGTTTAACCGCCTCACAGCCGGACATTAGGCCAAAATTTAAATTTAAAAAATGTAAAAATTTAAGTACGCAGCTCGACAGACAGCTTGAGATTTGACGTTTTGGACACTCTTAAAATCAGGAAAGTTGAGTAAATTGAGTAAATTAAATACTAACAGCTACTTATATTAATTTTTAAAAAAGTTTTATTTTAAATTTTTGTGATACAAAATTTTATTCGAAATAAAAAACCTGATTTTTTATTAAATTTTTTGTAAAAAAAAAAAAAAAAAATTTGAAAGTCAGGGCATCACGATCCTAAAAAGTTTATATATCACTGTAAAAATTGCGATCTCTACTTTTAGACTTTTAGACGTTGCGCGTTTTTTCGTAATATTTTTGCGATTTTTTTTTTTTTAAATTCTTTTTTTTTCTGTTTTTGCTCATCTTGCGCAGGTAGATAAGAATAAGAAACCTTTTTGTCGGTCATAAAATGTATTTGATTTCTAGGTTGTTTTAAATAAACTAATTGTTACTATTTTAAATAAAAAAACTTGTTCCTAATATAAGTAAGCTGTTATCTATACATACAATAAAACTGTGATTTTCTGCCTGTCTGTCTGTTTCTGTTCACATCACCTAAAAACAATTGAATGAATTTAAATAAAATTTTATGGAGAGGTACCTCAGTATCGTGGTTCAAATATAGAATATTTGTTCCGTAAAAATATCTCATTATCACGAAGGAAAAAGAACAAGTGGTGCAAGTACGTAATTTTACCGATTCAATGGTACTGCAAATTTGGCAGCAACTTTTATTTTTGTCAGCGGGTAATTTAAAACATTATTTACATTACTTTACATTAATTTTGGAGTTTTCTAAATATTTGAGAATTTTATACAAAATTTAGAATTTTATATAAAGCCTATCGTTTCTAAATAATTACCCAGTACATAAAGTAATTACATAAACCATGTCTAAAGCACTATAAAAGTTAAGACACTTACTTACTCTAGTGGATTATTTTCAAAGCAAAATAAGGACGCCGACAAATTAATTAAAAATTAATATTTTTGGAAAGTAGCAAAAAAAAAAAATTTTTTATTTCACATGGACGTTTGGAGGGTGGGATTGAAGGGATACTTCCCCCCGCTAATTAAAATTTAAGATATTTCATTTTTATGGTATTAAGGCATATGTAATCCATTTCTTTTTTACATTATTGCATTATTTTTGCAAACAATGCCAAAAATGGCATTTTAGAATCGCCAGGGTCCAATTTTAGGTTTTTGAAAATTCGCTGAATCAAAAGTTGCATTTGCCAAACACAAGTATGGGAAAACTTAAAAAAATATTGAATTTTGCAGAGTTAGGATTAGTTAGTTCTGGTCTGATTTTTCTTTCTATAGCTTTAACAGCCTATGACCATAAGAGATTTTTTGCCAAGTTTCATTAATCTAGGGGCACTCAATAAATTTTCAGGGCCAATATAAAACAAACAAAAAAAAGTTATGCCCGGCTTGATTGCCAAAAGACCCCTATGTGGGCCGAATATGACAAAAACCTTTCATTTTTTTATTTTTTTTTTTTTTTTTTTTTGATAGGAGTACGTAATTTCATGTACTCAGCATCTGAATACTGATGAAATTTAACCTTACAAAACTAACAATTTCATCTGTACTATCGCTTAAAACACTGTCTGTCTATTGTTTTGCAAGTCGTACAAAGGTTTTATGTTTTTATCTATTTAAAATTTAAAATTGATTCAAAAAGTGATTTTAGATTGCTTTCGCAATCTACATGAACATTCATACATATGTGTATTATGTGTCTCTTTTTGTATCCTTAGGAACATTATGTTCAGGCAATTTTATGTTAAATTTTATATGGAGCCTGTGTAACAATTAGGGCATCAACATTTAATTTTTTTTCTTTTGTCTTAAACTGAATATATATGTTTGTCTAACTCTGTATTAATGTCAGTGCTTATGTACAAATGTGTCAGTTGTTATTTGTTTAAGTGGGTTTATTTTATGTGAATGTGTAGAACAGTATTTGCCAGCAAGTGTATTTATGTCGGTTGCCATTTACGTTTGTTGATCTGTTTATAAGGCCGTATGTATTTACTTACTTTATTAAACGTGAATAAATATTTGTAATTGTTCGTATTTTTTTTTTTTTTTTGGTTTCTTAAGCAAATAGTAGGATTTTGAAATTTAAAATTTTGATTATTTTGATCATTACGATTTTCTCAAAAATAAAAAAAGAGACCCACAAGGTTTTAGTAAGTAAAAGCAAATATTTACTATATGTGTTCTAAACCTAGAGGAATGGAAAACATAGAGATCTTTGTTTACATACTTTTTTAATCTGCTTAATCAATTTAACCAATTAACCGTTATGTATTAACTAAATAGGATAAATAGGATTAAGTTTAAATCGATTAACGTGGATTAAATTAACTAATCGATTAACAAATTTAACACTTAATACCAACACTGTTTTCTTGTCAGTCATAAAGCTTCAAAATATTTTAATATTTCCGGATAAAATAAATACAAGGGTTAACTTCATGATGCTGTAGCAATCAAATGGCTACTAATAACGAGTTTATTTTTTTAAAAACATCAATCTGTTATGCTTATTAAAAGCTTTTGGTAGAATATTGTCGCAGCTGACAAAAAATATGAACGTGGTATTCATATGCAATAAACGTCCTGGTGGTGGCGTCCAAAAACCCCGCGGAACCCAACGTTTACTATGGGTTAATAGCACGTTATTAAGCTCAACTAAAATTACAAAAATTATTTTCAAAAAAAAAAAACTAAAAAATAGTATTTATTTAAAATATATTCTTTAAATAAGTGTAGTGCCAATAGCTTTTACATTAATTTTAATGCTGCAACAAAAGCATCAAATATACACATGTATGTATGCAATTACTTTTGAAACCCTAATAGCTCTTCCTTTCATGTGTCAGTGAAAGAAATAATGCTGTCGGTGTAAGAAGTAAAATAATTCTGTTAAAAACAAATTAGCAAATCTTTGCTTTTATTGTAAATAAGAAATTAGTTTTTAATTGCAATTAAATTTTGACATGTTTTTTTTTTTTGTTGTAATGTGACTTGTTACTTTGTAGTTAACAATTTAATGCAAATAAGAACTCTTCTATGCGTATGAACGAGCTCTTACAAACACACAAAAGTGTTTCGAACATAAATACATACATTTTACAAGAAATTATAAAATGTGTTTGCATGCTTACATATGTATGTATGTATGTATGTATGTATATATGTATGTGTATTCGTACATGTATTTATCCTTATAAATACAAGAATATATTGCTAACAAATACTTCAAGGATGTTTATCTGTATAAAATTTATATTGAGAACAGAAAAGCGAATGTGTATTTAGGACAACATGCTTATTTTGTAACATATGGGTATATACACATATACATAGACATATTTAAAACAAACATTTAATTATTTGTACTAGATATTTAAGATGTTTTTGTTTGCGATACAGGGTTTAAAAAAAGGAGATGTTACTGCGGTAAGTTACTAGTAACATAATTTTTTTAGGATAAATTAAACCTTGTGTGAAGAATATTACTCAATGCTTTTGGCCAAATTCATAATATATTATGAATTTATAATTAACTCTTTAAAGCAAATTTTAATTCACAATTATTTTAATGAATCCCTTTTAAACCAAATATAATTTTTATGAATATGACCCTTTGATTTTTTTATTATCTCCATAATATGTGTCGTTGGCCGCAGTTTTTAAAAGGGGCATAAATCGAGTCCAACAACTCCGTAATTATGGTTAAGATGAGGAGAGCGATACTATATCCTTAAACAATTAAATATTTTTCTTCGCCATGTTGACAAAGCTGATTTATGGATCTTAATTATTCGGTAATTGTATTGTAATTGTCCATATGATACTATTATATAAACTACTACTACTATTTTTTATATACCCGCCAAATGTGGAAGGGGTTTTTCTTAAGCCAGAAAAAAATGTAACAAAGGTATAGCCAGACCCATAACCCGGTAATTATACATGTCAGTACAATGTAAGAAATTCTTAATAAAAAGCTAAGCCCAATTCTGAATTAATTGTAGCCGGAGTACTACATTGGGACTCCTCACTATAACATTTTCTTACGACGAAATAAGTATTTAAATATTTTATTTAAGTACTAGCTGTGCCCTCCACGTCTTGAGCGTTCTGACAATATTTTTCTCGATTTTGCTTCGAAAGTACTCCACACCAATTGTAAGACTCTTACTTTTATAGTGCTTCAGTTATGGTTTATGTATTTACTTTATATAAAGGCACCCATTTCTGGAAGAAATTCTAAAATTTCTAAAAAATTAAAATAAATATTGTAAAGCTCGGTAAGAGGTGTTTAAAATATTTGAATAACAATGTAATTCCATAAAGTAAAAATACAAATCAAATACAGATTTCATTCAATTGGCGCCCTCTTTAGCGCAATTTTGTTCAAAAAAATATCCCACTTTCAATAATAAAAGGTGCGCAACCGTGTTTAAAATATCCTGGTTTTAAACCGAAAATTGCGTTTTTTCATGCTGTTTCTCCACTTTCTCTTGGAAATGAGATATTTTTGTAGAAAAACAGTATCCTATATTGGAATCAAGATGCTAAGGTACCTTCTCACAAAATTTTGTCAAAATCCATGCAGTAGCTTTTACGTAATGCGACCACAAATGAAAATCAGACAGATAGACAAACGGATTTGTTGTTCTTTTTTATCTACCTCCCATAGTGAAAGGTGTTGTTCTTAAGCCAAAAAAAAAAAAATTAACAAATGTAGAATTAAACAGACCCATAAGCCTGTAATTAAGCATGTCAATACATTCTTAATAAAATACAATTCTTAATAAAAGCTAAGCCCAATTCTAAATTAATTTAAGCTGGAGTTCTACGACCCCTCACTCCAACATTTGCCTACGACCCAATATATATTTAAGAATTTCATCTAAGTATTCACGAAAGTGGGAATGTTGTATTGCGATATTACTAGAACCAACAGGAAAAATGGTTTCAGAAATGGAGAATCAAATACCAACACAATTATTTCTTCTCATATATTTGATTAACTATTTGGTGCGATTTGCTTAGTACCTTAAATCTCAAAGGTTAAATACTTGGTCCTTTTTTCTTAAATAATAGATAATGGAAGAAAAATTAATAGTGGAAAGCACACCTAGATGTATCTTATTAAATATCAAATAGTTCATAAATTATAAAGATTTAAAAAAAAAATTCCTTTTTCTTGAAATTTCAAAAAGGACTTTGGTCCTTTTTTCCAAAATAAAAACATTGTGTTTTTTCATAAATTATAAAGATTTAAAAAAATCCCTTTTGATTTTGAAGGCTTTCTCGAAGGTCTATTTACTCCCTGTTTTGCAGGCACAAAGCCTTCTGTTTACATTCCGTTCGCATTCCATTCTTATGTCTTTTTTACACAGATTGTCTATGCGGAGCAGGGTTTCCATTGTCGCTTCTACCGGCAAGCATTCCAGAAGGTCTTCCGAAAATTTTCTGCTAGAAGGCCTTTAATTTTATTTCTCTTAAAAGGGTTTTCGTAGCGAAAAACTAAAAAAGAAATATTCTGTTTTAATTTTAAGCACTTAATAAAAGTTTTAATTAATACCAAAAATTATATTTCGAATCGTATTATATACATTATTCATTTTTAATCAATCATGATTCCTTGAAAGTTTATTAAATAAATATTTTATGAATATTTTCTAGAAAATTGAAAGAAAAATAAAATAAACTTTTTAAAATGGAAATGGTTGCTATGATTTTTTGATTTTGTTTAGAAATTTAGATTTGGCTTTCTTGAACTTTTCATTTAGTCTATTAAGTTTTAAGCATAAGAATCTGAGTTTATATTCAGCAGAAAAATTGGAAAAAATCCACTGATGAGCTAGTTGAGCACTAGCAAAATAGCTATCTGGGATGCTTTCCCCATAGTAATCAATTTCGATTGTTATATTTTTTTGAAATAAATTTTTTATATTGCACTCAATAAATATTTATTTAATAAATTTTTAATAAATAATTGAAATATTTATTCTATCAGTCTATCGAAGCATCTGAATTTCACTTAGCAACGAAGTAGATAAAGGCCATTCAATGAAAATTTTGTATTTTAAATAAGAAATCTAAAAATAGAATATCATGTTTTTGTCATATAAAATGAGTATACATTCCCTAGTAAGAGAATCGAAGTAGGAATGCGTACTGGATTTTTTAGAAGAAAGCAACCAAGGCCTTCTAAAAGGCCTTCTTTGAAAGGCACATTAAAATGAGGATCGTATCGGAGAGAAGGTCTAAGCAGGCCTCTTTAATTTTACCACTCGATGCGTTTGCGTGGGAGCCACTGGTCTAAAAGTGTGGGCGTAACAATACCATCTGATATTAAACATCGTTTTAAACATCCTCTTCTCGAAACGTTGCATTCCAATTGTAATATACATTATAACAATTGCTCTAGCTTTAGCTAGAATAAAAGTAATATTATTAAACTAAATATAACAATTTATAACTAACATAATATTGTTCAGCCTCATATTAATATAAAATAACAACTCTTTTTTGTAAAGGCTCTTAGCTATTCATACACAAGATGCGTGTGTATTTTAAGAAATGAATGAACGTTCTCAGTTAATGTGTGTACCAATGCGCCCCAGGAAGCAAAAGTTATGGCGTTAACGTTATTGTGTTTAAATATAAAATGATGTTATAAACTCAATTTCTATTTTACAATTGAATGCGTTCAAATGTCATGTCACCATATCAGTTCTAATGGTGATTAATAGAATTTGAATAACGCACATTTGCAAGAATATTAAGAATGACAACATTTCTTATGCTTTCTTGTGCTCTTTCTTCGACAAAATATCTCGTGTGAGTTCTTTAGATGATTGTTAACTACAACACCAATAGCTTTCTTCTTCCTACAACTATACACTGCATACGGAGATATCTTTTGAAAGATAGAAATTGAAAGCCAACAAAAGTTAACCTAAAAACAACAACCACGACATCTGTAAAATCATGTGGGAGACAAGCCCACCCAACTACGATAATTCGACATTTCCACCAAACGACGACAACTATTTATATAACGTCTGAATGAACACTTCATATAGGAGCTTAAGCTATTGAAAATATGTTTAGTATGGATATGAAAAATACCCTTGACAAACGCTGTTACTGTGTATATATGTACATATGTATGTATGTATGTTTCATTGTGTGAATGCGTGTAAGAATATTTCCATTTATTCATAAATGTTGTGTTGTATGCAACAAGCAAAATATTTGCATTTTCACACTTACGTATAAATTCATATACCAAAGTGTGTACGTCAAGTGATACAAGTATTTAATTTAATATTCTTATTTTCATAGCTCAGTATGTGTGTGTCTGTCTGTCAATGTGTGTAAGTACCATATTAAACTTATAGCCAAACACCCAGCTAAACTTCTGTCATCTATGTTAATTTAAAAAGTTTTATTTTTTTTTAATTCTTTTCACTACTCTGACATTTGAAACATTAAAGAAAAGAAGAAATAATAGCGAGTTTAATCCCAGAAACTAGTAAATGCTCTTGATGCAAATTATATTAAAGTTATGGTGTCTTTGAAAAGCAGTAAAATACTTAAGCTTGTTTGGAAAAAGTTATGAAAGTGTGAAACAATTTTTAATTTGAATATTATTATTAATACTTCCGTTCGGAAGTGGAATTAAAAATTTTGTTTTTCTTGCTTGGAAAACATTTTTAACTTTTAATAATTTTCTAATTGGAATTGCAGTTTTTCGCATCTTAAAGTTAAAATTACTATTTGGTACAAGTTTTAAAATAGGAAAACATTTAATTGTCCAAAAAAAATATATATGTATTGCATGGCTCTCTTGATCTAAACAACAAGATAAAGAAATAGTTATAGAATAATAATTACGTATAATCAGTGTGTTCCAACCATTTCGGTTTAACTTAAGCGATTAAGAGCTAAACCAGCGCTATGTTCGAACTGGAAATTTCACTTTTTTAAGCTTTTGATTTTAGTATATTCTCGGAAATTATTTGCTGCCATAGCAAGATTCAAGCTACTTTAGTCCGAACAAAATATTGATGAAATGATACTTTCGCAGTTATTTCGAATTTTTTTTTTTCATATTTTATTTATTAAATCTTCAATAGTCGAATGTAACCAGGTTTAGTTAGTATGTTACGGGCCAATGGATTTAGATGCGTTCCAAGCTTCATTAAATACGTTTAATACCTTTCGCTAGTTCTGCTTTAACTGATGGAAAATATAGATCTTTGTGACTGTTCTTGTTTTTTTTTTTTTTTTTGTATATACCAGCAAGCAACTGTGATCCGTTGTAGAATGTTCTTTTAGCGCCTTTGGATTTTTTCTATACTGCTAGCTGAGTTAGTGTCCCATAACTGAATTCCATATTGTTTTGGAGATCGATTTCAAAAAACCAGATTAATTGGACTGCTTTTAATTTCATTTGTGTTAACTTTGTTTCTATATGAGTCTTCCAAGTATACCAAGGACTTCGACGTCTGAAAGCTGTTTGACGACTTTATTATTTATGCGTTGGTGGGGGTTATAATCTTGCTAAGCGGACTCGGTTACTAGTTGGAATAATTTGCTGTAATCATTTGCTGCCAATACAACTCCATATACAAAGGTTAACTTATTCCAGGAGACTGGGTATTTAAATAACCATAAAGTGATGACAATTAAAAATTCATGTGGGGGCCAGATGATGGGTTATTGTAGTAACTATGTGCCAAATTACTCGTATTGAATATAAAATTTCATTAAAATTGCACAGATCGATAAATGGGTTAAGCAAAGCTTATAATTTATGTCAGTAAAAGTATCGAAGCGACTACGTATGGCCGAACAGTATTTCCGCTAACAGGTTAAAATATGCAATATATGCATCCTGAAATATGAAGCGTCTTTTTGCTTCTTTGTAGCCTGCTAACGAAAACTTGTAGCTGCAGTAATGAAGTAGTAAATGAAACATAAAAAGAACTTTAAGGGTGAACAAAGTTTTAACACAAAAATAAATCTATTGAATTCTTGTTTCGAATCTGTGGTCTTTATAATAAAAAG
This sequence comes from Phasia obesa, assembly GCA_949628195.1. Lineage (NCBI taxonomy): Eukaryota > Metazoa > Arthropoda > Insecta > Diptera > Tachinidae > Phasia > Phasia obesa. The sequence goes on from OX451218.1 coordinate 122,629,554, forward strand.
ATGGTAAATGCATTGCAAGTTGTACATGATTTCGTCAAATAAATATTGTATCCTACAACTATAATAAAAGCACATAATTTATAGCAAAACAAATCAACAACCATATAAGATTGAATTTTTTAATTACAAACTTCTTTCATCGATTAAGTTCCGTCATTGAATGTACAGCTGAATATGAAGCAAAAGTCTTCCTTTGCACACACATCGGTTGTTGAAATTGAGTATAAGTCATCTAAAAGTGGCAACGCATATACTCAATGATAATAAAAGTCAATCAGTTTATTTACGGAAATCGTCGGAAATCGGAAACGTTTGAAATTTATCACCATGATTTTAAAATTGGAAATTTTTTTTCGAGTTTTAGTTTGCCTAAAACTAAACAAAATGCATTAAAACAAAAATTTTAAGTCATTTAACCTCTGCCAGACACTTTAATCCAACGGAGAGACATTAAAGTTAAACTATTTCCTACTTTCTTTACGAAATTACATAAAAAAAAACTCGTTGAAAATATTAATATTAAACGAGTAAAAAATACTTTTTATCTCATTCTTATGCACTAAGTAGTTGTAATATTTTATCTGTTGCATTACCAGCTAATGAGCTCATTTAACATTTTTCAAACAATACCCAGTGCAAAGAATAAAAATGGAATATTGTATGAATAGATTTCCCTTATTTTGTTATCTAACAAATATTTTTGGCGGATAAAAAAACGAACGGAAATTGTGAGTTAGATCAAAATAAATTTAATTCATACAATTTTATTAAGGGCGCTAAATTTTTTATAAATAAAAACTGGGGGGTTACTACGAATTTCGATTCGAAAGAAAAATTATTCGAAACACAATGTAAAAGACATACAAATTCGAATGATTTTTCTTTCGAATGGAAATACGCAGTAACCCCCTGTACTGTATATTTCTTTATTATAATTATTAAAGAATTCAAAGCAGTTTCTTTTAGTTTAAAAATTTAAACTTTACAGAAATTTTTTTTTTTACTAATTAAATGTTTTAATCAATTTTAAATTAGAGTTAAATTAGTTTTTTAAGATCCAAGTATATATTTATTTAAAACAGAACAATTAATTATTTAATTAAATTTAAATCTAAAACCAATTAAAACCTTTAATTGGTGAACATATTTTTTATGTTTAATTTAAGCAAGCCCTTGCAATTGCAGATAATTAAAGGTTTTGAGAAAACTAGTTATTGTGAACATCTACGGAAACACTATCCGAGCTGCATCTATAGTTCTCTGGGCCACTCAGACGTAGCTTTATAGAAAAGAAAAGGCTGGGCTAAGTATCAGGGAAAAAAATCCTAAAAAGTAGTAGCAACACTACGAAATACTTTTTTTTTCTTAAGCACTGGTTGTTAATTTATTTACCATTAAAAAAAAACTGACCTTAAAGAAACATATTGTGATACGATTTTTTCGATCTTACCCTTAAGTTTTAATATAAAATGTTTCAAGTGCAGTCACACAACTTACTTCTGCAAAGCAACAAAACAAAATGGAATTTTCTTCAGTCACATCTTTGGTTTTCTTTTAGCTAAGGGATTTCTTCTCCTTTTTGCACCTTTTGTTAATGACTAAAATCCTTTAGAGAATTTACACAGAGCAAAGATAAATTAATGATTTTAATTGTTGGTTATTGTACTTCACAGATACCATTACTTGGCCCTCTTACCATTACCCAACAAATAAATTAAAATGGTGGTGTAAGAAAAAATAATTGTAAAAAGGTGGTGTTTAAATACAATGAAAAAAGGCTAAAATGAATTGACAAAAACTATACTTATAGTGTTTTCTTGCACCTTTTGTTCTTGACAATAGTATTCTTTCAATTGTATAATTTATTTTAAATTCATAAAGATTTTTTCATTATCTTAATGTTTTTTATGATAAATGGCAGTTGAGCATTAGCGATTCAAGTAATTCTAAGACTTAATTATAATCATTACTTAAAAGGAGACATTTATTATTACAATTATTGTTTCTTTTGCCCTTATACAAAAGAAATAAAGTCTACTTGAAGTGTAGTTTAAGACAAAATTTTCATATAAAATTCGAAATAAAATAGACTTGAAGTAGATTTTATTTTTTGGAAGGGCATAAATACTTAAATTTTCAAAATTTTATAAATAAAAAAAAATTAAAAATATATATTATTTCTTTTTTTACATCCCAAAAAACTTATTAGTGTTGCAAACGCTAACTTTTCGAAAAAAAATCCTTAAAAGTTACCTTTTTTTTATCTATAACTCTAGATGTTGAGGATGTACCAAAATTTCTTCGTATTTTAACGGAATCTACTCAACCAAGCCACAAACATTTTTAAGAGTATCTGAACTTTTTTCTTTTTTTTTTTTTGTAACACAGCATAACACACTGTGTAATTTTTTAAGTCATGGTAAAATAACCATATACGGACACCACTACGTCATAAAAGACCAAAAAAAAAGACCACTGTCTCCCAGTTTTGCCCAAAGTGCAGGTTTTTTTTTATGGGCCCTCAAAGATATGGGGCCTCGATGTCATTTTTGCAAAAAAATGATCATTTCCTTAAGCTCATATTTTGCAAACCGTTTGAAATTTTGATATACTCTCTGAGGCAAAGTTGTAGCTCTTGTCACAAAGAACAAAAGTCATAAAGAAATAAAATCAAAAAAAACTTCATCTTCAAGGTCAAAATCGCAAAAAACTTTAAAAAATTCAATTTTTTTACCTTTTTTCCCCTGTTCAGGCCCATAGGTAGCAAACCGTTCAAAATTCAAGGAAACAATCAACTACAAAAATGAATCTAAGATCAATAAACAACTTTCTAGAACATATGAACTTCCTAGGAATGATTCTTAACACCGTTTAGGTAGCGCTTAGGTAGCAAAAGTGAAAAACTTTTGAAGTTTTTTTTGATTTTATATGTTAACAATTTTTGTTCTTTAAGAGCTACAACTTTGCCTCAGAGAGTATATCAAAATTCCAAACGGTTTGCAAAATATGAGCTTGAGTAAATGATCATTTTTTTGCAAAAATGACATCGAGGCTCCACATCTTTGAGGGCCCATAAAAAAAAAACCTGGAGGACTTTGGGCAAAACTGGGAGACAGGGGTCTTTTTTTTGGTCTTTTATCACGTAGTGGCGTCCGTATATGGTTATTTTTTTCTCGTGTTGCACTGTGTAATCGAAGAATTCACTGCCTTATATTATTAAAAAACAAAATAGTGACAAACTTTTTTAATTCCAACTTATGTAGTCAAATTAAACACAACAAAATGATATGCGTTATCTACTGGGAAATGTTTTGTAATTTAATAAATGATTTTTTTTTTTTATATTTTAAATATCCAAAAACTATGACAAGTATAAACACCGTTGCTATAGATATTATAATTTTTCACAATGAATAAAACTTAATATTTGTTATGAAATCGATGTTGAGTATTTCATACGAATTAAACCACCAACTATTTTATATAATAAAATTATAAAAAAAAATACGTCAATGGCAATATACATATCTACTAACAATGAACTTTACAGAAAAGTATGCTTCGATATTTGATATGTTTAAATCATTGTAAGTTTTAATTAATATTTTCATTTTAATATATGCAATACTAATTTTAATGAGAAAAATAAATCTAAAAAAAATATTTAATATTTAAAAGCCAAATATCACATATCGGTTTGGGTACGAATAATTAGGATTTCAAAGTAATCAGAAATGAAAAATAATATAAAATGGCTTTAAGTAATAATCATGGTGGGAATTTTTAGGTGACTTAGTCATATACTATTCTTTGCCTGGTTTGAAGTTCATTTCATTAAAAGACTTTTACCCCCACAGTGCTTCATATGATTTCATATGATATGCTGTTAAAACAGAAGATTGTGTTCAGCGAGAGAGCTTTATTTTGTCAATAAGCAAAAGTAAATTTTTAGCAGTTGGTCGGATGAGCAATTAAAATAAGTATGACATTTCATGATGACAAGCTAAGTCTAGTGTTGTGGAAACTCATTTATTTATCAAACAATTTATTTTACGTTAAATAAGCTGGCTAGAGGTATAGAACTTTATGTTGGCATTACTTTTCAAGATGGCGCCAGATTTAACAGTTGTCAAGTGATTTATGCTCAGTTTGGTTTGGCAATTCATCATGAAGAGACTAACGCCTGAACAGTAAAGCGTAGATTAGTCGAATGTACCCAAAACGAGATTACCATTGTTCCCGATTTTCATAAGCGAATTTTGTTTAGCGATGAAGCGCACTTCTGGTTGAATGGCTACGTCAACAAACAAAACTGCCGCATTTGGAGTGAAGGTAATCCTCAAGTGTATGTCGAAACACCATTACATCCAGAAAAACTGACTGTTTGGTGCGCTTTGTGGGCTGGTGGAATCATTGGTCCGTACTTTTTCAGTGGCCAGAACGTTACAGTCAACGGTGATCGGTATAGAGCCATGATTACTAACTTTTTCATTCCTGAATTGAATAACCGTGATGTCCAGGAGATGTGGTTTCAACAAGACGGCGCAATATGTCACGTAATATGTCGTACAACAATAGATTTATTGAAAGACACGTTTGGTGACCGCCTAATTTCACGTTTGGGACCTGTGAATTGGCCTCCAAGATCATGGGATTTATCACCGCTAGACTACTTTCTGTGGGGCTATGTAAAGTCATTGGTCTATGCGGATAAGCCACAAACGCTTGACCATTTGGAAGACAACATTCGCCGTATTATTGCCGATATACGGCCACAAATGTTGGAAAAAGTCATCGAAAATTGGACGTCCAGATTGAACTACATCCGCGCCAGCCGTGGCGGTCATATGACATATTCGATGTCAATCAAATAATCCGTCGTTGTTTTATTGCAACTTAAAGTTCTATACCTCTATAAAAAACACCCTGTTCCCAACTGAAATAAAAAAATCCATATAAAATCCTCAAAAATATTCGTATAGTAAAATTGTTAATATTTTAAAATAAAATATTTGTATTTATTTTTCCCAATATTCCATTGTTTTATTGTTTTTCATTTTAATTTTTCTCTTTTTTATATTAAACCTGTGTGGCTATGTTTACATTTAACTATTTAACACCATAAATAAATTACTAAATATGTATAAATTTACCAAGGTTAAATGCATTTTTAAAATTCGCATTTTTTATTCTGATTTCATAAGCATTTAATAATGATTACAATAAAATATTACTCATATGCTTAGTTAACTCGAATAAAATATTGTACAGTGGGAAATGAAATTTTTGGAAGGTTCATGCAAATACTTAACTTAATTTTTAATTAAATTAAAAATATGTAAATTAATAAACAGCAACTTATTTTAGGCATTTTTCTATTTCTAATTCACGTAGTTTACTTTGTATTAAATTTTAAAAAATTGTGTCATGCATTTCATAAACTCTATAAGTAATACTTTTTCTAAAATGTATGATATTTTTGGTTTTCGAACATTTATGGCCAAATATCAGCATATAAAGAAATTTCAGGCACGAGTTCAAGTGTTTCCAACATTATAAATATTTTAATATATGTTTTCTGTTATTCCGACGAATGAAGTTGCTTTGTCTCTGCCAAGGAATGCATTGATAAATTGTTTTCGTGTTCACTTTCAAAGAAAAATACTACAAAAACCTATCAAGAACACTCAGCTCAATCCAATAATTCCCTAGAGGTCAAGTATTTAGTATACTAGAGTATCAGTCTGGAGTTAAGGTTTCAGAATCTGATCTCTTTCATTACAACATTGGCTGTAATTTACTGCTCTGTGATGAGAAAAAAGTCAATAACTTTTCAGTCGCCTTTGTGAAATCACTACAGTCGAGAGTAAAGGCTAGTGGCAAAATAAGCCTCAATGAAAGTAAGGTGGTTGTAATATCCAATTGGTATCAGAAATCATTAAGAAACGAAGGGAGTCGAAAAGCCACTTGTTTCCTCAAAACAATGGCTAATATCTGTCTCGGACGTAAAGCCAATGGATTTTTCCTTATGGTCTGGTAGCTAATGTATCTACTAAAATAACAGACAATCAACTTCTCAAAGAGAACGTGATTGGGACAAATAACATTGCAGCTACAATCATACCGATTGTAAGGCTTTTCCAGACAGATTCCAAATGTTCAAACTTTCAACAATTTTCGTTGGTAACTCTTCAAGCGCCAACTCCTTTATACAAATTTTATATGGCAGTGATAGATGGTCCCTCAAAAGTACAAATCTAATATAATACATAAAGCTTGCTTCTAACCATAACGATTCCTAGAAAAATGCGGCTAGTCGTTATAGATGATAATTGATTCCTATAAGAAATATAAATTTTTTAATAAAATTTTATCACTTAGCATTTCAAGATTAATCCAGGGGTACCACAACGCTCTATTCTTTCTCCTACCCTATATTTCTTTTTTTTCTTAATGACCTTCTTTGTCAAACTTTCAATCCTATCTACTCTTTCGCAGATGACAGCACCATTTGCCATTCGTATGCATTTAGACCGAACCAGTTGAAGGTGCGGTCGAAAAGACAAAGCATGAATGATACGATCAATCACGATCTTATAACAATATGCGAATGGGAAAATCCAGTGTGATGTTCGATGGACTAAACACATTTCTCAAGTCTCTCAAGAAGCTTTTAAGTGCCTCGGTTTCCTGAAACGGTGTAAAAGATACTTCACTCCATCCGATCTTCTTACTATTTACACCACCTATATCCGGCCGAAAATGGAATACAACTCTCATGTATGGGCCGGCGTGCCAAAGTCTATTATGATGCTGCTCGACCGCGTACAAGAGATGGCCAAGAAGCTCATTGGTGACAGTAGGGTATCCAACTCTATTTTCATTCACTTGAGCATAGACGCAATGTGGGGTGTATATCACTGTTTTATCGTTACTACAATGGTATGTGCTCTAATGACGCATTACAGGGAAAATTCGTTTTTTTAGCAGAACTGTTCGTATGTGGAATAAACTCGCTCCAGAGGTCTTTTCTGTCACTTTCAATGTAGGAAAATTCAAATCGAATGTCCACAAACACTACTCCCTCTTTCCTCCTTCCCATAACCTAATTTCCTAGTTCTGCCACAATTTTAACTAAAACTTAGATTTTTTGCTAAAAAAAAAATATACATAGAATATACATCCACATTTTAAATGACTGTTTATGGTTTAAAAAAATATCTTAGATATGTTTAAAACAAAACAACGACAAACAAATTTACTTCTACATTTTTTGTTTCTTATTCATTACTGCTAGAACTTTTTAAATTTAATTTGATTTTTTATTTTACTTAATGACACCGATTTCCTATATTTTCTCTGTATGTAAACTACATCTGTGAAAATGATTTCGTACCACAAATTTTATTTGGAATTTTTCTTCAACTACCACATGGTTTTTGAAGCGCTTGAACACACATCTGTTGTGGCCAAGCTTTTAAAAATGGTCATAAATTATTCACTTAAAATTTTGTGTATATTTTTGTGTCTTTTTTAGAAAATCATACACACCAGTATATAAAAATATCTTTGTTTGTATAAAAATATTAGCCGTAGCAGTTAAGGTTTGTTAAACAAAAAGCAAACAAAGAAATAAATTGAAATATAGGGTGGTGAGGTATTTAAAAAAAATATTTTTTGGTATTTTTTAAAGTTGTTATTTAATATAATCTAGGTTATAGTTTGGAAATATGTCCACATTATGTGAACATATTTCACTCTTTTTTAGATATTGTCCTTAAGCTGTTGGAGAGTTCTTGCCTTACCTTTTAAGTAGCCCCATAGAAAAACAATTCGGAGCCCAGCGAATGCGCTAAGCAGTTAAACTAAGGAAAACGAGATACTATTCGAACGCTAAAATTTCCAGTCAGGTGAACCATAATTGGACGAATCGTGTGATTCGTCCAATTAATCATCATATGACTGGATGAAAACAATGCGTCTACCAAATAGCAACACATCAACTAGCGAGTTTAGAACATGGCTGGCAAGACTATTTTCATACCCATTGTTTAGGAGTTAAAGACACTCTAAACTCCTGCCACGCTATTGATGACTCTGTTGAAGTGTTAGATCACTTCAGATTAAATCGCCCTTTCTGCGATTTAGTTCTAATCCATAACGTTATACCCGGAAGTTCTTCACAAATAACTGGTCACAGAGATTTGGGAGAATTCCTGTAGGTTTGGACTCTGGCTAGACCTGGTTTCAGTTTCAGGCCCTGGCAAACTTCGCCCGCAAAACCCCGAAAGCATTGGCATCAAGATGTTAGAAGTCAACAATAGAGAATATACAACAATAGACAAAGACAATATGCAACATGAGTGAGTTGGGCAAGCTGTATTACAACCCAATGATCGTTTCCGAAGTTAATATACACAACACTGAGCATTTAAATTATGGCATTTAACGTTCAACAACCTTCTTCAATTTTGGGTACCCCATATTCTGCAATTTTGTCAAGTAACGTGACTATTAAAGAAAAATTGGTCCTGCTCGATCACTATTAGTTTGTAAATAGACTCGTTATTTTCTAGGGACAGTTCTTGAAAACAGCATTTGTTTTTAACCTCTGAAGCAATTTAATCTTTTAAAGAAAAAGGTGTAAATTATGTAAAAATTTTTTAAAATACCGACTAGACATCAGTAACTGCTTAGAACGTCACCTGGTGGAAGTAGCGCTTGGTAGTGCGCTATTCTATCAGTGTGGAGGTTGCTTGTTCGATTCTCGCCAAAGACTCTGGGTGTTTGCTGAAGACAAAACAGAAGCCTTACAGCTGCTATAATCTTTAACAAAAAGAAAATAATTTCTTTCACCTTAACGATGTTTACATTTCGAACCGTATGAGGTCTTTAGGTATGCAGAAGAGCGCAGACAGTTCCTTGTTACCGATAAAGCTGAACAAATCGGCAATTGTTATAGCAGAAGCTCTATTTAAAAATTTCTCTTTAAACAATCAGATGTTGAATGTTGACTTGAATGTTTTGTGCTAAACATAAATCTTAAATATCAGAAATTTTTCGAAGCTAAGGCTAAAACCAAAGAAAAAGAAAATACAACGTTAACAAAACATTTTTATCATAACGTTACTTATGCGCTACCCAGTATTTGCTAACTAAAATAAAAAATGTTAAAGTATTTTCGTTATTTCCTGAACTATTTAAGCGAATTACTTTATTGTATTTATGTTTGAATATGCTTACATATGTAGTTATGTGTTAAATAAAACTACATTGAATTGCTGCATGCAACAAATCATTGAAATACTTTTTTGTTATTTTTGTAACAATAACTTTATAATGGCTGCATTGCATTTAGAAATGGAATACAATGGCTGTAGTAATTTCGAAATAAAATATTTCATTTCTTCATTTATTTAATTGCTTTTGTGCATATTTATATTATAAAGTTTCTATTTCTTTGTTGCTGTTCTTGTTGTACATTAGTATTTTTCGATTTAAACTATAAATTTAATTACACATTTATTTTAGAAAATTAATTTGTAGAAACTAAAATCATTTTGTGCAATTTAATTTGAAAAATCTCACGTTCTATTTAACAAAAAGTTCGTTAATGAATTTTCGAACTTTTCCGACCTTTGCTAATGACTACTTAATTTTATTTTATTGTAAATATTTTTAAAATTATTGGAAAACTTTTTGCTACGTCACTACGTTATTTTGCTAAGTGAAAAGGAGATGAAACAGATTTTATTTATTACATGATAATTAATGAAAAGTAGACAAGATGGGGAGTTATTTAGTTGATGGTTGAAAATGAAATCGAAATTCTTTTTGTCTTTTTAACATAAAATGTTTTTAATGGGAACTTAGGTATTAAATTAAATATGTGTTCGGTTATGCAGGGGTCACTTATTACTTTTGCATTGGGAACCTCAAAACCAATCCCACTTTTATTATATTTTAATACTCTTCTTACAAAGCGTTTAGTTTAAAGGAGTTCTAATAGTCATTATTTATTTTCATTATTTTTTTAATAATATAGTCGGGATTCCTTAATGACCGGATATAGGAAATCCGCAAAATGCAAATAAATAAAATTTTACAAAATATTGTGGTTTAGTCTACTCTCTTTTAATTTTTGCAAATTTATTTTTATAATAACATTTATTATAAAATGACCTGAATTATAAGCCGCTATACAAAAATATTATTTTACACAAAAAATGCAGCTCAAAAGCGTCAAAACAAAACACCAACAACGTATTTGTCTTAGGCCATGATCAGATAATTCAGCGAACATTTATTTTTTACATTTTATTCTGTTTGAACTATTATTATAGCTTATAGTTACTTTTGATTTGATATTTTTGAAATATTTTATAAGAAATTTTAATTTTGTTATTTGCCAAATTTGGCCAAATTAATAAAAAAATAAAAATTCATAAAATATAATAGCTCTTCCCCCAACAAATAAATGGCATTTTTATTATAAAATGCTATGGGTAATCAGTATAACATTAAATAAATAATGTTTAGATTCCTAAAAATTTTATAATTAATCAGCCTTATTGCTAAACTCGACGTCGACGCCGTCATCAATTTTTATATGCAGTCAAATTTAGTCGTAGTAATTTAGTAATTTGGGGGGATGTGTTGACGTCGACGAGTTATCGATATTTTTGAAAACTTATTTATCACCCCTAAGTAATTTAATTTGTTTTTGAAATTTGAGCGAAAAAATTAATTATTTATTTCTAAATTGAACCAAAAAATGTTACATTTGTTTGACTCCAGTGAAAGTAGTAATGAAGAAAATAAAGAAAAGCTCAAGATTCAAAGGAAAATATTTAGACAAAGATCATCCATATTCAATTTGCCGGACAGCACGGAAGTAATTAAGTAGTTTACAAACGTACATGCATTTTTATAAAAAGTATTTTCAAAAACATTGTTTTTCTATTTGTTCTATTTGTTTATGCAGATTCATAGAATACTATCGTTTGAAAAAATTGGGATTTAACTTATCGAACCTTATTTAATGAAACCATATCGGTCTGCCCAAGAAAGAAGTCCTGAGCCAGTTTTCAATAGTATACATGCATCGGCAAGAAACATGAAAATCGCTTCCGTTATTTACTTGGTGCTCGTCAGCTCCATTAAAGCAAACAAAATTGTTAACGTTTGTGCTGCTTTACATAACATTTGTATTCAGTATCGCAGCTATACTGAAGATTATAATACGCCAGCAAACACTGAAAGTATAACCAATAGTTTTGATACACTTTCTGAAAATTTGACAAGAAATGAAGCTCAACAAATAAGAGAACAAATAAAACAAATAGCTTTTTGTACTCTTTTTTTATTAAACTAATAATATACGTAAAGCAAAACAATTCAGTTTATTAATGTTCATAACAGAAAATGCATAAGAACGACTAGATTAAGAAAAAAAAAACGTAAAATATATTCAAATTAAATGTTAAAAATTTGGTGAAACAGAAGATCCATGAAAAAAAGTAAAAATCAGGTTAAAAGTATTAAGCTACAGATATTGGTTCCGCAAAGCTTCTAATTCCTTATTTTTTATTTCAATTTTTATTTTCTTTGGTGGAATTTCGCTTTCAAAAACTTTTTGTTCTCTTTGCTTTTCCACGAGACTTGATTTTTTTTCTCAAGTTTTTTATTTTCCAGTTCAGCAATAAGGGTCTCAAACTGTTTTACAGTCGTCACTTTTAATTTCCTTTCCATTTCAAATTTTTGTTTCTGTTAAAAAAAAAGCACAACTTCACTCTAAACTTCAAAAATTTTATTGACAAAAACAAAGTAATTTCAGTCAATGTCGGCGTTAAATCGCCTTCATAAATACTATGTCTGTGACAATAGTAATCGCTTACTGACAATATTGACGGCAACAATGCCGTGAGTGAGCCGTCGACGTCATTTATGTCTCTCTTGACTTCCGAAATATGGCTGAATATTTTTGATTTATTTAAAATGTTTTATCAAAATTTCTTTCATAAATTTGTTATAAATCGAAAATGTAATTTATAAATATTACGCTTAATATATTTTATTAAGTAATTAATAAAATACTTAAACTTAATTGTTCTTTAGACTCGAATATTTAAATTTTACCCAACAATTCTGGAGATTTTTGAGCAGGGCCCGCAACGCACTATGCAAATTTCAAATTGTGATTAAATTCAGAATTTTTGAAAGATAATAAATTATCCTCAATAAATGTTAGCAAATAAATTATTGCTTTTGCCGCCACAAGCGCTAAACTAAGAGAATTTTATGAAAACTTAATTAACAAAACAATGAGGTCTTACGAAAATAATTCTGAAAAACTTTTTTTAGGCGAAATTTGGTTTTCAAGTAGTTTAATATATTTGTAATTAAATTTAGATTTATAATTTATATATAATTTATTTATTTATTGCTCTGAAAACGAAATTTTTTGGTTGAAAATTACCTAAATTTGATAAAAAATAATATATAAGTAATAAGTAATAAGTGATTTTTTAAGAGCTTGAGAACTTTTTTTAAAAAAAAACGCATAAAATTTGCAAAATCCCATCGGTTCTTTATTTGAAACGTTAGATTGGTCCATGACATTTACTTTTTGAAGATAATTTCATTTAAATGTTGACCGCGGCTGCGTCTTAGGTGGTCCATTCGGAAAGTCCAATTTTGGGCAACTTTTTCGAGCATTTCGGCCGGAATAGCCCGAATTTCTTCGGAAATGTTGTCTTCCAAAGCTGGAATAGTTGCTGGCTTATTTCTGTAGACTTTAGACTTGACGTAGCCCCACAAAAATTAGTCTAAAGGCGTCAAATCGCATGATCTTGGTGGCCAACTTACCGGTCCATTTCTTGAGATGAATTGTTCTCCGAAGTTTTCCCTCAAAATGGCCATAGAATCGCGAGCTGTGTGGCATGTAGCGCCATCTTGTTGAAACCACATGGCAACCAAGTTCAGTTGTTCCATTTTTGGCAACAAAAAGTTTGTTAGCATCGAACGATAGCGATCGCCATTCACCGTAACGTTGCGTCCAACAGCATCTTTGAGAAAATACGGTCCAATGATTCCACCAGCGTACAAACCACACCAAACAGTGCATTTTTCGGGATGCATGGGCAGTTCTTGAACGGCTTCTGGTTGCTCTTCACTCCAAATTCGGCAATTTTGCTTATTTACGTAGCCATTCAACCAGAAATGAGCCTCATCGCTGAACAAAATTTGTCACATTTGAACATTTCGAACCGAACACTGATTTTGGTAATAAAATTCAATGATTTGCAAGCGTTGCTCGTTAGTAAGTCTATTCATGATGAAATGTCAAAGCATACTGAGCATCTTTCTCTTTGGCACCATGTCTGAAATCTCACGTGATCTGTCAAATACTAATGCATGAAAATCCTAACCTCAAAAAAATCACCCATTATATAAAAAATTATATCAAATTAAATATGTATATTTGTTTCCTTCTTTGTTACTAATCTAATAGCGTAATTTAAAATAAATTAGTCAAGTGCGAGTTAGACTCACACAGGTAGGGTTCCGTACTATGTTCAGTATAATTTAAAAATTCCACTTGTTTATTTCTTTATGTCTTATGAGACACCCTTAAATTTTAAAATTAAAGTAATATTCGCGAAAATTGCATCATAATTGGAACACCTTTTAAATTTTAGTATGTAATTTCTTTTATAGCGGCCATGGTAATACACTTTCTATTAAAATATCAGAAGCCTACCTATTGCGGTTAAAAAATAAGGTAATATTCCTGAAAAACAAGTCACTAATGGACACACTTCAGTTTTAAGTATTTGTTATAGCGGCCGAAGTATCACATCTACTGTAAACATTACGGTTTATAAAATTATGTCACTATCGGAACACCCTTTAATTTTATTATTCATTATAGTGGCCATGGCAACTTCCTTTCTATTAGTATATTAAGAGTCTACTTATTACGATTAAAAAATAAGTCACTATAAGTGAAAAACATGTCACTGTCGGAACACCCTTTAATTTTTAGTAATTGTCATATCGACCGTGGCAACACATCTTCTGAACAAAATTTCAAGAGTCTACCTGTTACGGTTCAAGAAATAAGGCTTTATACATGCAAATCACGTCACTGGCGGAAAACCCTTTAATTTTTACTATTTGTCATAGTGGCCATAGTTATACACCTCCTGTAGAAATTTCAAGATTCCACCTATTCATTCAAAACTTAGGCTATATACATGCAAATCACGTCACTATTGGAACACCCTTTAATATTTAAGTTCAATTTTGTATAATTGTTTATAAAACAAACATAGTTTTAATTACTGTCTGCAAATTGTAAGTGGTTGCCTCTTACAGCTCAAAAAAGACATAAACGTAAATAACACGTCAATTTTGGAACACCCTACGTTTTAGTATTTTTTTCTATAGCGGCCGCAGTTATACACTTTTGGTAAAATTTTCAAGAGTCTACCCATTGTGGTTCAAAACTTAGGCCTTACACATACGAAGCACACCACTATCGGAACACCCTTTAATTTTTAGGTTTATTTTTTTAGACTTGTTTATAAAGCGAACTAAGTTTTAATTACTGTTTGTAAATTTCAAGTGTATCCCTCCTACAGTTCAAGAAATAAACACATTTTCGTGAATAACACCTCTCTATTGGAACACCCTATAAGTTTTAGTACTTGTTGCTATAGCGGCAACAGCTATACATCATCTGTGAAAATTTCAAGAGTCTACCTATTACGGTTCCAGAGATAAAATGCGCTGACAGACGGACAGACGGACAGACATTGTAGAGAAAACAATAGGGTTACGTTTTTACACTTTGTGTACGGAATCTTAAAAAGTGCCCAGTTTTTATGATAAATTAAAAAAAATATTTTTTTTAAGTGCCTAAATTTATGATTTTTAAAACGTAAACAATATTTTTGTATTTTTTATTTTTTACAAAATAATACTTGCATAAATATACATGTGTCTAATAACTATCTGTAGTCTTCTGTAGTCAGTGCTCGTCTAGCTGGTTCCATTATAAACATTATTTGCTTAAAGCAGGCTCTCCTGGTGACACTGTCAAAACACAAAATGCGCTGGAAAGACTCAATTTTTCTTCTTATACACAATCTATTAGAAGAGTTTTTTTTTAAGTTTTGCTTAGCCTAAAATTGGTCATTACACAAAGATTTGTTTATCATTTATATTTTATGTTAAAAAGAAGATGTAAATTTAAAAATCTTAAAATATTTTGTCAATAATTAAAAAAAAGAATCTCTAAAAATCACCTTATTGTTAAAGAAATCGATAGCTAGTGCTATTTTCTTTTAGTTACACTTTTAATTATAACTAAAAATAAATAAATATTAAAAAAAAAATACTGCAGCCCTGTTGATTTGTTAGAGATAATAAACGAACTTGAGCCTACTTAAGAAGAATTTAGGTGACATTTTTACCAATATAACAAAAACCAAAATTATCATTACAGTTAGTTATTTATTAAAATGAATTTTAATACTAGAAATATGCATGATATAGTAGTTAGTTTTAATAGAGTAAAAACGTCGAAGTTCCACAAGGTATATAAGGAATCATTAAAATTTGCATTTTTTCCTAAGCACACACGACGAACTACAAGCCCACTGCGTAAATGCGCATAAATAACCGAATGATACCTCAATTTTCAAAAGTTAATTACATGTTGATGAGCGCTTTACCATAAATTATAGTGCTATGGAATTTAGTAAGAGACACTGTCTCTGATTCAAAATCGGAAAAGTCGTAAAGATTTTGAGATCATTGACAAAAATCTAAAATTGCAAAAACATGCATCAGCATAATTTTGGAAGCACGTAACAGATTCAAATCCGCTAGTTAAGGGCATTTCACACTATAATACAAGTATTAATACTTTAGAATAAAATGCAACTCTGATCTAATCGCCGTTGAAAATTTTTCAAAAAAAACAATAACAACTCATCATGTCAGGGTTGCATTTTCCTCAAAAGTATTAATACTTCTATTATAGTGTGAAAAGCCCTTTAATAACATCCTAAACGAGAGTGATTACATTCGACTAAGAAGGAGTGATATTGCCTTTTTTGTCACAACATCAGATGTGTGAATACAAAATGATAACATAAACCATGAAAATAAATGTTTTTCCAACATAATAATTAAATTTAAGATGTGACTCTTATTCTTAGTTTAGAAATTAGAACGTAATTTTCAATACACTTGCCTTTTTTATTGTTAAAACTAGCTGCGACCGCCCCTTCATCAGTGTCCTTACAATATTTTGTTCGACTTACTTTTACAGTGCTTCAGTTATGGTTTATATTTTCTCTTTATATAGAGGTACCATCCCTGAACTCTAAAATTTATATAAAATTCTGAAATTATTGTAGAGTTCTGTAAATATTGTTTAAAATATTCTGCTTTCAAAAATAAAAGTTGCTGCCAAGTTTGCAGTACCATTGAATCTTTCACTACTTTTTTCTATTTTCTCTTGGTAATAAGATATTTTTGCCGAAAAAAAGTATCCTATATTTGAACCAAGATACCTATTTTATGAAAATCCATCCAATAGTTTTTATATAATGCGAACATAAACAGACAGACAGGAAAAATTTATAGTTTTATTATCAGGCCTGTTCTGAAAATCACTTTTTATCAAAGTGATTTGAAATCACGTAAAAAGTGTTCTACATACAAAAAATTTTTAAATCACGTGATTTTAAATCGGTTAGGAAAGTGTCTGTGATTTCAAATCACTTACTTATTTTTGCGAGTTCTTTGTTGTTCATTTTATAAAAAACTGCTGTAATAAATAGTGTGAAGTGTTCTTTTATGATTTTTGTAGATAAATTACGTAATATTATAAGAAAAATATAAGAAAATAGCGCATTTTTGAATGCGTAACATTTTATATTTTGCAGTAACATTTTATAAAAAAATTTTTTTTTTTTCCGCTTCTTCTTAATTGTCAGCAGATTAAGTGTTTAGAAAGTAAATCTACCCTGGCCAAACTTAAAAATTGCAATGGTTCCGTAAGTAAAGCCTTAAAATGCCCATTTTTCATACTGCTTTCATTTTAAACCTTTTGGGGTCCACAATGTTACCCTTGACCCTTCAGGTTGCTTTTATTTTACGTATTACGTAAAATTTAATGAAAAAAATAATAAAAATCAGCAATTTTCTTGTGGTTTTACAATTTTAAAATCGCTTAAAAAAATAAAAAATTATGTGATTTACAGAACAGGGTAAAATAAAACACGTGATTTTAAAACGGTTCGTGATTTAAAATCACGTGATTTTCAGAACAGGCCTGTATATGTGTAGATACATTGAATCGGGTTGATTGTTTTGAAACTAGCCATTTTCCCACTGTAGAGCACTTCATTTCTAACGAAAATTAAAAAAAAAAAAAATGATTTGATACCTTAATTGCCTTAAAATTAATGTTTCAGGGTGGTATCAACAAATTGTCACCAATGTGAAGAAAATTTTTAGCTAACGATGGACAGTATGAAGTTGATATTTTTTATGGCTTTTAAACAGTTTTACTTATATTGGTTTTCATATTTACAAAAGTTAAAAAATAAAACAAAAAATTAAAAATGCTTTAATCGTTTCTTAATATTTATTTTTTTTAACACTAAGATTTAAATTTATTCCCTAATTGAATTATTAAATTCTACTTTGGTAAATTGATCAATAGAATGTTTTCTACAAAAATCTTTCCCTTCACAATCAAAACCAATTTTGACTTTATTAAATATAAATACTTTATTAAATAAAAATACATATATATTGCTTATTGCAACCAATTTGTTCAAATCGGATTTCTTTTGTTCATTTAACTTATTTTATATTTCATTCTTAGAAATAACAAAACGTTTGCTTTCTATAAAAGACGCTTATTGTTCGTTAAGTGAAAATATTTCATTTCTATTTGATATTATATTTTGGTGCAAGTGTCTTTATGACATTTTCAAGCTCATCCATAGCTGCCATCATCAAAAGCTTTTAAAGAATATTGCGACAATCTCACAAAATTATATTAGCCATGGTGTAGAACTGCAGTCAGTCATTGCTTTGGTTTGATTTATCTTGAATATTTTTTTTTTTTTGCTAGAACATTAACACATTTAAAAACACCTACTTACTTTTATGAAATATTGCCCGCTACGTAAATTGCATTTATCTAGTTTAATGTGAACAAACCCCTAGAGTTTCCTCCAATATCCAGCACTCATAAAATACATAAAATAATTTTATTACATTTGTAATTTGATTTAGACGCAGTGTAAAAACTTAATACTTCTATGAGTATTTTACTGCAACCATTTTGATTTTTTTTTTGTATTTCCTCTTTTGATTTTTCCGCTCAATTTAAGTGTGATTGTGTGTATGTTTGTGTGATTGTTAGAAATCGTACTTTCTCGGTAAGAGAAGTTTATAGTTTCCTTTTTATTTTTTTCTTACTCAAATTGCTTAAGACTTCTATTCGTTTTTGGTTCTTCTTCTGTGTTTTTTGTTTTCTTCTGTTCTTGTTGTCTTTCTGTACTCTATTCACAGGAAGTTCCGGTCCTAAGAGATGGCATTTATCACATTGATTCCTTTGTATTGGATGCACCAAAGACTGCTATTTGTGTGGGCCTACAGGATGACTACAAATTAAGCTACCGGTCAGGATATGGACATGACTTCACTACAAGTGGCCATGAGAATATAATGAGTATTGACATGGAGGACGGCCCCAGTTCAAATACAAGTTTTGAGGAAAGCTCCTATACATCCCAGTCGGAAAATAAAAATTCAATTGATTCAATCGAATTACATACAAATTGTTGTACTGCTTATGGCAATGATGTTGGTCATAATGATGACGATGATAATGATGTTAAACACGTTTTTGATAAAGATGAATTTATTATAGTTCCACATGTGCTACCAAAGCTTATAACATCACATTGTAATCTACACTCCAACCTAATGATATTCCCACATCCGGACAACGAGATGCTAACAACACCCATCACTTCAGATTCTTGCAATAGTTCACCAGCACCATCTTCAGGCACCGGCAATACCACCAACTCTTCAGGAGACTCTAATTATATGTCTGCAAACAATGCTGCAATAGCCACCATTACCAGCTCCTTAAAGCAAAATGACATGTTGCACTTTCCAAGTTTAATGCAAAAATGTGCGCATTAGAAGCTCAAAGGGCCAGACAATATATTTTTTATTATTATGAAACTTATAGCAATTTTTCTCCGACAAGAAGAAACTTATTAAAGAAAATTTTGAAACAAAATTGATGTCATATCAATGTAGTTGTCTACATAAAACAACAAGAAGCACTCAAATAAATAGAAAATATTTATAAAATGAATATGAAAGGCCACAGTGGTTGGGAAGGATTGTCTAGCATTAAGACTTTGAAATAAAATAATTATTTTTTATTACTTTAGCTAAGCAAGAGCATAAAAGTGGTAATTAATATAGATTAATGCGAACCTTACAATTTAAGAATGTCTGACAACTGACGCACAAACAAAATTACAATATATACAAAGCTTGAGTTCTATGGCTATCCTGATAAATAATTTAAATTTAAATTTAGACCAATTGACTTATATTTATGGTAACTGAAATTCTAAAAAAATAATAATTTCGATAAAATTGAATACTTGATGACGGTGCTACCAGTTCAATTTTATACAATGAAATTTCATAAGGGAGAAGATTCTATAGGTCCTATCCGATCTCTCGCTAAGGTGGTAAATGACGTAGCGATTGTTTAACATTGTCCAGTTAATGTTTACCTCCACAAGAATGTCGTCACAGCTGTTCTTTGGTATAGTCTAGTCTAAAAATACTACTACGGGGAAAGTAAATAAAAGCCCACAATTGTTTAGCAGTTATTATTTATTTTTAGTGTTACACCAAAATTTATTTAATTTCTTGTATGTTTCTTGGTCAAGAGACGACATCGATCGTCTCAATAGTAGACCATTTTAATAATTTATTATTAAGAATTCTGCTTAAATGAACTGATCTATAATCAAGGTCCCAAAATTAATTTACACACTCTTGAAATTTGGAGAAATCAGTATGTCTTTTCTACTCTTTATTGTATGGTTTCGTCATATATCCAACATCTTCCGAACCATCATTGTAAGACAACTTATTTTAGTAATATCCTCAAAGTAAGGAACCTTTTATTGATTTTTAGCAAGTGATGACTCAATTCTCATCGGTGTAATTTTAAATTGTTCCCAATTAATCTCAGCCATTATTAAAAAAAAATATTTTTAAAAGCCGCTGTTTTCTTTATGGCTTTATCTCTCTGATATCCGACCAATAGAGGTAATGCCGAACTTACCCACAATGTTATATGCCAGCGGTACGAATGTCCTTCGAGCTTCTTTAAATACGTTGCCAATGGCCGGTTTAAAGTTTTGTGCAGGATCGGTTGTGATCATTTGTAAAACATTATTTTGGTGCCTGTAGATATTTTCTAAGTCTGAAGCTTAGGCAATATCCCATAACTTAATCCATAACATCATTTTGGCTTAAATATAAAATTATAAGTAGAAGTTCCCCAGTTCAACCAATTAAATAACTTTCTAACAGATTATAGAAGTGTGCAGACAAGTTTGGATTCAACTTGTAAAGGGTTTTTTTTATAGAGGCATAGAACTTTAAGTTGCAATAAAACAACGATGGATTATACGATTGACATGAATTTTATTCATCCGAAAGATAATCTTGTGGCATTACATTTTAAATATGATTTCTGGCATATGACCGCCACGGCTGGCGTGGATGTAGTCTGCACGTCCAATTTTCGATGACTTTTTCCAACATTTGTGGCCGTATATCGGCCATAACACGGCGAATGTTGTCTTCCAAATGGTCAAGCGTTTGTGGCTTATCCGCATAGACCAATGGCTTTACATAGCCCCACAGAAAGTAGTCTAGCGGTGTTAAATCACAAGATCTTGGAGGCCAATTCACAGGTCCAAAACGTGAAATTAGGCGATCACCAAACGTGTCTTTCAATAAATCTATTGTGGCACGAGCTGTGTGAGATGTTGCGCCGTCTTGTTGAAACCACATCTCCTGGACATCATGGTTATTCAATTCAAGAATGAAAAAGTTAGAAGTCATGGCTCTATACCGATCACCATTGACTGTAACATTCTGGCCACCATCGTTTTTGAAAAAGTACGGACCAATGATTTTACCAGCCCATAAAGCGCACCAAACAGTCAGTTTTTCTGGATGTAAAGGTGTTTCGACATACACTTGAGCATTACCTTCACTCCAAATGTGGCAGTTTTGTTTGTTGACGTACCCATTCAACCACACGTGCGCTTCATCGCTAAACAAAACTCCGGAACAATGGTAATCTCGTTTTGGGCCCAAATTGCACTATTTGCAAGCGTTGTTCAGGCGTGAGTCTATTTATGATGAATTGCCAAACCAAACTGAGAATAAATCACTTGACAGCTGTTAAATCGGTCGCCATCTTGAAAAGTAATGCCAACTTAAAGTTCTATACCTCTATAAAAAACACCTTTTATATGAAGCCTTTTGCTGTATCTTGTCCAAAACTTGAAAAACTTCGATGCAACTCTCTTTTTTACTACTGTTTTTTTTATATTGTGCTTATTCCAAATTAGAGGTTTGGAATACTTCCTTTTCTCTCAAAATTGAGTTTAACTTAGCTGTTAGGAGTTCCTTCTAAATCTATTTTCATATTTGTAAAAAGTCGCTGTGCTGCCATTTGTATACAAAACATCTAGGAGGGGAATAATATGATGAAATAAATATGTTTAATAGAACATCATAGTTTACCAATCACACAGTAAATCAAAAACTTGAAATTATTAAATATGAACAAGAATTCTATTGTCTTATATCAGGAGCCCCCACGCAAACCCCTAAGGGTCTGTGAGCACATACACAATCTCAACCAGAATCTCACAAAGAGAACAAAACATTCAAAAATTTTAAATCAGTAGCATACCAGCTTTCAACAATGTAGGTTTATGTCAATTTGCTAAATATTTAGCAAACCAATGCATTTTCCTGTTAACCACTTTTTTTGGTTGGGGGCCTTTGCTTATATCTATAAATATAATAACACAGTAACTCATTTCCTGCATGAATGTCTGTCTTTCTCTTTGTGTTCTTTCTCATCACGTAAAAACTACTGCCTGGATTTTAACAAAATTTTGTGATGAGGTACCTTTTTCCGCAAAAATATCCTATTTCCCAAAAAAATTGGAGAAAAAACAGTGAAAGTACTCCGATTTTTTATCAATCTAAAGGTACTGCATCTTTTATTTTAGAAAGCAAGATATTTTAAATACGATTGCGCAACAGATGGTGCTGTCTTGAAATAATGACAAAATATAAAATAAAAGATGGATATTTTAAAAACATTTGGACAACAGATGGCGCTGTTTTAAAATAATCACAAAATATTAATATGAATAGCCAATTGAATACAATTTGATGTGATATTTGATTTGTATTTTTACTTTGTGGAATTACATTGTTATTAAAGTATTTTAAACACCTTTTACAGAGCTTTACAATAATTTTTAGAATTTTATATAAATTTTAGAATTTCATTCAGGGATGGGTACCTTTATATATAAAGTAAATACGTAAGAGTCTTAAAATTTGCTGTGGATTACTTTCAAAGTAAAATCGAACAAAATTTAGTCAGGATGAAAACAACGTGTGTGGGCACAGCTAGCTATAATATATAATTTTCCTGCAGCAACCATATATTATTGCAAAAACCATACTATGTACGTTGTTATCATAACTGAAACATGTCGTTTTTTGCCTGTAAGTCTCTCGGCATTATGTATTCTTAGTTGTGAATATTTCTCTGTTGTTTTTTAATTTTTATATCAAACAGAAAAACTCAGTATTTTAGGGTTAACTCTAGTAAATAAATTAAAAAATTATTTCCAGTTTTATTAAATTTTATCCCTTTAAATTCTGCCCATACAAAAACATTCCATAAACTTTCAATAACCGAATATTTTAAAAAATATATATATATAACTCTTTGACATGCAATTTTATAAAGAAGCAAAAAAAATCAATAAATGAATTCAATAAAAAATGCTACAGATTTTATTTAGCGATACTAAACCCAACCACTGTGCTGTTGTAGCCATAACCATAGCAAACAAAATATAATAAAAAAACTAAAATCAAAGTAAATAAAAATAAAAAAACTAAAATCAAAGTAAATAAATGGTTTCTGTCTATTTATACAAAAAAAAAAAAAAAAAATACCAAAGAAAAAACTTATAAGAAATAATATTACAAATATTTTGACTTTAAAGAGAAAATACTTTAGTCAATGAAGTAACCAAAAATTCTTGTAATAAAAAATGTAAAAAAAAAAAAACGAAAAATTGTTTAAGTTTTTGCTGGAATAACTTTTATATTTTTCATATATTTTTTTTTTTTTTTTTGTTTGTTATTGTGCAAAATACAAATAGACAAGAATATAAATGACATTGAGTAGCACACCTTCTAAATTGTTTTAGGCTAAAGTAGTAAGAATAAATTGTTTCTCTCATATTAAAACCCAAACAAATGGAGGTTAATTTTCATGTCTGCAGCTTTGAGTGACTTGGTTTTTTGAAAAGGAGGAATTAAAATTCCATAATTTATAGTTTTCATTTAAACCACTCTAGCTATTGGCTAAACGTATTGTCTGAATGATAAATTTACTCTGCCAAGAAACTATAAAACATATGTTTTTTATAATTTATACCTCTCAATGTTGCAACATTTTCTTTATCCCTCCACGTAAAAAATATAAGCTAAATTATTCTTTCAATTGCTTTCTTTTTTATTATTTAATTTAATAAATTTGATTTGCTCTTAATTTAGTACAGTTATAAACACTGTCGAATAACTTCAGGGCTATTCGATTTGTTGATCCTGTGAGATCAGCGATCAAAAGAACATACATGCATGAAACGCTATTAAAAGTGTATTAGACATCACAAAATTTTATAAAATGCTTGGTGGAACCAACAGAAAATGCAAAACGAAAACTAGAGACCTTAGATACAAATATTTTTTTTTTATTGTGGATATTGCTAGAGCTTAATAAACGAAATAATTATTTACAATTTTTTTCGTCTCAAAAAATTAAAATTTAAATTTTTTTTTCTAACCCAGAAATATATAGGATAACTACTGGATCAAAAAAAACTTTTGTATTTATAAATAAAAATATTAACCGAAATAGAAATTGCAAAAAATTTAGCTAAAATGCTTGGAAATTAGATAGCCAGGCGTTTGTTATTTGACAAAAAATGTTCACAACATCAAAGCTTGCCAAAAATCGATTATGAAGATTTTTTTGTCTTGGGTGCGTACTCAGCAAATGGCGTCCTGACTTTACAATTTTTATCCAAATGAGCGTACCAAATAAGGTTTCAAAAAATAAGACTATATATGTACATCAAGTTACGTCACCTAAGACGCCACCCTTTATTTTATATTTTTTATACTAGAGCATAGTAAAAGATTACATGTGTAAATTGCAATTGCCTTTTATTTGTATATGTTTATGCAAATTCCAGTCACTACCAAAACACCCTTTAGTTTTTGGTTTTAATTTTTTATACTTGTTATAGGGAACTAATTTATAAATAATCTCTTTAGGTTTAAATGTATGTCTACACATTCCGGTTCAAAACTAAGGCTACATACGTAAATCACTTTTGGAAGACCCTCTAATTTTTTTTTTCATTTCATATATTATTTATTGTATCTTCAAATTACATGAACTAACAATAAGTGATCAAACCCTATAATTTTCTATAATTTTAGTATAGCGAACATAATTTTATATATTCTGTATAAGTTTACAGGTTAAAAACGTCATATTCGCGAAAATCGCGTCACTATCAGAATATCCTTTACATTTCAGAAATTGTTGTTATATCGGCCATAGTAATACATTTTCTGTGAAAATATTAAGATTCCTCTTAGTACAGTTCAAAAAAATAGAGCTCAACCCGTAAAACTGTCGTAACACCCTTTAACTTTCAGTAATTGTTAAAGCGGCCGTGGCCACACAACTTTCTTAAAAATTCCTAGATTCTAACTATTACGGTTTAAAAAATAAGATCATATACTAGCAAAAATCTTAATAGTCTATCTATTACGATTCAAAAAATAAGGCCATACACGAGCAAACCATATCACTGTCGGAACACCCTTTAGTTTTACAAATTATTATACAGTCCATGATACACCTGCTGTGAAAATTTTAAGTGTCTACCTATTACGGTTGAAAAAATAAAACCATATACGAACAAAACATGTCACTATTGGAACACTCTTTAATTTTTACTATTTGTTATAGAAACCATAGTAATATACCTTCTGTGAATTCAAGAGTATACCTATTATGGTTCAATAATTAAGAAATATACATGCAAAACACGTCACTGTTGGAAAACCCTTTACTTTTAGTTTTATTTTTTTTTTTGTACTTGTTTGTATAGCGAACATAGTTTTAATTATTGAACACAGAACAAATTGTTGGGTCCAGTTAAAGGTTTTAATTAGTTTCAGACAAAAATTTAATTTAATGTTTTAATGTTTTATTGATTCAATTATTTACTTAATTAGAAACTTATTTTGTTTTTTCTTAATTAAGAATATAATTGAGTCAATTAAAAAATTAATTAAAACTATTTCTGAAGCTAATTAAAATTTTTAATTGGTGCAAAAAATTGTATCTGTGCATATACATTTCAAGTACGCAAATAACACTTCCCTTTCGATCACCCTACAACTTTTATTTGTTGTTATAGCGGCTACAGTAATACAGCTTGTGTAGAAATTTCAAGAGTCTAACTTTTACGGTTCTACAAATTGAAGGCGCTGACAGACGCAGAGACATTGTAGCAAAAACAATAGGGTTACGTTTTTACCCTTTGGGTACGGAATCCTAAAACGTTACCTTTTACATCAAATTGCATCACCATGTAGACATCCTTTAAGTATTGTGTTCAGCTCTTTATTATTTTTCGTTGTTGAGAGCTAAGTTAATCCAAGCTTTGTGAAAAATTGAAAGTCCCAGCCATTTACAGTTAAAAACTTACTTTAAAATCATGTGTATTATAAGAGGTGACCCATTAGTTTTTAAAATGGGACCAATCTGTAAACAAATTAAAAAAAAAAAATAAATTCTTTCTAAAGACTCAAACATAAAAAACTTTAATGGAACTGATAACCTACCAGCCATTTATTAAATCCGCCACAAAAAAAAAGTATTTCGACGAAATAAAAACTATATTTGCTTTTGAACTTGTGAAAAAAAATGTTTAGGCTCCTTGCCTTAAAGTATATTTAAAAACTAAGTTATTAGAATGTTGGGAGCATGTTGCTATCCGAAGGTTGGCTGAAGCAACAACAAATATAAGGTGGTAAATATTAAAGTAAAAATATTAGTAACAAGAGGGAAGGTAGTGGTAGACTTCGTTCTTATCAAGTGACGATTGAACGCGATTTTTTAGTATTCCTTTATTGAGTAACCTACCAGACAGAGCACCAGATGTTTAAGTTTGGGAATAGAACTAATTTTCGAGTTATTTACTACCAGATTTTTATAGCCGTAAATAATAATATTTTACAAAATTATCAAACATTTTAGCTAAACAAGAATTACCGCATTATAAGCTTCTACATTACAATAACACTTTCCAGTCTTACTTTAAATATAAATTATATTTTTTGTTTAACGTAAGTTTGGAGACTGTGGTTTTTTATACATACAAATTGTTATCAATGTCGTTAGAATCTCCAAACAAAAGAATACTTTTGTAAACTTTATTCTGACAAAATAGCATTTCAAACTTCTTAGACTAATGGTAAATTTAACTGGAAGTAAAAGATATAAATAATTGCAAACGTAAGTTATGAAAATCAAAGTGAATTTAATATTTAGTTTCTTGTTATAACTGCTTTTCTTTTTATTTAAATTTTTTGTAAAATTTGTATTATTTTATATATAAAATATTAATAAAAAAAACTTATAACAAATATTTTTAAATTTCTTAGTTGGTCTTAAAAACGAATGACAACTTTTTTTAAATTAAATCATACTACGTGATCATTGTATTAATTTTTAATTTCTTCCACAAATTTTGTTTACAACTCATCATCAAATCTGAAAAACATCTTCAATCTGTAAAACAATTGTTTAACTCGAGTCATTGATGATGATGTCCTTTCCTGTTTCGTACTCCTTATTTTAATGTTTTATTTTCTTACTGTCAAGATACAAAATCTTATCGTTCTACTGTCAAATTGTCTGTAAGCGTCTGGGTTTTTTTATTTCTTAGTTTTCCCCTAAGATTTCATTTTTAATATAAACTTTTGTATCATTGTTTGTACAATTGTTTGCTAGACTATTGTTATTTCTTTTTTATATAATTTTTCTTGCTTCTTGTTGCAATATTTTTGCTTGATTTTTTTTAGAAAAAAGTCTTGCATTATTTCGATTGTTCATTTTTGGCAGTTTTTTTTAACAATTTGACATTTTGCTTGACACGCCCAACACTATTTAAAATGCAGTTTTTTGCTGGTAGTAATGAAGAAAAACGGGATATAATTGAGAAAAATTTATTTCAAAATAAATGTTAATTTTGGTTATAATAGCTTTTTTTTAACTTCTATAATTTTTATTTCACTTCACTTGAATTATGCTATTTTTTGCTGTCATCCACACTATGACATTTTGATTATTGTTTTAAAGAAAAATTGTATATACATTTTTATAACATGGTCTTCCATATTTTTAACTTAAGTCTGCACAAGTATAATGGGAACTTCAATAATTAAGTTAATATTTTTAAACAGGCTTAAGTTTCTTAATTGTTTTTTTCTTCTTCCTCATTTTTCTTTAATCAATCTACTAAGAGGTTTATATCTTTTTAAGAATTTTGGAAAAATTTATATGACGTTGTCTCTTGAAGAATTCAAGAATTTATTTGCTTTTTATTTTACAATACATTGTATAGGTAAAGTGTAGTAATCGCGAAAAAAAACAATGTCGGGATTTTGAGGTCTCCTGCATTCATTTTAACTATTTTCGCGATGATGTCTTTGTGAAGGCTCCACAGGTCATTCCATTTTACATATAAAAATGAAATTTATTATGTGGCTTTGGTATATAGAGATGAAGAGCTGTATAGTTTTTAAGGATAATCGGGAAGGGGGACGGGTAGTATACTTTATACCACAAACCGAAAATAATATTTTTTTTACGATTCGAATATACTTCGAACTATTATTCTTTATCTAATAGTAGCTATCCCCGGTGCTCTTCGCTACATCCATCCACAAAATGCAATAAACATTTGAAACAAAAGTATGGCTAACACTTAATTCGAAAACGCACGGTATTGTCACGACAAAACTGTTAATGTTTATATACAAGGTACCACATCCACTGTTGCCATCTAAAGTGTTTTTTTTCTAGACTATGCGTAATAATATTTTACTTTTTATGGGAGGTACCACTCGCACCATCCCAATCCTGTCTGTATTTTGCTAGGTTATGCACATTAGTATGAGGCTTACTTGTGGAAATGTTCAAGCCTTATATATTGCAGTTATCTAGGTATAAAATTATAATAATTTTTTCGCTTTTTATGGTAGCTACCACGTCCACTGTACCCATCTAGTTTAAATTTTTCTAGTCTAGTAATTTCGCATAGTCTAACCTTTAGTATAAGGGTTACTTGTGCAAAGTTTCAAGACTACCTATTTTAGTTTTCTAGGTACATAATAACAATTTTTAAATTTTTATAGGAGGTACCACGCCCACTTTCCCCATCCAGTCTGTGTTTTGTTAGACTATGGACATTGGTATGAGGGTTACTTGTGCAAAGTTTCAAGACTCAGATCTTTAGGTATACAATAAAAATTTTTCACTTTGTATGGAAGATACAACGCCCACTATTCCAATCCCTCCTGTGTTTCTCTAAACT
This sequence comes from Phasia obesa, assembly GCA_949628195.1. Lineage (NCBI taxonomy): Eukaryota > Metazoa > Arthropoda > Insecta > Diptera > Tachinidae > Phasia > Phasia obesa. The sequence continues at coordinate 122,658,644 of OX451218.1, forward strand.
ATGTATATTAATAAGGGCGTTAATGGCTCAAAATTTAAAAATTTATCTATTATAGCACTCTAGCTACTTACAAGGTGGGCGTCAAAGCGGGCGTGAAAGCGGGCGTCAAAGCGGGCGTGACATCCATAAAAACATCTGATCCCATGAGGTGTGGTAAAGATAACTGTAGTTTTTTTTACATTAGCGGTATTCGCTGTTTGATGCAAATAGACTTGCAAAAGTGCAAATGCGTTATATCATTCAAATTTAATAAAACAATATGTATTTTGTTGTTGGATTTCACAAAAAACTATAATTTTACGCACTTGCACTTTTGCAAGACCATTTGCATCGAACACTGAACTCCGCTATTGTGTTTATAAAATTAATTTTTGCGACAACACTAGCTGCAAAGATTCTAACTTGTCTTTAGAAAATATCTTTGTATGGGGATACCCTATATTTTTTATTTCTATGGCTTATTGTAACAGCGACCATAGTATTATCCACTCTGTGTAAATTGCAAGTGTTTTTCTATTACGGTTCTAAAGATGCTATTACTTCTGATGTACTAAATAATATTTTTTATACTTTGTTGATATAGCGGAAGATATAGCAGTAAACACTCTACGTAAACTTAAAAAGTCTGTCTACCATATACGTCAAAATCAGTTCTAACCCCATATTGAGTAAATTTCAAGTGTCTTGCTTTTGTGGTTCAAAATTACGTCTATCAATCTATCCTCCAAGGCTAGGATTTTTTTTTGGTATACCCTAATTGCACGATAAACTTAAGAAAGATCTTACCATGTGTACCATGTCAGCTGATTTGAGATATACCTGCTTTAAGAATATTAAACTGCAGGCTTCACTTATGAACTAACTAACACACATCACTTTAACATCAATTTAAAATAAATTTAAAAAAAAAATAAATATATATTTTTTCTTTATTCCATTTCGCCAAACTAGCTCAATATTAAAATTTTAGTGATTTAAATATTATTCTTTAAATTTAAGTTATTTCCTCGCATAGTTTTTTATTAAATTATTTTCCAAACTTTCTTATTTTTTAAACCGCTACATACATCCTTAGTTCTCTCATATTTGCCATTTAGCTTACTAACGTTGTTTTTTTTTTTTTTCTTAATCTATATAATTACAGGAACACATTCGCCAATCTAAAGAATCTAAATTGGATGAAATGGGTCGCAATTCGAAAGCACGTTCACGTGAAAACATATCTATTGTATCACCCAGGTATGTGAATTAATATTATCTCTCACCAAATTTAATTCTATTATCGTCATTACAAAACATGTCATCTAATACATACGTACTCGTTAGTACGAGTAAAATTGAAATTAATTTCTATTGCTTAAACATTTGATATCTGTGTTTAATGTTTAGACAAAAACATTCGCAGACATCATTGCAAATACTGGATGATGTTTCAAATCGTTACTATCGTGAAATGGAATTACAGACAAAGAGCAGTTTTAAGGAAAAGGATCCGAGTATCTTGCGACATGACATGATTGTGCAGACAAGTTTATGCAGTACGGATGATTCGTCAACAACTATAACAGACCAGCAGCAGCAACAAACACCGCCACCAGGTGCTAGTAGCAATGCCTGTGATATGGGCTGTCAGACGAGGTGGGTATAATTATAAGATGACGATGATGATGATGATGAGGGTTTTAATTTGATTTCTAAAATATTTTGCACTGCTTGTCATTTAGTCAGTTAGTCAGTCAATAAAATTAAAATGTTACTTGTACATGTTGTAGTAGTTCACTGTAAAATTTTATGTTGAATTACTTAAAGTTGATAGTGTCGTTTGAATCAAGACATGACTAATGATTGTAGAGACTTTTGAAATAGTGTTTTGATTCCCTTTTTCATGTTTCCACATTTAAAACGACGTTATTAATGTAAGACAGAATAATTAAAATTGATAAGTTAAAAGAAAGATTTTAATATTTCTCTAGATACAGCATCAATTTTTAAATTAAAAAAAGAAATTCTATTTGGAATCTTATATAAAATTTTTTATTTTTTACCATGCGTAATTCCCTTTCTTGTAATTTATAAAATAAATATTTCATAAAAGAGTTTCATAAAATTCGAAATGGATTTTTAGGGGGAAGCATATCATTATGGTCATTTCCCTATAGTTTAACTAGCTCATCAATGGATTTTTCCTAAACTTATTGAATAAAACTCAGGTTCTGAACCTGAGAAAGAGATGCAGTAGAAAGCAAGCAAAGTTACAGATTAAATGTCTAACCAAAAACAAAAATAACCATCTTAAATTAAAAAAAAAACTTTACTTTTCTTTTTCCTTTAATTTTCAACAATAATAAGTGTTTCTGTAGGATGAAACTATTCATATTAAAATTATAACCTCAATCGGCATTGTTGTTGTAAAGTAAATTGAAATGAACTAATGAGCTGAAGTCAACTAATCAACTAAAGTGGATTAGTGAGCTGAACTGAACGAAAGAGCTAAACTAAACGAGGGAGCTGAACTGAATTAAGGAGCTAAAGTGGACTCATGACCTGAAGAGAACTAATCGGCTGAACTAAGGAGCTGAAGGGAACTATTGAGCTGAACTAAGGAGCCTAAATAAGCTCAGTGGGATGACCAACTAGCTGACTTAGTTCAGTTGAGTGATTAGTTCAACTAAACGAGGTCGTTCATGAACTACACAACTCTAAAATATTTATTTTATGAATTTTCAAGAAAATTAATTTGGGATAATTAAAAATAAATCTGTGGCAATAAGGAAAATGTGCTTAAGTCTGATTTTTAAGTTTTGTAGGTGAGCAATTTTAAACTTTAAAATAATTTTTTTTTAAATAACTTATCTATAAAGTTTACCTATGGGAGTCAAACGTATGATTTTGAAAAATATCTTATATCTACCAAAAGTACACAGGCGTTGCAATTAATAAGTTGTAAAAGGAGTTTCTATGATTTTGAAAAATACCTTGTAGTTTCTTAAGTTTTTTTCCAAATACGATTCGGCATTGGAAAAAGATAAGCAGAAAGTTTTTTTGAAACTTTGCACACGGGTACTTTGAAGTACGGAGATATCAAAGGTGCCAGTAACTTAATTTTTGCTTAAGTCGACTTAAGCACTTATTCCTTATTGCCACAGAAATAATGATAAATTCAAAAATTCAAAATTAAAAAAAATCAAGGCTGAAAACTTAAAAATAAAATAAATTCTGTCAAATTCCTTGCTTCAACATCAAAAAACGAAAATGTGTTTAATAAGTGAGATTTTATAAAGAGATAGAGGATTCGAAAGGATTCTGGTAGAAATATTAACCGAGCGATGTTTTACTTATTTATGTATTTAAATTTATACTAGTTTGTAAACACATCACGTTAAAAATTATTAATTGACTTGGATACAGCTTGAAAAAAAACGTTTGAATAAGGCTCATCAAATTTTTCGTTTCATGAATTTAAAATAATTAATTTTAATTGTTTTTTTTTTTTAAAGAAATGTTGTTAGTAAAGGAAAAAATTGCTTCGCAAAATTTGTCTCAAGCTTAAGGACTCTTAAAAAATTTTTGGACTAAATGAGAATCAAGCTGTTTGGGTTTTTGTGCTCACTCTTATGAAAGGCTTTACATAAATTTCCCATAAATTTAAGGCCTCACCGGGCTAATAGTTAGTCTGTTGTGGGTTCAATTTCCCTCAAGGCTTTGGTTTGTTTTACTAAAACGTCGGCCAAAAGAATTTTTGGAAATAATTCGGGTACCTTGATTTGATCAACTGCACTTTTGACAGGTCCAAGACACATTAAGTACCATCTAGTCACTTTGAAAATCGAGAAAGTCGATAATTTCGGCATAAGCCTGGAACAGATTGTGATGGTAGCACGCATTTTATGGGAGTATCCAGACCACTGTGCAAATAGATTTTAAGTGTTTGTGGTATCCAAAAGGATCTCACAAAATTATTTGTCTGATTTGTCATCCCCCTACAAAATAATAATAATAATAATAATAATAATAATAATAATAATCATAAGACTCGTTGCTAGGACTATTCGCATAGCATTAACTCTTCATTGCCCCTTCAAAGAAAGCGACATTGACGTAGACTATGAAATTTAAAATTGCTGTCTTTAGCAAAATTGCACATCATTCATCGCAGCCAAAAACACATAATGGGCTCAAATGATCAAAATCTTTTTAACTCAAAACGCAGAGCCACTACACTAAACCAAATTTCGTAGGTAATAATCACCCCTATTCTGCATTTCGATCCGAATCGAAATTTTCTCCTCCGTTTGTCCAATTTAGTATTCTATATTCCGTTCAGTTTTGTTTCAATTTTTTTTACGTTCGAATGTATTCTGCATTTCGAACGTAGTTACGTTTTTCTAAGTTTATAATTTGTTAACGGAAAGTTATTCGATTTTTGTTTAATTTTCTGGTAGAAAAAAAAAACAGCATATCATCTTTATGAAAAGTTGGAGAATTTAATGGCAAAAAAAGATTCATTATTTAACTGGTGGATCCATAATTTAAAACTTTATTTGTGCTTCAATGATGTACTTAATAAAATTTTTAATAACACCGCCAGCGCTACAGGATTATTCACACTAAAATAGTTGGAGCACAAATACCTCTAAGTTACTTCATATTTTTATGTTCCCCCGGAATTTTCCTTTTTTTGACGCTGATTGCCGCTTAGGAACTGATACTTGATGACGATATGTAATTTTTTTCTAGTGGATTGAAAATTTAAGCATTCTTTTCTGTTTTCTTGGGCAAAACTACACCTTGGGCTATTGGTACTCCAGACAATAATTTGTTTAACTCTTCGTCATTACCAATAGGCAATTGTAAATGGCAAGAAATGATTCTGGTCTTTTTGTTATCACGTGCAGCATTACCAGCCAACTCAAGAATTTCAGCGGCTAAATTTTCCTTAACGGCAGCTAAATATACGGGAGCACCGGCGTCACCAACACGTTCAGCATAATTTTCTTTGTGTAACAAAGATTTTAAACGTTTTGTACACTTAATTTAACTTTTTTTTTTTCAATGACAAACAGAATTGTTTATTAATAATTTTTTGTTGATTTTATTTTGTTTTCCTATTTCATTCGTTTCATAGAAAAACAGTGGCATTAAACATACTCTTCTCTTCTTCTTTTTCTTATGATTCAGTTTTTACAAGGTATATTTATTTTACTAGGTAGTGGCGTCCCTACAACAAATACAACAATACAAGAACAACATGGCATTTTGTTGTTGCTTTGTAGTTCGAAATGTCAAAAAACATAGAAGAAAATTGAGAAGGCGTGTACGTGTTTTTTTTTTTGCTTTCTCACTTCTACACTATAAAATTTCTGAACACATACAACTTTTGACATGTTGAACTACTAAATCAGCTGGGCGGACGACACTACCTAGTAAGATAAATATATCTTGAGTTTTTGTTTGGAATACCTTTTTTCGATTCGTGCGTAACTGAATGCGAAAACGTAATCGAAATTCAGAATAGGTGTGAATATAAACTAATTTTATTTAAAACAACAGAATTTATTTTGGGTAATTCTATGTCAAATCAACAAGGCACTCAAAAGGTTCACTTCAGATTTTATTGAGACTATTTTGTTTGTGTTTCTTGACTCCCTTAATCCAATTATAATTTAAAAAAATTTAATCTCACATCTTTTAGCTACAACCTCATAAAATTTTTTGCATATACACTCGAAGATTAAAAATATTTTAATTCCAGTTCTATGTGGACCTATGTTCCTTATAGAAATTACAGAATATTATTATAATTCCAGTTCTATAAGCCCGATGAAGTTGACTAATAGCTTATTTTAAAGGAGATTTAATACTCTTCAATCATGAGAAAAAACAAATAATTATAGGGGTAATTTTCTGATTGATTTCTTTTCTATTATAATATTATTGTTGTAGAAGTGTGACAATGACATCCGTAATAAGGATGAATAATACATTCTTGTAAACAAGTTTTTTTTCTTGTATTTAATAATAAAAAGTTTATTAAAATTTTTGAGATAGTGTTTTTTCATTTTTTTTTTATAAATTTACATATGATTTTTAATATGGATTAGTGAGCAAACCATACAACTTTTAGAGTGGGACCATGATGCGATCATGCACACAGAAAAAAGTCATTGTAAAAACCATCAAAATCATGTTAATTTTACTTTTTTCGGTATCAATTTTGCTTCATGGCTGTATCATGTTAAATCAACACGATCTTTTAATAACTTACAATCAACATTTTCCAACTTTAAAACAACTGTTTCAAATTTCTTTCATTGATATAAAAGGCAATTAATGGGTGATTTTTTTGAGGTTAGGATTTTCATGCATTAGTATTTGACAGATCACGTGAGATTTCAGACATGGTGCCAAAGAGAAAGATGCTCAGTATGCTTTGACATTTCATCATGAATAGACTTACTAACGAGCAACGCTTGCAAATCATTGAATTTTATTACCAAAATCAGTGTTCGGTTCGAAATGTTCAAATGTGACAAATTTTGTTCAGCGATGAGGCTCATTTCTGGTTGAATGGCTACGTAAATAAGCAAAATTGCCGCATTTGGAGTGAAGAGCAACCAGAAGCCGTTCAAGAACTGCCCATGCATCCCGAAAAATGCACTGTTTGGTGTGGTTTGTACGCTGGTGGAATCATTGGACCGTATTTTTTCAAAGATGCTGCTGGACGCAACGTTACGGTGAATGGCGATCGCTATCGTTCGATGCTAACAAACTTTTTGTTGCCAAAAATGGAACAACTGAACTTGGTTGACATGTGGTTTCAACAAGATGGCGCTACATGCCACACAGCTCGCGATTCTATGGCCATTTTGAGGGAAAACTTCGGAGAACAATTCATCTCAAGAAATGGACCGGTAAGTTGGCCACCAAGATCATGCGATTTGACGCCTTTAGACTATTTTTTGTGGGGCTACGTCAAGTCTAAAGTCTACAGAAATAAGCCAGCAAATATTCCAGCTTTGGAAGACAACATTTCCGAAGAAATTCGGGCTATTCCGGCCGAAATGCTCGAAAAAGTTGCCCAAAATTGGACTTTCCGAATGGACCACCTAAGACGCAGCCGCGGTCAACATTTAAATGAAATTATCTTCAAAAAGTAAATGTCATGGACCAATCTAACGTTTCAAATAAAGAACCGATGAGATTTTGCAAATTTTATGCGTTTTTTTAAAAAAAAAAGTTCTCAAGCTCTTAAAAAATCACTCGTTATAAACCATGTTGTTTTAATATTCGAGCCTAGTTGATTTAAAAGTAAATTCATGTTGAAATAACATGATACATCCTGTTAAATCAACATGATTTTCATATTGATTCAATATAGTTTTATAGTTAATTTAACATGAAAATCATTTAAAAACAAAGTTTGAAATAAGCTGAAACAATGTTGATTTAAAATTAAATTCTTTTAAAATTAAAGTTGTATTCATGTAAAAAAACCATGCGAAATCTCTTTAAGTTGCCAGATTAAGAGATAAGATAAATATTAAGAACACAAAAAAAAACGATTTTTATTTTTATATTATATTTATATTTTTATATTTATTATTTTTTTTAAACATTTTTACATATAATTCGAAAAATTTAAGTAATTACAAAAGTTTGTTTCTAAGGTATATTTTGCCATTGTTAATTGGATATAAATGCAAAGGTGGGCTTGTAAACTTATCAAGTTCTTTTAAAATGATATCAGTCTTTAATTTTCCAACTTGATATGATTGAAAATGATCATCAAAATTAATAATTTCAACCTCATAACATAGAAAATATATTTTATGAGAAACTTTTAACAGATAAGAAATTTTAAATAACTTTAAAAATTCATTGTTGATTGTGATATATGTGTCTTTTTTGTAAACTCGACCTAAATATGTTATTTTATTATAATATACAACATTATCAAAGTTTATGTTTAAGTGTTTATAGAAATGACTTAAGTCATAGACAGGTTGAACTATATCGGCTGTGCTTAATTCAATAGCATCTGGTATACCATTGGCATAATCAACAAGAAATTTTGCAAAACTTAATCCCGCTTTTCTACAAAGTGTTAATGGAATATTTACTCTTGAAGTAATATTGTTACAATATCTTTTTGTATTTTTGTGCTTGGCTTCAAACCTTAAGCTGCACAAAAATTTTGGTGGTCCACATTTTTTAATATAAGTGACATAATGCAGTAAGAAATGAGCTTTAGGTTTAAGCGCACCATAAAGATCTAAAAATATTTGGTTATGTTCTTTAACCATTAATTGAAGAATATCTAAGTCGCTTTTTGTATATGTAGTTTTTAATAAATTATCCAAAATTTTAACTAATGCAATTAATAACTTCCAGTGTGGATTTGTTCTTGGAACTAAGTCACCAATGATAAGTAGTATAAAATCTGTTAGATTCCATAATTCCCGAGCAGTCATTTTCAAATTAAAATTTTGAAGTGCTTTCTGTAATATATTAGGGCCTAAATTTCCTACTTCGTCTTCGTCGTATGGAAATAACCTTCTACGACTATTAAAAACATTTAGAGAAAATATCTTGTTGTTAGTTAGCGAAATTAACGCATTACAAATATCGTAAATACAGACTCCTTCAAAAAGGTCATGCATTAAATCTAATGATATGTTTTGGGTCACATGAAATGAGTTAAGGTCATTAAAATTACAATTCTCTCTCACACCGGTTTCTCTAAAGTTATCTAATAAAAGATCAGCTTCGTAATTTTGCGGATTTCTTAATAAAAAACTAAATTCAGAATTATCTTTTTGCATTTCAAAACGCTCACGGCGACAAATTCTACAGAACCTTTTAGTATTAAATGATTTTACAAAACCCAAAATTGAATTTAGTCCTAAATTATCACCAAGAACTAAACCCACAGTAAAATACAATTTTTAGCTTTCTCCTGATATTATTATTTCAAGTCCATCCTCTTCCAATTTTTTTAATTGTTGTATTAAATGAAAAAATGTTTTTTCATTTCCAAAAATTCTAATATCAGATGTGTTTATGTAACCTAAATTAAAAATGAAATCAATTTTTGATATAACTTGTTGAGGTAAAGTAGGTATACTGTAATATACTGCTGTAACAGATTTCGAGTGGGAACCCAAAGGGTTATTTATTCCAAAATCATCTAAATATATAAACAAGGGAATAACATATTTGCTTGCAAATTTAGTTTTCTGAGATCTGAAAATATCCCCGTTGCAAAAATTAGTTATTTTGTTTTGCTGAAGACATTCTTCTATAAGTGCTAACGACATTTCTAAAATTCCAGGTAGTTCAAATAGTTTCTTTAATTGAAATTCGAGTGGCATAAAGCAACAACTAAATGTTTTGGCATGAAAGCCAGGTTTCCCTTGCCTTACTCGTTCCGAAATCTGATTGGAAAGAGTGATACATATTGGATCCTGATAAAGTAGCTTTTCTTTTAATATTTTAAGAAACTTATGTTCTGTCGGAATTTCACAGAATGGGTTCTTTAAAAATTGTAATAAATCATAAATGCTTGTATTGAAATTTTCAGAATTTAAAGCTTCTTGAATACATCCTTCAAGACCGGAAAATATGTATAAAAGATTTTTTTGTATATCTTGAATTTTTTTTCTTGGCAACATTGGATCTGCATATAAAAATAACGAAAAATTTAATAATTGATCTCTGACGAAAGCAGTTTTACACTTCAGTTAACTTTTGTCTACTATAAATTGGTTTTTTAGTAAAACTTCTTCATTATGAATAGGAAAATTATGATAACTTGTAGAAACCGAGCTGTTTGAAAGTTGATTCCTAGGATTTAAATTTTCTGATGGTTGAATATAATTTTGAATTTGGCTCTGATGGTTAAAATGTATGCGATTAATGTGAGCTTTGAATGTTTTAAAATTTGAAAATTTTTGAGCACAATTTTTTTGTCTGCATTGAATTGTACTGTTTGAAGTAAGAAAATGAACAAGTTGATAATGTTGCATTAAGCTTGATAATAATGATATTTCTTTATGACATATAAAACAAATCAACATATTGAATTTTATTCTGATTTTAGAAAGTTAAGCAAAGAGTAAATACTTGATAATTTTCTTACATTAGATCTGATCTCATAAAAATATTCCTGTATAAACAGCCATGGACCTTGACAACCTTTTGGATATTCCAAATTTAATGTATTTGTTATTTTAAAACAAATATCTAGGCTTTTTAAAAAAGAGTCAAATTTCAAAATAGTTTTATCAAAATAGACATAAAACTGTTCTAAATTATATATATTATGGCCTACAACTATTAATAGAGGTTGTACAGTCAGACCTTTACTGTAATATTTTTCTTTAAGATCAGTTATTACCTTCTCATAATCACTAATAGTAGTTAGATGAAGTATAAAGCTTTCATTAGCATCTGGTATTGAAATCTTTTTCATATTCTTTCCAATATCGTCTGCAAAGCGAGCCGTTGGTATGATAACAGAATTTAATAGGATGGTATATATGTAGTCAAGAGAACCTATTGGAAACACTCATTAAAAAACAGGATATAAATTTAATAAAACAATAAATACTTGCTTTGATTAGAGGCATCCTTTACATGTGCCAGAACTTCTTTTGATTTTTAGTCTTTGATATTAAGATGGTAATAATTTTCAATTTTCTTTGTAAACTCATTCCATTTACTAAAAAGTAAATGGGTTTTATTAGGATGGAGGAGTTCAAAATCAATATTAATCTGTAAAAAATCATTATTAATAAAAAAACTTCCCTTAATTAGAATTGACTTACAAGTTCGTCAGATTTCGGATTAGAATAAAGTGGCCAGTTGCTTATAAATTCAAAATTGCTTTTAGAAGTATTCAATTCTTTTTGTCTTAGAAGAAAAGTACGTTGCCATTTATCTTTAACGTCATCCCAATTTGAAAAATCTCTTGAAAGGGAAGTTCTTAATGATTCTAATATTGATTCATCAAGTTCAGACTGTACTGCACTTAAATTTGAATCCTCCAAACTATCTTCGAATTTACGTAACAATCGTATTCGTTTTGCTTTTTGGTTGACGTATTTATCCCAAAGCTTACCACCTGGATTTGCTTTTCTACCTCGTGCTACAAAATAATATTCCTGAAAATAAAAAACGGTACTGAAAAGAAAATTAAAATCTTTAAGCTAAAGCTTTTACTTTTATTTCATTAGAGAAGTTTTCTAAAATTTCTTCTACAATAGCCGGAAGATCTTTTGGTGATAATTTTACTTCGTGATAAAATATATCTTCTAAGATTATGGTAATCAAATCCGCACGAAGTGAATCTGTCAAATGACTGGTTTTTTTATAATATGTGGTGATAGATTTCCCTTTAAGATTGTCTTCCAAAATAAGTTTAAGACTCTATAAAACAAGACAAATAATTATTGATTTAAAGAAAACCATAATTCTAAACGTTACCTTTGATAGCTTGGAATTTCCAACAGATGAAGAAATGGAAGACGCAGGTGTTGATGTTAATCCAATATTTAGATTATTATATAGCCATGAAGCTACTTTATTGGCAACAGCTACTGCTAAATTATCATCGTCAATACCGTACTGTTAAAGTAAAAATAATATTTTCCTTTGGCCTTATAGGTAAAAGTTAGTATAGTTTTTGTTTTACCTCGCTTTTTCTCCAACTAAATAATTTTTCCCTAAAACAAGCACGAAGTCCAATTGGTGGTATAGCTTCTTTAATATCTTCTTTAGACAAATATTTTAAGCTTTCAAATGTTACTTCGGCTCCTAAACGTAGTAAATTGCAATTTCCATACAAATGTATATGATTAAAATTATTGAAATATGTAAGGAGCCATGTATATACTTACTTGTTAAATATGGCTTGACTTCAATTAAATTAAAACTCTCTAATAGATCATCAAGCTTTTCTCGCGAATTGTAAACAATTGGAATATGCAATATTATGTTATCCTCTTCCTTACTTAAGAAATTATTTTCTTCAACTAATACCTCTTCTTGAACAACAATTGGAAGGATATTATTATCTTGTGAACACATTTTTTAAAGTTAAATTTTCACACTTACTTTTTTACTTTTTAAAACACCACACGACACTTGTTTGAAGCATACTAAAATTTAAATGTTTTTTTTTTTCCTAGCCAAAAAAAGTGCCGTTATACTTTTTTCCATCATTTAAAATTAACATGTTTTCATGTTAATTTAATGATGCGTAACTTTGTTTTAATATGATTTCAACTTTGATTTAAAATGAACCAATGTTAAATTAATATGCATCCATATTGATTTTACATGAATATTTTAGTTTTTTAAGTTTAAAATTTCTACGAAGTTGATTTAACATGTTGCAATGTAGATTTTACATTGGTCAATGTTATTTCAATTAGATACAAACTTAATTTTACTATTAAAATTTATATTAATAAATTCAACATTGTACAATGTTAATTTAACTACGGAAAATGTAAAATCGAATACTATTCATGTAAAATTAACAATTTTGGCGTGTGATTCAAAATGAAACAATGTTAATTTTACATTGTGTTTTTATTTGTGCTGAAATTTACATGATTTGAAATCAACATGTTTTCATGTTGATTTTACATTGGTGTTTTTTTCTGTGTGTGGTGCGTTATGTCAAAAATATACACATAATTTTATTTGAAACATTTCAAATCAAATTCCTGCAACAGGAGCTGAAAGATTTAATCTTTTTAAAAGAGGAATAAAGCTAAAGAGGCATTAATGTTATGCAGAATTATTTTCAGATTATGTTGAAGATTTGTATTTAATAATGATATAGATCATTTAAAGATAAATATTAAAAAAAAAATTAACTAATAATTTTATTTAATTGAAATACATTGTTATCATATTTACTCCCTATAAAAAAAAAAAACGAAAAAAATAGTCCATGTCAAATCAACAAAAAAAAATTGTTTTCAAATTTACTACTTCCGATTTTATTGAAACTTTTATTGTTTATATTCTTTGACTTTCTAAAGCCAAATATAATTTTAAAAAAATTCTATCTCTTACGGTTTTTTAGCTATACAGCTATCAATATAGGAAAATAACGCTTTCTTGCATATGAGCACGAGGATTAAATATATTCTTATTCCAGTTCTATAAGCCCTAGGAAGTTGAGTAATAACTCATTTTGAAGGGAATTTCATACGCTTTAATTTGATATCAATCATGAAAAAACTAATTTTTAACAAATTTTTTTCTTATATTTAAAAAAAAAAATTATAAAAATCTTAGAGATTGTGTCTTTTAATTTTACATATGTTCTTTAATGTGGCTTAGTGAGTACACCATAAAAATTTCAGAGTGAGACCATGGTGGGATCAGAAGTTATATTAAAAAAATTTCATTTTTACTCATTACAAACTGAAAAAAGAGAAATTTTTTAATAAACTGGTTAATAAAGGTAAGAAATATTCCTTAAAACTGAAAAATATGTAGAAACTTACCACTTTTTGGGATACTTCCTCTATAGAGAGCTGAAAATTAATGTGCAAGATAGGCTCGATGTAAGTAACTAATAATTCGAAAACGAAAAAAAATTTTCGCTAGCATCGTAAACATAAAAATTAAAAAAAAACTTGTTCAGATGTAGGATTTATCATTTCCTAGAACTCAAACCAGTATTTACTTTCTTCTTTCCCCTGTTATAAGATATCCATTGCAATGCCATCAGTTTTTTTAAACATTTACAACATAAGATTTGCGCACTTATTTCATACAAATTTTTCATACAAAAAAAGCTACGAAAATCCTAAACTGCTTAACCCATTTGCAGCTCAATAACAGTATTTGGCTTCCGAGTATATTGCTGATAAAATACATGAAACTGATACTTAACCATAAATGCTTTTTTTAATATTTTATTACTCTTTGTATTTCACAAATCTAAGTATTACAACATATGCAAGCAGTTTCCATTAAATTATCTAATACACTTTTAATTTTTTTCTTCTTTACTTGCTAACCACGCAGAGAATCTCTATTTGCTACAGCTTCAATACTGCGTCAAAAATCAAAAACACCCTCTATAGCTAGCAGTCAGCGAACTATAGAAGGCGTACCACCGCCACCACGATTTTCAACATTTGGCTACGATGCTGCAAATATAGCACCACCGCCACCACCCACCATATCGACATTGTCAAGGCGTAATATGCACCTGCCACAACAGTCTCTAGAGATGGAACAACTACCACAGCAAACAACGCACAATATGATGATGATGCCACATCAGCAACAACATCAACATCAACAAAAACAGCAGCAGCAGCATCAGCATTTACATCACAGACCCTTACAGGAAATCTGTCATCATCATCACCAGCATCAGCAACATTTACAACAACAACAGCAGCAGCAACAAAAGCAAACACTGCCACGTCATCATGCATTACATCAACATCAACAACCACAACAACATCAACACCAACATATGCAACAGCAACAGCAACATCAACAGCATCATCACACTAGTTCAGCTACAATACCACCAAATGTAACACAAATACCCACAACGGGCACAGCCGTAGTAACAGCTATTTCAACTGGCTCCAGTGGCCGTCACAGGGAACAAAGCACCGGTAATGCAGCTGCTAAAAATAAACAAACAAAAGTTGATGAGTCAAAAGTGTTTCTTGACATTAGAAACTCAGCACCTGATGTTATAATCATGACATCCCATTGACAATTAAGGAAATTAAAATCAAAAATTCAAATGTATAAAATTTCTTATCAGCCCATTATGTTGTGTATTATTTTCTCATCTCAGCATTATTGTCATAATCATTATTGCTGTCATCATCACTATTCATTGCTGTTATCATTTTCATTAAATGCAGCACGTAAGTTTATTTTAAGTTTAAATGTGTCGAAAATTTTTCTTAAACTTCTTCTCCTCTTGCAATTATAGTTGATACGTACATACATATGTATATGTATGTAAATAATTTGAAAAAAGGAAATATATATTTTTTCTAATAATTAAATTGGAATTTTTAAAAAAGATTTTTTTTCTCTTTATTCATTTTTCGTTTTTCTCTATTCAACTTTCTGTATAATAATTAGCACTTTTAGTTAAACAAATATGTATAAAATTGGTTTTGCAATATGTTGCTGACTTTGCTTTCAATCTTTACGGGGATTTTATATTAAAATACATGACAAAGAAGCCTTAAAATGACTGACAGAGTGACAACCTCGCTGAACAAATATTTAACTAAATTTATTAAACGAGGTCATTAACAAATTCGTTGAACATAAATATTCTCAAATAATAGCAGCAACAATAATGTCATCACGCTGCATTTTGATATCCTTACGGACCGAAATTTGCCAAACAATTATCAGCAACATGACCTCTGCTTATATTATGCACACATACATTTAACATGAAGGAGTGGCTCAGTTGAGAATTATTTGAAATATTTTTTTGGCTTCAATTAATTAAATTGTTGGTTTTAAATGAAACTCCATATATACGAGCATACATACATTGGTTGTTGCAAAATAAATAAATAAATAAATATTTTGCTTGAAAAATAAGTATGGGTATTTCCATATATCTATTGTTAAACTCTAATATTTTTTCAATGTCGAAATCACTTTTTTACATTTTTAGTTTCTATAGTTCTAATTTAAATTAAACATTAAACTAATTAAAAGTTGTTCCTTTGGATTAATATATTTATGTGTTTTGAGAGTTTATGGGTTAGGTTACGAGTAGGTTTAATAAGCAGCTAATAATTCATCTCACTGGGCTAAAAGAAAAATTTCCATTTGAAAAAAAATTTATTTTGCACATTGAGATAATTTTTTATGAGAAGGAAATATATACATATGTATATGGCAAAGGCCAAATAGTAGATATAAAAGCAGTTAAGAGGAAATTAAGTATATAACATCCCAGCAAAAAATTAAAAAAACTTTAATAGTACTGTAAGCATTTGTGGGAAAGAACTTCCTAACGGAACAAAGGGTGGGACTAAAATAACCTGTTCTTCAGAATTGATTGCAATATGTAAATTATGCAATTAAATGTAATGCAAATACTTTTTTCTTGGATTTAAGTAACTAAAGCTCCCTCCATCCTATAATACTGAGTATTAAGATTTGCCAAAAAACTTAAATATTATGAAAAAGTGTGAAAGCTGTATGCTATGAACATGTAAAATAATCATACGGAAAGAAATTTGACATCCCATAATACAAAACCATTTTTGGAAATTTATTTCTAAACGATAACATTTTGCATTTTATCAGGAAAGTTACTGGGTATTTCGAGATTCGAAAGAAAAATCATTGAAATTTGTATGACTTATACACAGTGTTTCGAAAATTTGTTCTTTCGAATCGAAATACACAGTATCACCTCAGTGTTGTTTTTTTTTTTCTTAAGCAATAAACCAAGCTGAATGAATCGTAGCCTGTTCTGCAACTGCTCAAAATTGCCTTCAGTCTTATCGCCTAGTATGTACCAAGAATGATAGTAGACAAGATTACGCCATGCGCATGTTTACCCGTTAGAAGACGTTTTTCGGCCAATGTAAGATTGCCAAGTCTGTAATCAACAAATTGCTTCAAATAAGTACGTACAAATAAATCTACGTAATAGTCTAAAACTCTCATAATTTATAGTTAAACTCTCAATGAGAATTATTAGCCAATAGGACGACAGTTTCGTAACGTCTTTAGGCCGACATTCGCAGAAAATTTCAATTTTATTTTCGGGATAACGTAACCTTGTCTTCTATCATGCTTGGTATGTACCTAGTTTCTGCCGTTTCTAGAAAATGTTATATGTGCGTACCTTTTGTATGTACACCTTTACAGCCTACATTATTTTGCTGAGCCGCCGCTGTTCAATGTCTTTCTCATATTATTTGAAATGTGATAGTGTGAAAACGAAATTTTATGTTACGTTCGATTTTTTGACAATCACTACATTTCTCTTTTCATTTCTTTCTTACAAAACCCAATGAAATCTTGATAGTCAGTATTATAGTGTAAAACGAGCTTAAGTAGGTAACTTAGAAACTTGTAAAAATTATTCGAAATAATGACATATTTAGATATGACGTATTTAGTAAATATTTTGGAGGCATTATCTTTTAAACTATAACAACTATTTCAATTACTAATTCTTTCTTTTTTAGGGCTCCGTACACAAAGTGTAAAAACGTAACCCTATTGTTTTCGCTACAATCTCTGTCCGTTTGTCCAATTGTCCGTCTGTCCGTCTGTCAGCGCCTTTTATCTCTGGAACTGTAATAGGTAGACTCTTGAACTGTAGGAGGCATACACTAGGAATTTACAAACTGTAATAGAAACGTAGTTCGCTTTATAAACAAGTCTAAAAAATAAACCTAAAAATTAAAAGGTGTTCCGATAGTAGTGTGATTTACATGTATAAGGCCTAAGTTTTGAGCCGTAATAGGTAGGCGCTTGAAATTTTCACAGAAGGTATATAACTGTGACCGCTATACTAGCAAATACTAAAACTTATAGAGTGTTCGGATAGAGAGATGTTATTCACGAATATGTGCTTATTTCTTGAACTGTATGAGGAATTCACTAAAAATATGCAAGCACTAAATTAAAATTAGTTCGCTATATAAACAAGTCTAATGTGATTTGCATGTATGTATATAGCCTAAGTTTTGAATGAATAGGTGGAATCATGAAATTTTTACAGGAGGTGTATAACTATGGCCACTATAATAAATAGTAAAAATTAACGGGTTTTCCGCCAGTGACATGATTTTATACCCGCTTGAAATGTTTACAGTAGATGTGTTACTTCGGCCGCTATAACTAACAAATACTTAAAATTGAAGTGTGTTTATTAGTGACGTGTTTTTCACGAATATTACCTTATTTTTTAACTTTTAATAGAAAGTCTATTACCATGGCCGCTATAAAATCAATTACATACTAAAATTTAAAGGGTGTTCCAATTATTATGCAATTTTCGCGAATATTATTTTAATTTTAAAATTTTAGGGTGTCCCATAAGACATAAAGAAATAAACAACTGGAATTATTAAATTTTACTGAACATAGTACGGAACCCTACGTGTGTGAGTCTAACTCGCACTTGACTAATTTATTTAAATTATATGTAAAGTATTCTGTAATCTAGTATCAGAATTTGGTACTCAAAAAAGTAAGTCATTATGGGGCAAAAACTCCTTTTGGGAATACCCTAATTTTTGTCCTCTGTACGCTAGAAGGAATTAAGTTTTAGAACTTTTACGTGAGAATTATTTTGTAAATTAACACAGAAATTTGTTTTGCACCAATTAAAGGTTTTAATTAGCTCTAGATTAAAGTTCAATTAATTTTTTAATTGATTTAAGTATATATTTGTTTAAAACAGAACAATAAAAAATTTCTAATCAAACAAATAATTGAATCAATGAATTATTTATTCAAATTTTAATCTGAAATTAATTAAAACCTTTAATAGGTGAAAATATTTTTTTCTGTGAATTGGTTTGTAGTTAGCTAGGATAAGTGTTTGAATAATTGTTGTCCTAAAGTGCCCGATCGTCTATTATTTATCTTTGTCTTAAAATACCCATCTTTTAAAATAATAGTACCATTGTCCATTCTTCTCTTTTTCTAAAAGCAGTTTTTTTGGTTGTCAGAACACTAAATACAATCTTTAGTTCTTGCCTCTATTTGGAGCTGTATGTACTGTAACAAGAGAGCTTTTAAGATACCGACCTTGATCACTGAAAGTGGAAATTAATTAGCAGTTAGTACAATCGAAAAATTAAATAAAAATTAATTAAAGTTTAATTAATTTTTATAATTGATTCAAATATACATTTGTTTATTTTAAATTCTTAATTAATTGAAGCAACTAATTATTTAATTAAATAAAAATTAATCTGAAAGCAATTGAAACCTTTAATTGGTCAAAATATTTTTTTCTGTGTATTGACTTATGATATGCATAAATCGCTGAATACTAAAAATATAATTAAATTATTTGGTATTTTTAAAATTCTTTTTATGATCTGAAAACAAAGTATTTTTCTCGTAAGAGGAAACTCGTTTTGACGAACCGAGTCTTGAAGAAATCGTGCTTAGGCACAACCAATAAGCCGGCAATTTTGAACACAAATTTCAAATTTAAGAGGAATGTCTTTACGCAATGAAGAAAGTGTCTCTAGGATTAAAATATGTAATTTTGCCTGAGTTCTAAGTGCCAACTAAAATTGAGTTTTATTTCTACATTATTTCTAAAGAGAAAGCTTTTTAAATCAAATTAGAATTTACCACCAAATATTTTTTTTTAAATTTAAAAAAAAATATCAAATTTAACTATTCTGTTAAAGCTTTTACTTCACTGTTATTCATTTGAGAAATATTTGCCTGGTATGATGAGGTCGATGTTTTATTTATTTGGTCATGTTTTGCTTCTAGTGATAAAAAAACAAAACAAAACAGAACATCCGGAAAAAAGAACATGATACAAATGCCGACAAACATAAATGTCATGACCAGATGATACATTGTTAAACAAAAATGTTTACAGTCAGGGAAAAAAACACAATATTTGCATCATGTGTCATATTTGTTACTACACGTAAGTATTTTAATTTTTCGTTTTTATTTTTTGCTGCAAATGTCAATTGAACTCGTTGTTGTTTGGTCGCAAATGCTTGTAACTGCGTTTGTTTTTTTTTTTGTTGCTATTTTGGGAATAATTGTTTGAAATTCATCAATTTTTGGAATTGTCGTTCATGACGAAAACATTGCCGCGCTTGTGATAACTACTGTGAGTCGCCTACAAACACACTATGATTGCAAGAGAAATAAGACGTGGTGCAAAAAGGAAAACTCTTTAATTTTTTAGCTTGAAATCATTTTATACAGAAATATTTATAAGAAACAAGGATCACAGCTAAAATCATTCTACAGACGATTAAAAAATAAATTACTTTAAAGAGTAAGAAATTTATTTCCGATAGTATTTTAGAATATTGACTAAAATCCAAAAAATAACGGTTTGGAAATATTTTTTAACATGATATAACTTTTTAATAAAAACAAAAGTATCCGTTTGAGTATCTTACAAAATGAAGGAAAGAAATAATAAGGAGAACAGTAAGAATGAGGTAGAAGAGTTATGTAAGCCAAGAAAATCGGTTACGTAGAAGTCGTATCACGGTCATGCCAGAGATAAAGTATATATATTTTATTTTATTTATATATATTTAGCCATTGAATAACAATTTATTACAGGCTAAAATATAAAGTAAAATATTACTTCATTTAAAACAAAAGTTTGATTATAAATTAAGAACATTTAAATTATTCTTTTAATAATATTTGGATTATATGGAAAATCAAGAGAAGCATATATATTATTATATTCAGCACACATTCTTCGGAACGGATCAAAGTTGGCGTAATTAGTACGTAAATATTGAAGTTTAAGAGGAATATAATATCTTGAGGGACGAGATGGAACAATAAATTCCAATCACTGAGATTCAATATTTCCGTTTATTAAATTCATAATAAATATAATGTTCATGTATATTCGTCTATTTTTTAGAGTAGGAAGATTGATGAGTTCTAAGCGACTTTCATAAGATGGAAGATTAAAACTGGGATTCCATGGGAGGTTACGTAGGCAAAATAAAAGGAATTGTTTCTGAACAGATTCTATTTTTTTAATATGTACATCATATTGTGGATCCCAAACTACGAAAGCATATTCTAAAATCGGTCTTACAAGTGATGAGTATAACTGCCATGTGACATATGGATCGTCAAACTCTTTTCCCCAACGTTTAATGAAACCAAGCACGCCTTTTGCCTTATTTACAGTTTGCGCAATGTGTGAATTAAAATTTAATTTACTGTCAAGCAGTACACCAAGATCTATAAATTTACTCACTTCTTCAAGGGAATATTCATTAATTTTATATCTACAGAGTACTGGACTGTCTCTGGTAAACAGCATGTATTTACATTTTTTCAAATTTAAATCCATTAAGCTAACGATGCACCATTTGTTAAAAATTTTCAGATCCATTTGAAGAAAGGCGCATTGATTTAAATCATTTAAGCTAAAGAGAAGCTTAACATCATCGGCATACATTCATATTTTGGAATGATGGATGTATGCATGTTGGAAGATCAATGATAAATATTAGGAATAATAGCGGACCCAAATGGTTTAGACTTAATATTGGTTTAGACTTAATATTTCTGAATATAATGCATTGCTGTCTGCCCTTTAGATACGTGCAAATCCACTTAAGGAGAACAGGACTTATTCCAATTTCGTCTAATTTATATAAAAGAAGTTCGTGATTTACCTTATCAAATGCCTTACTAAAATCCGTATATATAGTGTCAGTTTGCGTATTGGAGCTAAATGATTTTTATCACATTAGTTGGGAATTCCAAAAGATTTGTTATGGTTGTCCGGCCTTTTCTATATCCATGCTGGAATGACGAGAGAAATGGTGAAACTTGCTGTGATAGGATTTCTGTCACTATTTTTTCAAAAAGCTTAGGTATAGCACTTAGATTTGCAATGCCCCTATAGTTTGAGACATTGGATCTGCTACCAGTGTGGGAAAATAACCACTAGATAGCGATAAATTAAATAACTGATGTAAACATTTCTGCAGTACACAGCTTGGAACACTATCTGGACCATATATATCCGAATATTTCAGATTTCGTATAGCATTCACAACATTAGAAGTATGCAATTTTGGACAATTTATATTAGTCGACCCAGAAATAGGGTATGGATAATTATACGATACTTCCCATTTCTTGTTTGAATATGCAGTGGAAAAAAAGTCAGCAAATAAGTTAAAAATTTTCGTATCATTTGACGACTTAATATCGCCAAACTTCATCATGGATGGATAACCAGAAACTCTACGTTTAGAATTGACGGATTGGTAGAAGGATCGTGGATTATTTTTTAACTTTTATAGAACCATCTAAGCATGACTTTCTTAAAATAAATTATTATCTTTTCATCCGTCTGGTTGGCTATTTACATCTGATCCTTAGGAATCGGTGGAATTAGTTTGAGTACTTCAATGCCATTCTGCTGGACAGAAGCAGAGAAAGTACAGGCTCGTCTTTACATATTAGTCTAGTCGCCGAAAGATATTCTGATCCGATTCAACATTTAATCATTTTGTCTGTGCTCACAGGAAGAGGGGGAAATGCCTCATAGATAAATTATGTATGTACGTTCTATGAAATATTTCTTATTTTTTTTATCAATTGATTATTAACACAGTTAAATAAGATTATTCTTCCTTGAATGAATTTAAAGATTGATTACGGCAACAAGAATGTCACATACTATATTATGAAAACAAATTTCGGACAGCATCCTTAGTATCTTGCCTAAAGCTGCGCAATGTAATGAAAAGAGGAGTTAATTTCCTTAATAAAAAATACAACAAATAGACAAGTGGCCACTTAAGACCGGATTTCAGAATATCACTTAATAATCAATGGAGTCAATTGCCTCTCTCTCTCTCTCTCTCCTAGCATACGCACATGGTAAAATAAATAGTAACAAATGGTAAGGCTTTACATTTATATGGTTACATTACGAAGGCGTATTTTACCCTGTCTGCCTGTGTTTTTTTTTTTTGCAAGAATTGATAAAGTCAATATCATTTTGTAGGCCAGTTCACACATCGTTAATTTTTACTTTCAGCAACTGAGTATACCTTTTCGTGTTCCGGTTGTCAACGTCATACAGATTTCATGTAAGTTGTTGACAAAAACTTTTTTACATGTAATAATAAAATACACATTGTCACTTGATGCAAAAAAAAAAAATAGTAAATGTACAAAGGAAAGAGTAACATTTAACACTATAAAGGAACACAACAAGATAGGCTGTTAACAATTTTTTTTTGCAATTCTTTGGCATTTTAATACCCTTAAAGACTATAGCAACGTAAGAAGATTTAAAATATAAATTTCTTTACTGCTGATTATTGTAATTCAAATTCCTCTCTTGGAGTTTTAAAAAATGTTTTTTTTTTTTGATTTCATTCTTGCTTAACTTTAATGCAAAAATTCAAATTTCTTTTATATTAATGTTCATTTGTAATGAATATACACTAAACCAAAAATTTACCTAAATACTGTAAAATGTGGTGTAGAATTGAACATAAGAAAATACAGCTAACAAACTTTATAGGCAAATCTACAATTTATTTTATAAAACTCCTTATACATATTGAAGAAATTTCTTTTCTTCTTTCTATTTCTCTTCGTTATTTATTAGGGTGTAAATATGATTAAAAATGAGTTAAATTAACTAAAATTATAATTAAATTTTTTATTTAAGTTTTACCTTTAAAAAATCTGCAATTTAATCTGAAAATCTGACAACAAAATTGCATAACATTAATGCCTTTTTAGCTTTATTCGTATTTTAAGAAGAATAAATGAATAAAGCTTTCAGTTCCTATTGCGGGCATTGATTTGAAAGGTTTGAAATAAAAATTATAAATTGAAAAAATTTTCTATTTTATATGTATGTATATGTCAAATTAAATAATTTTTGGGAAGTTAAATTAATAACAGTTAATAAATAAATAACATAATTTCCTCTATTTTACAGCTCTTTTTTAATTTTTATATATTGAATTTTCTTCAAAATAAAATAAAATAAAACAAACTAAAATTTTGTCAAATCAACGATTAAATTAGTCACACTAACTCTTTTATAGATGTAAATTTAACTAATTTTATGGGCTGTTTCTCTTAGAATATTTTTATTATTTTAATTTTTTTAACTGTTCTAAATAATTTTTATTCTTTTAACTAAATTTTAGTTAATTTAACAGAATTTTATTTAAATTGTAATACGTTTTTTGAAGTTTTATTGAAAAATGTTTTTAACAAAAGAAATTCTGTAAATTTGAAAAAAAAATAGTTTATTAAACAGTTGCATGAGCAAGCTCAACTAATAGATGTGCTCATAAGGTCATGAGCTCGTGGTCATACTCGTACACATACTAGCTTACTGAACACATGCCTACTCATACCATGCTATTTGTTAGCAAACTTACGTTTGTTTCATAAATACAATGAGCTGATCGAGTAAAATGAAATTTCTATACTAGTGACATCCAAGTTTAATTCCCTCGTGTTCGAAACACTTAGTGTGTATTGTTTTAGAGTTGAAAAATACAATTTAATAAATTTACAACTTTTAATAAATAAATAAATTTTCAAGTTGGGGATGGGACTCGAAAAACATCTGCGAACCCTGTACTTCAATACAACAATAGGTAAAAAATTAATTAATAACTTAAGAGTGATCCGTGATTTTGGCGTATATCGTTTATGTCATTTAATTTTTTTTTTTTTTTTTTTTTTGACAATTAGTCCTTACAGACTACTCCATTTTATATATTTAGTTTAGATTTGATGTCAAACTGTCTGTTTCGTTTTTTGCAATAATTATTTAAAGAACTAAAGAGCTATGTTGGCATCACTGCAAGCTGAAAGTTTCTCATTCCATGTGTAATTTCTACAATATTCATAAAGTATATATATTCTGGATCCTTATACACAGAGAAGTTGATTAAGCAATGTCCGTTTGTCCATCTGTCTGGCTGTGTTCGGGTTGAAATCAATTTTACAAAGGCACCAGAAAAGATACAAAAAATTTAAACACACCAAAAAAAACCATTGTTTCGAAAATTTTACTATTACAATTCAGCTCTAATAGTCAAAAAATTATAGCGCTATGTTAGAGAAAAGGCAAAGGCCTCGTATTTGCTATGTATGTACGTATGCTTTTCGCATATTTTAGTTGTTTCTCTGTACTTTATTATTGTTTTTTGAAAACCGAAAATTCGGGGAAAAAACTCTAAAATCAAAATTTCACCAAACAATCGAAATATCACTAAGGTATCATCACATTTTCATCAAAATTTCACCTAAAATTATTCAATTTTTCATTATCTCTTTTAAGCAGAAAGAGATATTTTTAATTCAATTTTCTATTCAATTTATTCCAATTATATATAAAATAATTTTTAGCCGAATGGCCGCCCCAATACCTGTGACATGAGGTAATGAGATTGTAATAATTTTCTATGTCGGCTATTTTACTTTGAAAAAAAGATTGGTCTCCTAGAGTTGACTCTTTATATTTCTCAAACGACATAAATCAAGACGTATTAAATATCATTAACATCGCCTTGTATTGAAACAATGCAGCAGCGACTGCTTTGAAATATGTATGGACTAATATTGTCTTCAGAGAACAACAGAGAAAAAATATTTTCACCAATTAAAGGTTTTAATTGGTTTCAGATTAAAACTTTAATAAATCTGTGGCAATTATTAAATTATTGTCACTGAATAACACTTCCCAAGGTTTAAATTCTGTAACAAATTTTAAATTTTACGGCCAGAAGGTAGATTAAGTACACCAAAATATTTCTATTTTTTTCAGCACCATTTTTCATAACGCATAATAATACATAATTCGAGTAATTTTTACGTTATGTATTCTTGTCTAATTTTGTAAAGGAATAGAACATAAGCTTTATTTTGTCAGTGATGTACATGAATGTACATTATTACTTGAAAAATATTTATTACTGGCATGTGGAAACTCAACTTGTCACTTTTTAGTTTGAACTTTTTTTTTCCACAATACAAATGCAGTGTTAAGTTTCCAGTTATTAAGCTGGTCAGAAAATTGAAACAAGTACATGCACGACCATTTTTGTTCACCAAGTAGACTACGATATCTTTCTTAAACCTATTGCTGTCTTTCTTTTAATATCCATGTGTGCGTTAATAAAAGAAGCTGTAACCACTAACTCAGGAGAGTAGTTGTAAGTGGAAGAAAAAACCAGCATGCACTGCCCTCTTTTGCAAATTATTGGTTTATTTTTAATCAAAAGCTACTGGTTAATACGACATACGCAGCACATAACTGACTGTCAACATAATGCGTACATATATGTATTTCTTTGTTGTTCATTGATTGCCCTTTCCAATTTATTTTCTCCTATTACTTACCGGCCGGCCCCCCTCGTGCTTAACAATCAAGTGCAGCAGATGTTTTCATGTTGTTCATGGTGCTGTTTTTAATGTCATCGGTGTTGTGACATAATTTGTAGCATGTCGGGCTTGAAAGGGCTTATTGCATATCATGTTACACATCAATTTCATCAACAGCTTCAGCGTTGTACATGTAGTTCAAACAAAAAAAAAAAAAAAAACAGACCAAATAAAAACATAGTTTGCAAATCATTGTAGTGTGTGTTCCGGTCACCACCACTCAAAAGCACTACTTTCAAAACTAATAAATTAATGCAACTGTGCAGTTTTATGAAAATATTTTAATTTTAACATGAAATTCAAAAACCCAATGTTAACAGCGTTAGCATTCGAATTACAAATATTTGCGTATCATTTTAGTGTTATTTTATACTTAAAATGTAAGTGGCGAAAAACACATTGTTAAATGTGTAATTCTAACGAATTACAACACAAGCTAATAAAACATCGATGGTCGTGTATGTATGCACGAGTATGTAAGTATGTATGTACTAGGTATTCAATGTTTGGCAGTTGATTTGAATAGAAGATATGTAAATTTATACAAAATCAGGTTTATGAAATTAAATTTTAAAAACTGTTTTGTGTCAATATAATTCACAAGAGAGGCGCTCCTAATTTTCAATGCACTATTAAATAGCTGGGGGTAGTGCACAAAATCTGTAGTCTTCACAAAAAGCTAGTGATAGTGCAAACTTTCAACTAAGCTTTTTGATGTTAACTGTGGAGTTGCAAAATATCAGCCTTAGTAAACTGTAAAATGCTGCTGAAATTTTTTTCACTAAAATTTAAATAACAAAATAAAATAAATTAACGGTAGTGAAAGGTATTGGTATTCTTAGTTTTGCTATATACAAGCACTAGCGATCCCTTGTGTGCTTTGCTGCTCCTATCTTCAAAAATGGCCCAGCTTCCACTCAATTTATAGTTGTTTTAATTATAGTTATGGTCACGACAAACAATTTTTCATTATTAAATAGTTACTACTACTACCCAAAAAATGTACCCCCGGGGGTTCCAATTGTCACTGCAGGAATATGGCAAATGCTTTGATGCGGTTCACTCGGGGAAAATAGGGGCACCAGACGCTAGGGTTCCTAGAGCCTAAATCTGGAAGAAAAGGTTTGTTGTTTTAACACGGGTCCTCTTCGAGGCCCGACCAGTGTCCAAAGGACTGGTACCACGGGAATCGGTGGCCCCACAGAGAGCCTTCGGGGGTACATGTGGTGGTTGTGGTTTAAGATCGATTTATGTAGGTAAGGTGCAAGGTCGATCAAGTGTGCTGTTGCACTCTCAACAGACGGAGTTCGGATAGTCTCCAAACCCCTAAGCAAGAGGTTATAATGTGGATCTAGGCTTGCCTTGCTTGCTACTTATTGTGACTGTATCACACACAAAAAGCGATTGGTGGCAATCAAAAAGTGTTGTTATACTACACAATGGGGGCGCTAGTCTACGCCTAAGTTTCTCTCGGTGGTAAGACTACCGTGAGGTTAGGCCGAGTAGGCAGGTACTCACGTTAATCTTGTTCCACCCAAAAAATGTAATATAGTTGGTTGGAACTGTATAATTTTGAAACTACAACCAAAGTTTTATTAGTGCTTCAAAGTAATATTGCATTTGTAACCATAATACGTATATTATTAGTAAAACATTTTAAAGGTTTGTGTTTAGTTTTTTTTTTTATTTTTTTATTATTAGAATATAATTTTACGGGTTTTAAATAAGACAATATATGAATTGAATGTTTCAAAATAAAGTAAAATATAATTGTATGTTTGATTATAAGGTATGTTTATATAAACAAATAAGATATATTTATCTAAATATACATACATATATATCACTATATGCATTCAATTCATCAATTCATTATATGTTGCTCTTAGATTATGGTTTGGTTACCTCAACCATGTTTTTTTTTTTGAGTGCAAGTATCCGTCTCCATCGTCCTAACTACAAAGCTTTAACTCAAAAATATAGGGCCCGATTATCGTTTACAACACAGAAACGTTGTGTTGTCTGGGCTACAACACAATTTTGTTTTTCGATTATGATTTACAACATCTAAATGTTGTGTATGTTGCGTTGCGGTATATGTTTCCATTGAAAAACATATCCGTATACTACAAACTGTTGAAATAAAAAATTTTATTTCGTTTGAAAATTTAATATTTCCAATGGAATTGTCATTCCAACCCATTGGAACTACCAAACACAGTAAATTTCTTTTTGAAATGAATTCCTAATTACAAGATATGTATATACATGTGTACAACATACATAATATATATGTACATACTATTGTTACATTTATGAAATTTTTCGTATAAACAAGGATAGCTTTTTGTTTTTGCTGCTAAAGAATTTCTTAAAACCATCAACCCGATGTTCTGCCATTCCGCCGATTCTAAAACTCTGTAACGCACTAAGATTTTTTTCTGATAGAAGCTTTCAAAGAATTGGCGGCAATGATTTTAACATTAGGGTTTCGCAACTAGCTGTTTGCTGCATTTTGTTAGTTCCAAATTTCAGCTTTCCCTGGCCAATATCTGGATTTAATTGCATCACCCATACGAGCTTTTCCATCTGCTTTTAATTTGTTATGTTTCTAAGAAATATTTGTTGTGTTTGTAAAAGCCTAGCAAAAATAATAAAAAATAAAAACTTACAAATCCTTCTACATTGTATTTTTCCAACTTGTCGCGACAATAAGACAACAGCTAATAAGCAGTTGTAAGATTTTGATGTGCGTAACAACACATAGAAACACATGTTGTAAACGATAATCGCTGTAAATTTTCATAGACAACTAAAATTGAGACACATGTGATAAGTGTTGTAAATTGTAATCGCAATTTCAAATATAAAACACTAAAATAATTAATGTTGTGAACGATAATCGGGGCTATAACTTATTTTCAGAGCACTAAACGCAATAATTTTTAATTTTGTATGCGAGGTACGATGCCCAGTATTCCAACCCAGCCTATTTACAATATTTTAGAGGTTTATCAAAAATAATTTTAAAACTCTGCCTATTAGAGGTTCAAAGTTATAAAAAAATAACATTTACTTTGTATTGGACGACCACACCTACTTTTTCAATCTAGTATGCACTTTATGTAAATTTTCAAGACTACTATTATAATTTCCAAGTTACAGTATGATCAGTATTTACTGTTTATTACTACTATTCCAACGCAGCCAGTTTTTTGCTCAACTATGAACATTATTCGTACAAAGAAAAAACAAATTTTGCACCAAAAGGTTTAAATTAGATTTACATACAACTTTTTTTCAATTATTTATTTAATTAATATATTATTTTATACATTTTTAATTAAATATACAATTAAGTCAATAAAAAATTTAATTAAATTTGTATCAAAAACAACTAAATAAAATCTTTAATAGGAACAAGAAAATTTTTCTGTGTACCAAATTTCAACACTCTAAGTAGATTTGTATTACATTAAATCGGATGAAATATAAAAATATTTTAACTCTTGGGGAATGAACTAAAATTAAGATTTAATAAATAAAATGCCTTAATGTCTATTGGCTAACCACGATGGCTACGATTATAAATACGAGTATTGAAGCTCTTTTTTTTTCATTCCCTTCAAATAATGACATTTTTCAAAGTCTTCAAAACAGTCGTTTGTTTCAATGTTGAACTCTTAGTTTCAGCCAAATTTCTTACCCTTTTTAATCGATTTTATTGACACTCCCTGCTTACCAAAAAACTGTGACCATCTCTTAATGGCCAATAGATAAAAATTAGCCTTCTTTGGAACACGTACCCTCAAAGAAGTCCACTGTTAGGTTTGTTCTATGATATCTGGTGCATTGTGATGGATCCACGTTTCTTTCACAGTTACAAAACGATGCAATAAAAACGACGTGTGAGTAATTGTGACTTCTACCGAGCAGAATTCATTCTCCGATTGTGCAATATCATTCCATGAATTTTATTGACCATTGGTTCTTTTGGGGGACCAAAAAGTTTAACGTCATTAATTCAGTACAACGCTTTTATTAATTGAAATTGATGGCGCAGAGTTCCCATAGTGTTTATCAAGCCTTTCTTTGATTTTGGTTATGGATATTTTTGTAAAAAAAAATCAGCACACAAAATTCACTTTTCTCCTCGTAATTATCTCCTGCCATCGCAGTAAATTTGAAATAAGCAGATATCTACCTCAGCTCTCGTTTGTCCAATTACAGCTTAATAACGATGATCCAATAACCCAATAAAAACCATTTTTTTGAGAATGTTGAAATTTGAAAACTGAATGGAAACTGTAGATTAGTGGAACTTAATAATTTGTTATAAAAATTATTTACCTATCAAGAAAAATATTGAAAAGCTGTTTTCTTTTACTTTTTTCTTAAATATTTTTGAGAAAATGTTTTTCCGTCAAAAAAATGGATAATTCTAAAACTGTCGACCATAAGCGTCTCATTTATATAACCGGATAAACCGTTCCGTTAAAAAAAACACATGATAGAAAAAATTTAGACCTATTAAATACGTTAAATCTTTCCCATTCATGGCATTTCTTTAAAAGAGGCAAACAATTTTTGTCCCTGCAGTACAGTGTAATCTTCTGGTTTCATTAACTAAACTCTTAAACAATTAAAGATTTTTTAATACGAAATATATAAAAATTTAAATAAAATGATTAAAGGTCATAAACATATTCTTTAACATATCAGCTAAAAACACAGTTCGTTTGTCCGCCGTTCAAATACCAACGAGTCTAAAAATCGTCTAAATGATAATTAATTTGCAAATTTGGCAACACTTTTACACCCTGCAAAATTGAAAGCATATTTTAAGGCTTAATAAAGTGTATGCCAATCAAAGTTATATTCATTTAAAAAATGTTTTAAATAACAAAATTTTCCCCTTACAATTCGTTCAGCCTTCACACAAAAATCTGATAAATACTGATTGTTTGCAGCAGCAAATATTTTGATTTTTCCTTAAAAAACGTTTTATTACAAAGTCTATATTACAAGATTCACCAATTTAGCCGCTGTAATTATGGAAGTATTGATTGAATGATCATTTAATGCCAATAATTTTAATATTAAAATATGGCATATATGTATGTATGTATATACATACATATGTATAAAGTACATACTTATGTACATACAAATTTCCATTTCGATTACATACAAATGTCTACAAAAGACTCAGACTCATATACGAATTCTGTGTTTTGCTGACTGGGATTGTATCAAATGTTTAAAGTAAATAAAATTGTAAATGCATATATGTACATATGTATGTATTGTATATGCATATAAGTATTATTTAATAGGTAAAAAAAAAATCATTGGTGGAGTAAGTAAATTCGCATGGCGTATATGAATTAATAACTATGAATAATTAACATAAAAATTATTTTTTAATTAGAGGCACTTGCATATGAAATATAACCTCAAAGATTTATTTTTTTATATATATTTGAACGAATTGGCACATAATCGGCACAAATATGAAGACTGTAGAAAAAAATGTCCAATGTGATTGCATTGGATACTTGATAATGACATTTGATAAATTGCAAGGAGAAGACATTTTGATGTTTATTGATTATAGCAATCAAAGTAATCTATCAGCACTTCTTGTCACGTTACTCTGCCTCTTTGTCACCCTCTATCCAAAGAAATTACTTTTACTAAAAGAAGGGGAAAGCCAAAGCTTTTTAAAATGCCGGCTAAAGGGAAGCGAAAAAAATATAGGCGAAAAAGCAGTCGAAAAGATGTTATTAAAATTTGTGGTTCACGAGTGAAGCGGTTTATCATCAAAACTTTCACATTTTGTGCTAAAACAAAGTAAAAGATTGGCAGCTCAAATTTTACACTTTCAGCCCATTTACTTCCTTATTTATTGGGTAAACATTATACCCTAAAATAAAAATATGTAAAAAGTAAAGTCAGATTTTTTTTTTTTTTTTGAATCGAAACTTTCACTGGGATTTTATGGGATTTTTCTTATATTTGGTATGAATTTTTTTCATACATATATGTAAAGTTTTATATGTATTAAATAAATAATTATTAATAATAAAAAAATACTAAAAAAAAATAAATTTTATATTTTGTTTTTAGTTTCTTATTCAGGCATGTTCTGTAATCCGAAATCGAATGAAATTGAATCCGAATGAAATTTTAAATTGTCATAACTTTTAAATCTTACAATATTTTGATATTATTTTTTATGCATTTGATTAAAGACCATTCACATAACTTCCTTGATTACTAATGTTTTAAAGTAATAGGCGCAACTAAGTTATATTTTTCTTTAAAATAATATTCGATTTCAATTTCACTCGGTTCCGGATTTCAGAACATACCCGATTAACTATTTTAGTTAGTTATTCGTTAAATTTAATTTTAAACTGTTATTCACTTTTAAAACAACTTGGTGTAAATATTACAACTTTTTTAATAGACAATTAAATTTAAACCAAATGTACAGATTTATTTACTAAAAAGAAATTAAATAATAAAAAAAAGCATAAAATGTTTATAAAATGTGTCTATAAAATAAAAAAAACTAAACCTAGCAAAAAAAAAGATTAAAAATCGTATTAATTCTTAAGCAAAAAATCACAATTCATAAAATCAATAGAGAAATGTATTTTGAATAATGTATATGAGAATTATATGATAAATTACATAATTCCCAAACCATATTTAAAGAACTATATTATTATTGTATTTTATATATTTTTAAGCGTGGT
The DNA here is from genome assembly GCA_949628195.1 of Phasia obesa. Classification (NCBI taxonomy): domain Eukaryota; kingdom Metazoa; phylum Arthropoda; class Insecta; order Diptera; family Tachinidae; genus Phasia; species Phasia obesa. Next base: position 122,691,583 of record OX451218.1, read on the forward strand.
GAGTTTAAAAAATTTTAGGAACATTTATAAAATTTCTTGAGCCTTATATATGTAAAGGGTATTATAATTATCTTTATGTAATGATAAAGCTTATTCGTTTTTATTTACATCTACACCTAATTCTGTTTTTACACGGCAGATTGGTTTCAGAAAATTGGTGTAAAAAAAGACATTGATCATATACAAAAATAGGTGATGGGTTCCTTATCTCTAAAACCTATTAAAATTAGTGAAAAATGAGAATTTTTTTAAATACAAGAAATCATGTTTATTTTTACACATATATGCATGTACATACATATAATGTGTATTGGCACCGTTTATTGACATCTTTAGTGTATGATGACGACTTAAGACTTGTAGAAATCAGCGATTGCCTAATTGAAGTTTAATTTTTTTATAGGTTTAAACCGAACATTTTGCCCAGATATGTTGAGCCTTCTCCATTTCGAAGGCAATCTAAGATTTATTTTTTTTTTCTAAAGATATGGCTTTACGTTATAGTTTTTTATTTTCGATTTCTTCTTTTAGAGATGCATTGATAGTTCACAAAATATTAACACATTTTAATTGCTCTAACAAGTAAAAATGTTTGTATGCATAAAAAGAGAATTGTTCTAAATTTTTGATATAAATATATTTCGCAAAAATTAAATTTTACAAATAAAATCTAATCCCAAATGATTTTGAATCGTGCTAAATGGAATAAAATTGTGTAAAAAAAATATATTATATATATATAATATATATAAAGAAACAACGAAAATATATTTTTATTTTCCAACCGTGTTAAATCAAAGGACCCCAATCAAAAAAAAAAGTGGTAAAATTGAAAATCCAGTGGTTCGCTAAATATTTAGCAAAGTGACACAAAACTACATTGATGAAAGCTGGTGTGCTATCGATTTAAAATTTTTACATGTTTTGTTCTCTTTGTGAGATTCTGGCTGAGATTGTGTTTGTGCTCACAGCCCCTAAGGGTTTTGCGTGGGGGCTCTTGCTTAAATCAAAAACTTGCAAAAAAAGACCGTGTGAAAACAGAATTGGGTGTATTGTACATATAAATATTAATATAATATTTTAAACATTTATTTAATTATTTATTTATTTATGTATTTATTTATTTATTTATTTATTTATTTATTTATTTATTTATTTATTTATTGAATGTTACAATACAATTACAAAGTAATTACATAGTAACGAAGACCTCTCTACTCGTGTTTTAAAATATAAATAATAAAATGTAATTCACAATTTCGGAATGAATATTTTAATTTTTAAAAATTTAAAAGTTAAATTATAACTCCTTCTAATAGCAATAAATCCATTTATTTATTTATTTATTTGTTTATTTTTGAAAATTTAAAAAAAAATGTTTATCTTATATTCTTCCGCTAGTAAGTAATCTCTTTCATTTGATTTTATTCAAACCATAGAAAAATATATATGCGAAAATAAGGGCAAGATTTTGTCTAAAAATTTCGGCCGTTCAAAGTACTAAGAACAAAGTGAGAACAAAGTTCTTGTTTGGTACAATACAATTATAAAGATATTTGCTATTGTTAGCATCATGGTATAATAATTCAGGTAAAACTGTTAGAACAGCTGTTTAAATTTGCTTATCTGAAAATGTCAAAACTTATATAAAACTCCGTTCGCGCACTTAAAAATTAGTAATAATTTCTAAAAAATGTTTTTTTTTAATAATCAATGCATTGTGGACTGTATTTTATTCAATCCTTTATTTAATTTGCAATGTTTATTTAAAGATAATAAAAAATATGTATGTTTTTTAAGTAGAAGTTTGCTACTAAATTTAAATCAGTTCTCGTAGGCGGAAATTTGGCATAATCTGCCAATTAAATAACATGGTCAGCTGGATTTGATGCTGCTGCTAGGGCCTTATGCAGCCTACTTAATTCCTGACTTGCTTAAAGCAGCCATATCGCCTTTAGGCTCGTTATTTAGGTGTGCTTCCTATGTCTGCAGGGTCCCTGTATATCTAAAGAGCCTCTAAATGATTGCGAAACCTACTCAGCAGTCGTGTATTGAAACTTACAATATAAGGGCTCTTTAGAATAATGACAGTGTGTCTTCATTATCTTTATATTATGATTTTTACAGAATAACTTTCAAAACTGAACTTAAACAGTTTCAATCTTGATCAAAATGAATTTTATGATTGCTTTAATTGATCTTTATAACTATTAACTTTTAAATTGAATTTCATTACTTTATCTGAATTTAAGGTGGAAAGAGCCAGGTGCTGGTTACTTACTCACTGACACCTACAAAATTTCGGCTCTATAGCTTTAGTCGAAATGCTGCAGAATATTGATCAGTAATACAGTGTGTGTATGCAACACATACACCTTCATATCTCAGGAAGCCTTAACAGTAAAACTTTAGAATTTCCCGTATCATTATTTGTCATAATTTCAAATTCGCCATATCATTATTCGCGATATGGGAAGTAAAAACAGACCGAAAATTACATACTAGATGCACAGGTCAAAAATAAAGATTTGAGGAATGTTACACGTAAGTAAAAGACATGGTTGAGATACCCATCTAAGAGCAACATATTACGATTCAATTATTTGGTTGTAGTCAAATCATATTATTAATAAGCACTATAATATGAACATACTTATTCATATATATAAGTACTATAATATGAACATATTTATTAACCAATGCAAGGTTAGAAACAACTGAAATTTGTTCATGTCAACCATATATTGGTACAGAGAACATAATGTGATTTTATTTAACATACCACAACTATGGTCTTTCTTCACGTGTAGCTTCTTATAATGTATTTATTTTCAATGTAGAAAAATATATATTTTCTGGTTTTGATAAGCTATAGTCTTCTTCTTATACCTTAATTAAAAAAATGCACCGATCGTACGGTTGATAATAAAAACTGAAGCAAATGGTCAATAACACAAACCTAAAACCGCATTACGGTATAATTATTAGATTAAACATTAACCTAGTAGTAGTAGTAGTTAATGAGAGATTAATATCGCAACTCTCGAAAGAGAAGAAACTGAAAAAGGGCAGACCAACACGTGCTATAACAAGTGCACGTGAAAAGATCGACTCCAAGCCTAAACCAAAAAATATTAGAGTTATAATCAATTAATTCAACAAATAATGAAACTATAACAAATTAATTACTCAATGAGCTCTACCATTTTTGCCTTGCTCATATAAAAAACAATGCGAATCAAGGCGAATTCATACCAAGTGATAGCGATAGCTGATTATTTTTTTTGTCTCCTTTTTTGCTAGCTATTAAAATGTCAAAGCTGTTGTTTTGTTGTAATTTTTGCCGTAGTGCTCTTGTACCAATTCGCCTCGGTGCGAAGTAAATAAGATATAATGCAGAGATTGTAATGATTATGAGTTTTATTTTAAAAATTGGGTTTTAATTATTATTTCTTGATTTTTATTTTCTACTCAAAGAATAAAAATTATTCTCTGAGCTTTATTTAATGATTAGAACATAACGATTATGTATTAAGTTTTATTTTCTGCTCAGAGAATAAAAATTATTGTCTGAGTTTTATTCTTTGCTCACCATTTAATGATTGATGCTTAAGTTTTATTTTCTGATTGAAGACTAAAAATTTCTTTCTGAGTTTTATATTTCACTTAGAAAATAAGGATTATTTTCCAAGTTTTATATTTCGCTTAGAAAATAAAAATTATTTCTTGAGTTTTATTTTTTACTTAAAAATAAAAATTATTTCTTTCTTTTGTTAATTTGGACATATGTGAGTATATAAATAGTACTTTTTGGAACTTTTTTACTGAAACACATATCTCACTGAAACCCTATCTCAAATAACGATACTAATATTATTTCTATATGTTTCAGTAAAAAAGTTCCAAAAAAGTACCAAAGTACACGTTTTATCCCCCAAATATTGAAATGAAGAAAAAGTACCAAACACTAGTTGGATACTTTTACTATATCAAAAGAATGCCAACTAAACTAATTTCTATGTTTTTTAGTTAAAAAGTTTCAAAAAGTACTATTTATATACTTACATATGTCCAAATTAACAAAAGCATTAATTTTTATTTTTAAGTAAAATTTAAAACTCAAGAAATAATTTTATTTTCTAAGCGAAATATAAAACTTGGAAAATAATCCTTATTTTCTAAGTGAAATATAAAACTCAGAAAGAAATTTTTAGTCTTCAATCAGAAAATAAAACTTAAGCATCAATCATTAAATAGCGAGCAAAGAATAAAACTCAGACAATAATTTTTATTCTCTGAGCAGAAAATAAAACTCGGAGAATAATTTTTATTTTCCAAGCGAAAAATAAAACTCAACAAGTAATCATTGATGTCTGAGGAAAAAATAGAACTCGGAAAATTTTTCTGGAAACATTTTTCTTTAGCAACTGCGAAACAATATGAGCAGCACTTTTAAAAAAATATAAAAATTGTATATTCCAAAATCGAATTTTTCAAGCCGACCCTAAAGTATAAATACTTCAATAAATTGACTATTTCTTTATTTCTCTATGTATAGTGATGTGTCTTTCATTGAAATAACTTATTTTAACACAACAATTTTTATGGGGCGAGAACATTTGCCACCTAACAACTTTTCGCAGGATTGTTACATAAACTTAAAATTTTTAAATAATATGCGAAATGTTATATAAATTTTTTTTACTTGTTTGTATAAAAATAATTTTTGTTTGTGTGTGAAAGCTTTTTTAATCCCTGTTAATCCTTTTATAAAGTCCATATGTGTTTATAATTATTTATGTAAGAGTATGTAAAAGGTAGAGTTAAACTGTTTTTTATAATGAAGTAATGTAAAATTAAATTGTAAAAAATCACAAAACAAAAGGTAAAAAACACCAGTGGAATCCCATAATTTATGATGTTACACGAAGTAAATATTTTACAGAAGGATTAACATATTTTTTTATTAATTCAATTAAACCAATATAATTCACACAAAAGCACATCAATCTTTTTGTTGGTCCTTAGCAAAAAGGATGTTTTATTGTTTTGGCAAAAAGGATTCTTTTTTTTGTGCTAGACAGCTTTACTGTGTTATTTTCAAAAAAAGAAGGTTAATGCTGGCATTATGTTCATTTATAAAATGTCACCATAAAAAGGTCTAATTTTTTACCAAACAGTATCCTTTGAGATAATTTATTATCTCTTTTGTTTATCAGAAGAATAGAGTAATAGTTAAAAAAGAGGGGTACGGGGTAAAGTAATTAAGTGTTTAGCTCATGTGACCACTAAGCATGTGATAGGATTAGTTCAGTGGGTTCGATTCTCCGTAAAAAATAAAACAATAAAAATATTAAATGATATGTTCATATGTTTATATGAATATGTGAAACGTTAAACAACGGTGAAAAAGTGAAAAGATTTGGGTAGTACCTAGACATAGTTCAAGCAAACCGATGACGGGGTCCAAACAAATTAAAAATTTTAATTCTTTTCTACTAATTGGTTGGTCCAATAAATCTAAATTGAAACCGGTTTTAAAACGAAACCCGGTTGCTTGAAGTGGATGTTTTTATAAATACTCTTCCAAAAAGTTTTGGGAAATGAGCGAAATTCTCTAAAAAAAGTTGTTTACATACCAATAACAAAATGTTATATCTGAAACAAAAATTTTACTGATCAAATAAACATTAAAATTTTTAAACTATTAGACTTATGAACTGAGTAAAAACACAATTTATTGTATAATAAAAAACAAGGGTACCTCGTTGAACTAGTAGGTGGTGTACTAGTCTATCACTCCGGGGTTATGGGTTCGATACCCACCAAAGACTCTAGAATTTTTCACTGCAAGTTAGCAGGAAGGCAAAGAAAGAGCTTGGATATAATCTGGGTACCTAGAAATAGTTAACTGCGTTAGTGACAGTTCACGGACTCTGAAGTATTATCTGTCCAAAAATCGAGGTAAGACGATACTTGAAGGCTGTAGCTGGAAGAAGGCTAACATAAGAAAAGGCTGTGGACCACTGGAGACGCTAACATTTGCCTTAAGCAAATTATTCAGAGATATCATAAAAAATAAAAATAAACTTCTATAAATAATACATGTATATAACGATATGTAGACAAATAATAAATGTCTTTGTCAAACGAACCAAATAAAGTATTTGTAAAATATATAGTAAAAAATTATGGATTTAAAGCAAAAACCAATACAAGAAAATTTCTACTAACTAATAGTAATGTTAAGTGTAAAAATAAACAATTTTAGTAAAAATATATAAATAAATTAAAAAATAATTTTTGTTTAAGTTTTAATTAAGGAAATCAATAAAAGAAATAATTTGATTGTAAAATATTTTCTTCACATTTAAAAATGAATAGAATAATTGTTGTTAAAGAAAAAATCTTTTTTTTTAAATATTTTTTAAATATTTAATTAAAAATTGTTTAAAGTGTACAAATGGTATGGATTTTGTATTTAAAATTAATTTAAGTTTGTTATAAAATGAATTATTTTTTCTGTTAATCACTGCATAAATACAAATTTAATATTTTGTTTACAGAATACTAACTTTCACCAAACATTATATATTTTTTAAATTAAAAACATAAAATAAAGTCCCATAAAAATTGCAATAAATTGTTTTATTTAACGACAACATCAAAAGTCACCAGTGATAAATGTTTTAAAACATGTCGCTACAGGTGAAAAGGTCATAAAAAGGTTTGTTATTCCATTTGTCATTTATGCACTAATCATTCATCTGGATTCTTAAATGTAGAAAAATCAATTCAGTTTTTAATTTACGAGGAAACAACTGTGATCAATCGTATTATTTAAAAGCATTACTTTGAAGCTTGAAACTAAGGTAGCGGTGCATAGCTTGCAATCTAAACTGAGGGTAGAGTTTCTGACAATAGGCCAAGTTATTTGAATTGGCTTCAGCTTCATTTGTGTTAATTTTGCTTACATATGGCGGCTATCAAACTGTAAACTACGCGTTCAATTGGCTTAGATGAGCTTAAAAATTCTACTTCATTCAGTAAGAACTTTCGATCAGTTAAATAACTTTCTAACAGGTTAAAAAAGAGAAAACTTAAAGGAGTATTTACTTTCCTCAAAGGTTCTTTTGAAGAAATAAAATATGGTTTATGGTTTGGAATACATAACGAGTGATTTTTTAAGAGCTTGAGAACTTTTTTTTTAAAAAAAACGCATAAAATTGGCAAAATCTCATCGGTTCTTTATTTGAAACGTTAGATTGGTCCATGACATTTACTTTTTGAAGATAATTTCATTTAAATGTTGACCGCGGCTGCGTCTTAGGTGGTCCATTCGGAAAGTCCAATTTTGGGCAACTTTTTCGAGCATTTCGGCCGGAATAGCCCGAATTTCTTCGGAAATGTTGTCTTCCAAAGCTGGAATAGTTGCTGGCTTATTTCTGTAGACTTTAGACTTGACGTAGCCCCACAAAAAATAGTCTAAAGGCGTCAAATCGCATGATCTTGGTGGCCAACTTACCGGTCCATTTCTTGAGATGAATTGTTCTCCGAAGTTTTCCCTCAAATTGGCCATAGAATCGCGAGCTGTGTGGCATGTAGCGCCATCTTGTTGAAACCACATGTCAACCAAGTTCAGTTGTTCCATTTTTGGCAACAAAAAGTTTGTTAGCATCGAACGATAGCGATCGCCATTCACCGTAACGTTGCGTCCAACAGCATCTTTGAAAAAATACGGTCCAATGATTCCACCAGCGTACAAACCACACCAAACAGTGCATTTTTCGGGATGCATGGGCAGTTCTTGAACGGCTTCTGGTTGCTCTTCACTCCAAATGCGGCAATTTTGCTTATTTACGTAGCCATTCAACCAGAAATGAGCCTCATCGCTGAACAAAATTTGTCACATTTGAACATTTCGAACCGAACACTGATTTTGGTAATAAAATTCAATGATTTGCAAGCGTTGCTCGTTAGTAAGTCTATTCATGATGAAATGTCAAAGCATACTGAGCATCTTTCTCTTTGGCACCATGTCTGAAATCTCACGTGATCTGTCAAATACTAATGCATGAAAATCCTAACCTCAAAAAAATCACCCATTACATACTCGCTTTAATGGGGTTCAGTTTAGGTATTAAAAAGCGTAATCCATTTCGAGGTTCCCTACTTTTTTAAAGAAAAAACCACAAAAAATTCAAAATTAATGGAGAAGGTTTATTATAATTTGAAAGAACATTATTGGCATTTATTTTCTGAAGATTATCTCTATCAAATGTTGGCCGTTGCTACGTCGCCGGTGGACCATCTGTTGAGTCCAATTTTCGATGACTCGTTCGAGCATTTCGACTGGTAACTGGCGAATGACACGCTTGATGTTTTACTCCAAGGCCTGAATCGAAGCGAGTTTGTTCGCATAAACTTTAGACTTTACATACCGAAAAAGGAAAAAGTCTAACGGTGTGATATCACACGATCTTGGTGGCCAATCGACCGGCCCAAAACGTGAAATTATGTGCTCACCGAAATGTTCTCTCAATAAATCCATTGATTGATGCGATGTGTGGGAAGTGGCGTCGTAAAATAAATAAAATTTGCCTCGAAAACGTCGGATCTTTTTGGAACTTTTCAAGAGCCCATAGAGCGAAGCGATTCAGGAGTAAGTCTTTCCATTACGAAATGCCAAACAATACTAAACAAAAATAACATGACAGCATGAAACGACTCACACGTGGTCTGTCACAAAACCACTAGTGAAAAAAGTACCTGGAAATTGATCACCATTTACATACAAACTATACAAAGAAATAGGATATAAGAATATTCAATTTTTCATTATATTTCATAAGTAAAAGATCTTTTCACGAATTTAAAAATTTCACGGGTCTGCAGCTCAAACAACGACTGGTGGCATCTCTCAGCTATATCAGTCGATACATTTCAAGTAATAATCTTTTACAAATTCCCAACAGAGCCATACAATTTGAAGCCACTTGTTGTTTTAAATAACGATTTTAGTCATAAAAATTTATTAAAGCCTGATATGCGGTTTCTGTATTACAGGCGAGCGGCTCGTCTAAAAAAATTGTATGAAAAGCACTGAGTGATTTCTATACAAATTTATCAGACGAGCCATTCGCCTGTATTAAAGAAACCGCACATAAAATTATTTTGCAATTACGAATTATGCGCCGAATAACAACGAGGTAAAATTTCGTGACCTTTGTTTTATTAAAATATTATCCAGGAAGTCCGTTTATCCCATTCTTTGATATCTACACAGAATACAAAGAATACTGCAGCTGTTGCATGTCATGTATTGTACAAATAATATTGATTTTCCTTTAGGAGTTGCAAAACTAATTAGGTTTTTAATAGAATCCAAAATTGCAAAGCTAAAATGTCCAAATATTTATGAGTATTTAACTATACATATAAATGAACATATATGAATTATAAATGAATTTTAATTCACTTTTATTGCATAATCAAAAAAAAAAAACTATTTATGCCTAACCTTACGCATCAATAAAGCAAATCAATTTTCCTGGTATGGCCACATGGAAAATGAGTTTAAATAAAAATAGTTTTTTGCAACCACAAACAATATTCAATCAAAAGTTTTGTTACGTAAATAAATAACTAGAGGCCAATAACTAGTTTAGCTGAAATTAAAAAAAAATAAACTAGACTAAAATTGTTTAACTCCCCCATTGCTCGAAATATCAAACTTTATATATGAAATACACAATTTGCTTATAAATATAATTTGACAAAAATCAGCATACAATCATAAACCTTACATTTACAAATGATAATCATTTTTATTATATTTAAGAAATATGATAAAAAATACTGACCACATAATCTCATGAAACTAACGACGAAATTCCCAAAGAAACACAAATAAAATTTGACGAAAAAAACAAGAAAAAAATATTTAAAATATAACATCTACGTAAATAAGAGGCAACAGTTTGAAATATACCAAATTAATATAACATTAAAAAAAGTTACAGTTCTATATTGGCCATGCCGAATCTTCTATACCCTTCGCCACAGTGATTTTGTTTATACAGTCATGTACAGCTTTATCCATAATGAAAACAAATTCCGTTGGCTACAATTGTCGCTGTGTTGTCAGCTACTTAATTATATTGAAGACGACAGCTACATACATCGTAAACTTTGACATTGTTTTAGAAATACTTATTTTGCTTTTATAAAATTAAATAACTTTTTCAAAAAGTTATAAACATTTCCTCCAAACTCTTCATATAATTTGTAATTAACAATTTTGTGACATTTTCTTTTGTTGAATAAAATAAAATTGTAAAATTGAAATCAGCCTGAGTTGACTACAGCCACAATAGTGGTCGTGTAGCTATGTAGCTATACTGACTTCAAAATAATCGTTTACAGTTAGTATTCGGTATCCTGATATTGTCTATGTGTTTAATGCATCTGATTTTAAAACAGAGATTTTATCTATTTAAAACTTAAACACATTTTAAAAAGTATATTACTCTATATATATACGCACATATATTCTAAATATTAAAAATATGTTATGTTACAGTCATGGTTTTCATTTTCATAGAAATATTGAAATATTTTCTTTAATTTTTCGAAAATTGTTTGTAAAAATATTTTTTTAAATTTTTTGTAAAATTTTATTCAAATTTTTTTTTTGAAAATTTAAAAAAAAAATCTTTTTCGAAATATCTTTTTGAAAATGTTTTGTAAAGTTTTTTTGTAAATATTTAAAAAAAAATTAAATTTTTTTTTAATTAAATTTTTTTTTAGTTTTATTAAATTTTTTTTTAATTTAGGACCTTCCTGCAATTTATATTGAGTTAAAATGGTCAGACTAAAGCAAAAAAAAATCCTTAAAAAATTCCCTATATGACCTTTAACTGCTCCTATTTACCAGTGGGTACCCTGTGGATCCATTGGCTATCTTTATGTGTATTGCTTTATATAAAGTTATTTAATACAAATCAAAGTAGAAAAACCCTAGTAACCTAAAAACAAACAAAAATCGCCCCTCGCAGGGGGTTATCGATCCCCCGATATTTATTTGATAAAAAAATGAAAAGAGAATCATTAAAGCCGAAAAAAATTTTAAAAAACCTTAAAAAATATAGCTGGGTGTGGTTTTTGGCCCGCAGCCTCCAAAGGAATGAACCGATGTTGCTGAATTGCAATCCGAAAATTTTCGAAACCCTGCCTGACAGATTGGTGTGCTTAAATTTTTTGTATCTCTTCTGGTGCCTTGGCAAATGACATAACTACGATTTATCAACTTCTCTATGTATAAGGATCCAGAATATATATACTTTATGGGGTCGCAAATGAATATTGTAGAAATTACACACCCTCCACCTGTGGTGAAGGGTATAAAAAGTTATATAAAATCTGAAGTTCCTCAAACACCTTAATTTAAGAAAAACAATTCACCGAAACATAACAAACTTGGAAAATTTTAGCATAACATTTAAATTTTATTCAAGCCCACACTATATAAGTAGGCGTGGTCAATTTGTTTTACGTAAAAACTTAATTTGTATTACTACGAATATTGAAAGACAAATCCGTCACACGTTCTTCGATTTTAGTTAAAATAAAAAAGGGCTTAAAATGGGTGAGTGATGCGATTACCAACGAACGACATTTAATTTTATTTATTGTTAAATAATCTGATTCCCAATGATTCGAGCAATCAAGGATTTTCTTTTATCGCGCATTTTACTGCGCTGAATTTTGGACCCTTAAAACTAATCATATGAATAATCCTAGAAGTTTCGAAATGTGACGTGTCCTAAGACTCTTCATGTCTAATAAAGAGATTTTGTATTAATAAATTATTAAGATAAGTGAGATACATACAACATTAAAAGAGATTTCCATTACTTTATGTAATTTGCGTTTTTTATAAAACTAACTGTGCATTTCTCGTTACACTGTTCACAAATTTTTGTTGATTTCTTATGTGTTAAATTTATTACTATTGGTATGGATGTGTATGAATATATGTATGTGTTTGTGGTCTAAATCAATTTGGCGTAATATTTACTAATATTATTTGTTGTATTTTATGAATCGAGCACAAACGCTGTTATATCAATTTTTTCTGGCCACTAGACAAGTACATTTATCACCAGATACAAAGACCACAATGTAAAATCACATAAAATCGCTACAAAACTGAAACAAATACAATATAACAAATAAATAACAAAAAATGGAAATGTCAACTAGACGTAATAATGGAATTACCAAACAAATTGTGGACAAGCGATTAAATAAAATAGGATTTTGTAATGGCAGCATTGTAACCACAGCACAAATGCCAACGCTAAAATGGCGCCATTCATAAATGCGTAACAAGATATTGTCAAAACTGGAAGAAGTAATTTAAAGTAACTAAAGATGAAATTTAATATACTTTAAAACAAAAAGAAAAGGAATGGGTTTTAAGGTTATAGTCAATATTATATCAAATTATTTTAAAGAGAAATAAAAACTCAAATAAAAGGATTATAACATTCCAACATTCATTATTTAAATACATTTTTTATTACAACAACTATGCAAAAACCGACACATGCCCAAAGTGCTAAAACAACATTGCGAGACTTCCACCCAAAAACTTAAATTCGTAATTGTAGTTTCCGCTATGATCAAATCAACTAAAAACTTATTTAAAATAAAAAAGTTACGTATTTAAATGCATATTTGCAAGTACGTACATACATATGTACATATGTAAGTATGCAAATGAACAACCCTTATGACCAATTAAACTTGAAAAGAATTTTTTACATACATGCTTTATATAATTTGCATATGAGCGTTAGTCTTTTTATACCCTTCACCAAAGTTGTAATTTCTACAATATTTATTTTCGACGGAAAAAAAAGTTGATTAAGCGATGTCTGTCTGCCCGTCTGTTCGGGTAGTAATGTCATTTGCCAAGGCACCAGACAAGTTTCAAAATTTTGTGATTGCAATTTTGCAACACCAGATCATTTCTTTGGAGGCTGCGGGCAAAAAACCACACACACCTATATTTATTTACGTTTTTTTTTTCGATTTAATGATTTTTTTCTGCTTTTTTATTAACGAACATGTAGATCGCAAGGAGTGCATACAGGTTTCGGGGGAACAATAACCCCTTGCGAGGGCCAATTTTGTGTTTACTTTTAGATTAATAAAGTTTTTCTGTTTTGATTTGTATTGAAGGCCTTTATAGAAAGCAAAACATAGAGAGGTAGCCAATAGAACCAAAAGGTACCCACTGGTAACCAGGAGTTAATTTTTTAAAGTATTTTTTTGCTTTAGTCTGGCCATTCATATGCAGCATAGATTTCAGAAAGTTCCTAATTTTTACAACAACATTTCCCAAAAATGTTTCAAAAAAAAAATTAAAAAATTAAAAAAAAAACAAAAATTACAAAAAATTTTCACATAATTTTTACAAAAACTTTTTACAAAATTTCCAAAAATATACTAAAAAAAAATATTTCTAAAAAATTTTTAAAAAATAATTTTAAAAAAATCCAAAAAAATGTCAAAAAAATTCTCAACAAATTTTTAAAAATTCGAAGAAACATAAGAGGGTAACACAATATCTAGCATTACTATGATGAAGTGTATAGAAGATTCGGCACGGCCGAATAAAGCACTCTTACTTGTTTATATTAAAATTATATTATATTAAGGTTATTTTCAAAATTTTTTGACAACCAAACTAATAATATTAATATATCATCATGATCTGGTTAATGAGAAGTTATAATATAAATTTTAATGACATATTCTATATAATTAATGATATTATTTTAAGTATATGTATACTATCACATACTTGAAATAATATTGTTATCTCCACTTATTTTTCTTTGTGTATTTATTTATAGTAATTGGCGGTAGGGGCGAGCTTTATGTTAATGTCAGTTTGACTTTTACCTATTTGCTTAATGTAAAATAAAGTAAATTTTCCAGGCGCAAAAGTTCGTAATTTTTAAGGCTATTGCGCCACGAAAACGAGGAGAACCAAAGAAGTCGTGTAAAAAAGAAGTCGTGTTTGAATAACTACTGAAACTTGCTCCCATTCCAAGCTAAAAAATAATTTGAACATCAAATACTTTTCTAAATAAAAAATGTTTCTTTCAAAACTTTAAAATTTGTGTTGAAAATCTATTGGAACAGGGTGCTTGGGTCGCTTCACCCAACAACAAATATAAAATAATGAAAGAAAAATTTATTATAAAATTTATTTATATAATTTATTTGTTCTAAAAATTTTATTACTTGCGATGTTAATAGTTGTATGGTTATAAAAGATCCTTGAATTCTTTCGACAATCTTTTAAGTAGGCCCAAAATTGTGAGCTCTTTTTTTTATAGTCATCGCTATATGTAGTAAAAAATTTAGCTTTGAATCGAATTAAATATTCCCAAAGAAAAAAATGGTTGACATATTATTATAATTATTAAATTATGTGGTTGCTGGTAGTCGAACCATATAATTATTACATATAATAACAACGTTGTTGTGTTAGAACAATATTATGGTCTGACCAGCTAATAATGTTGTTAAATATTTATAACCAAAATAATGTTTAAACATAAACGTATTATAATCAAAAGTGACCATAATATAAGAAAAACGTATTGTATTATGATCAAATATATACATTATATGGTTAAATTAAATGAGTATAAGACCCGTTTATTTTAACATCTATTAAGAATTTCCTAAAAAGTAACTAGTAGCTTTACAATGTCGAAAGAATTCGGTCTTTCGTAGAAATACTTTTAAAAAAAAAAAAAAAATAAAATTAAATTCCCAAAAAATTTTATTAATAACTAAATATGCAACTGCTTGTGCAAACCTTGGCAACACTTGTTTTATTTCGATTCTCTTGCGAGAACAAAAACAACTTGTGTATGCTTTTCATCACACCTTACGTCTGCATTCAGTGATGGCAAAAAACCATCCAATTGTAGAAGGACAGTAAGGAAAAATAAAAACGTGGTTTGTTTGTTGGTGTTTTTGTTGAAGCTTTAATATTCTGTAATATTATCCTATTAACATGCATAATACTCATTGTGTTTTGTAGAATTTTATTACTTATAGAGTATTTTTGGCTTCTCTAAAATTAGGAAAAAGGTTTCCTGATGATCTGGCCTGAGCAACCAGTGAAATACGTATAGGGACTAGCTCTTTCCCCCAACAAAAAAATTGCATTTTTATTAAAAAACGTTACGGGTAATTAGCATAATATTAAATAATTTATATTTAAATTCCCAAAAAATTTTATTAATAATAATTTTTGATTTTGTGAAATAGACTCTAAATGATTATTTCATTAAAATATAAATTAGTAAAAAATAATACTCACTTAATATTACAAATATTAATTGAATATGTATGTTTATTCACAAAACGATTGCTTACATATTTTTTATTATTATTTTTTTAAGTACGAACTAGTTAAATCCTATGAATTATTATGTATTTTATTTAGCCATACTTTGGTTACATACGAATAAACTTAATATATTAGGTTTATTATTAATAAAATATAAATATGGTAGAAAATACTATAAGATTTTGAAATGCTTACAAAACTTTGGTTGTGGTTTGAATTTTAGCAATAATTGTGTAGTTGAAACCAATATTGTTGCATTCTTTGTAACCAATAAATAATGCAATTTTAACCAAAACTTTTTCCATCATAATCAAAGTAATTGTAGAAACAACTAAAATTTTCCCATAGCAATTACATATTGTTATAAAGAACATAACATGGTTTTTGTGATCATACCACAACCATTTTTTTTTGTGTACAGGCAATAAATTATTTACACAGCAGTTCTAACCGGAATTTACAATTTCCTTGACTCGAACCCATTACAATACATTGTTGAATTGGTTTGACTGCGTGGTCATCTGGGATGTCTACTACTGTTTTATGTTACAAATATATTCAAGCATAGATGAGTCGCTGTTACTGTTCTACTGTAAAATACATGTGTGGCTTAATTCGATTGTTTTGAATCTATTGTTGCAAATGCTATTGAAATAAAGTTCTAAAAGTAATTATTAGAATTGTTTCTATCCACAAAAAACAACAAAAATTATATTAGTTTTTACTCCATAATAATTGTTGGCCTAACAGGCTTTTTCCAGTTACAGTGTGTCCTACAAGTTTTTAAATTTTATATCAATATTTAAATTTGTTGTTCGAGATATTTATTAACATTTAAATGAAATGATATAGAAAGGTTTAGGTTTGAACGAATATTTTTTACAATTTAGGTGATTAATTTTTAATTCAAAACAGGAACATTTTTTCTTTAAATTATATTTCAAGAATACTAGTCAGATCTGCTTACTATAATAAAAAGTATAAAAAATAATTAAATGTTGTGACAATAAAAAACGGCATTAAAATTTTTTAAAGCAAGTCATAAAAACAAAAAACTAAAATTTTAAAGGGTGCCCCACAAAACACACGAACAAATTTAAATCTGGTACTCTTAAAGTTATATCTTGAACGTCTTAATAAAGCCTACTTGTGTGAGTCTGACACGTACTTAATTGATTGTTATTAAGTAAAAAATGTTTGTTAACTCAAAATTTTATTAATAATAGTTTTTCTTCTAAAAAATCAGAAATATAGCTTTAAAGATTAGTATAGAGAATAAACGTGCACGGTTTTTTGGACAAAAAATATGTATAATAAATATAATTTTTTTATACCACAATAAAATACGAAAACTAATGAGAGATACTGTACTTATACAAAATAGCTTCAGTTTAAGTGTTTGCGTACAATAATAGTTTTGTTAATGGAATTTAAATTCCGATTAGCTTATTGCACTGTGGTTCCAAATTCAAATCCAAAGATGTCGATTTGTTTTATATATTTTTTTGTTAGAGACAACACAACCTGCGAAGCTCTTTGCTTGACTGCAGAAAACACCCAGAGTCTTTGGCAGCAATCGAAGCCGCAACGCCGAGACTGATAGACTAGACACATAGCCGAATTTAAAATTTATGTTGAAGATGTATAAAAAGGGCGATGTATAAAAGACGCGATTTACATATAATATTTACATTGACTTTTAAATCTCTATGAATTAAAAACATATAAAAGAAAAATTTATAAATATTATTTTGTCGAGAATTTTTTTACATAAAGGGATATTTAGCTTAATTAAAACTTGGGTAAGGGTTTGCTGATAAGCTAGCTTTAAAGATGTCAAAATGGCCTTTAAAACTAGCTTAGTCATTGTAGATAGAACCCACAATCTGCAGACTGATGGACTAGCACACCACCTACTAACCTACCCGTGTACCGTAATCATCACAATAAACAGCTTCCAAATAACTAGAACACAAACTAAAGCATATGAGAATAGCAGTGCTGTCTTTAGATGTCTAATTTTGGCAATCAACATTTGGGTCGGCAAAATATATAAAAATCTGAGACATTTACCAGACTTAGAAAGTGGGCTTGGAAACATTTTTATTTAAAGACACCATCCATATAAAGGCTATTATGCAACCCATGCCTATAGTCGTATAAATATCTTGTCGATTAGTTAAGAAATTATGTCAATCCACCCCGCAAGGTAGGCTGGCAAAAATTACAAAAATAAATCAAAATTTGAGTTGTGAAACGTGACACTTAATTATATAAATAAATAGCTGTGCTGACAATATTTTGCTCGATTTTGCTTTGAAAGTATTCCACAGCAATTGTAAGACTCATATTTTTATAGGTCTTCAGTTATGTTTTATGTATTTACTTTATGTAAAGGTACCCATCACTGGATAAAATTCTAAAATTTAAAAAAAATCTAAAAATTATTGTAATGCTTGGTAAAAGGTGTTTAAAACATTTTAATAGCATTTTAATTCCACAAAGTAAAAATACAAATCAAATTACAAATTTTATTCAATTGGCTATTTGGCAGTAAGTAATTAATATTTTGAAATTATTTTTAATTTTTTTATAACTGTGTTTAAAAAATATCCCACTTTCAAAAATAAAAAATGCCTTAAAGTATGTAGTACCTTTAAATCGGTAAAGAAAAATTGGCGTACTTTTACTGTATTTTCTCTTTATTATCTCCTGGAAATAAGGTATTTTTGCAGAAAAAAGTATCCTATATTGGAATTAGGCTGCTAAGATACCTCCTCACAAAATCCTGTTTATGTATTACTTACAATGAAATTTATAATCAAGCTTAAGTTCGTTTTTATTCTCTCTAAGAAAGAATTAATTAAATTACAAATTAGGTGATAATATTAAAGAAAAATTGGGAAAATTTAATTTTTAGACCCCAGCAGGAACGGAATGCATATTTTCTAGACAGCCACGTTCGTCAACAGCACTCTTGTATCTAATCTATATAGGGTAGTGTTTAGTTGTAAGCATCATCTATTTAACCAACCAAACCCAGATAAAGGAATACGAGAAAACTTGTCTTCAGTTATCAATCGTCAGTTGATGAGAACGAAGTCTAGCACTACCTTAAGCTTCCCTCTTGTCAAATATTTTTACTTTTTAATATTTACCACCTTATATTTGTTGTTCCTTCAGCTAACCTTCGGTTAGCAATGAAAGTTACTTTTTTGTTTATTTGTTTTACTTCCAACATTCGCAATGTTTTACTTCCATTTCCCAATTTTTCTTTAATATTATCACCTAATTTGTAATTTAATTAATTCTTTCTTAGAGAGAATAAAAACGAACTTAAGCTTGATTATAAATTTCATTGTATGTAATACATAAACAGTTCGACTAATATAATTAAAATTTTCAAAAATTAAAAATCGCAAAGCACCGCGCAATCTTGCTTACTCAAAAAAGTTTGGTTTGATACTAGATTAGTGTTAGCTAAAAATGAATGTTGGAAGTAAAACTATTTTGATGGATATATTACATAAATTATAAAAGTTCGAAATATATTCGAATCAAAAATAATAATTATTTTTGGTTTGGGGTGTCAAGTAAACTATCCCTTGCCCCCTCTGGATTATGCCCAACATCTATTCAGCTCTTTATCTTCATATACCAAAGACACATACTGATTTTCATTTTGATATGTCAAACGGTATGACATGTAGAGCGTTTACAAAATTGGAGTGTCAAGTAAACTACTACGCCTTACCCCCTCCCGAATATGCCCATAAACTATTCAGCTTTTCATCACCATATACCAAAAGCACATACTGAAAAAAAGCTTTAAAAAATCTATCATATAAACTCTTACGTTAAATAATTATTTTTAAAAAGGTGGCCAAATTAGCCTGCACTAAATAAATTAAATAAATAAAAAAATATTTTCTATAATTTTGAAAAAAAAAATATTTTTGCAAAAAATTTTGACATTGAGACCACAGTAAAACTGCCTTAAAATAGCAATAAGGTCAAACAACAAACTATTAATTTAAGCTAATCCATAAAGTGGCTCCTTTTTAATCCACACGATATATAATAATAAATAATAGTGGCGTTGACCAAAAGAATATTACCAAAAGAAAATAGGGTGATTAATATGGATTTGTTTGAATTTTTATTGTTAAAAAAACCAACATTTTAAACTAGAGTTTTCTCTTAAAATTATTTAAGGCCATTATGTGGTAAGCTTATGCCCAAGTGTATAATTAACTATTCTATTTTAATAGGAATGCAAATAATAGGCCGCAATACTTGCAGTGATTTAAAGACAAAAGTTTAAAAGCAGAATTAATAATATTGTTCAAATTGCATTGATTTCAACAGATTTTAAATATTTTAATTAAAGAGATAAATAGAAATTGTTCAACTGATTTATTGACAATTAATTAATAACGTAATTAAATAATAACAAATTGTAATTCCGTTCATGTAAATAATAAGAGAATACATAATGAGATCATATTGATGACCATTACATCAATAGCATGTTTAAATACATGTTTGTGATATATTTATTTTTGATTTATTTAATAAGTTTTAGATTTAAAATTTCTCTATTAAACAAAATGATAAAAATCCATGTAGGAGTTTTGCCAGTATATACATACATGTAATATTAAAAAGCTTAACTTTTATTTATATTTTGAATGTTTAATATCAGGTTGATAAGGCAAAAGGAAGAGTCGATTAAAAGTTAAAATTAAAATAGTTTTATAGGTATGTGTTGTTGTGTTTTTACAAAGGGAATTTATAAATTTTAGCAGAAAAAATCACAACAAAATCAATTACTATACTCTGTTGATGACTGCTGCGGCAGCAACTTATTAAAACGAATTTTTGAGGTATATTAAAACGCACAATGTAATTTCGTTTATTGATTGTTTGTTTTGCTTATGGGCTTGATTGAGTGAGGTCTTATTATCTAAAATAATAATTACAATGTTTTGTTTAGCAAAATACAAAGGGAAAAAAATGAAATTATCAAAATAGTTCAACTTACTTAACTCTAACTCTTCGGCGTTCTTTCTGGATTTTCGTTAATTTAAAAGGTCTAGAGTAATTACCTTACTTGGGTACTTTGTACCAGGTAAATAAATCAAATAATCAATCAATCAACCACAACAAACCAATTATTAAATATACAGAGTTGCCAGAATAATAATGAAATTACTAACGGCGGATTAAAAAATATAATTCAAATTACATACAAAATAAATAAAATTCAAAATTTAAATTTAATTCGCAACAATGACTATTATTATAATCTATTGTTTATATGGAAACTATTATTGTAAAACAAAAAGAGCTTTTATATGAAACCCATAACAAATTTGTTGTTCTGTCACATCATGTTATATTGTCATGGAAATGTAAATCTACATTTGAACTAAAAGTAAAAATAAACAAATTGAAATATAAAATTAAGAAATTTTAATCTATACATATGGATAATAAAATAGTAACTAATTTCCGTCTGTCTGTCTGCTTTTGGTTTGTGTTCGCATCACGTAAAAACTTCAGCATAGATTTTGACAAAATTTTTAGAATTTTTTTACAAATGTTAAAATTTTATTTAAATTTTTATAACAAGTGTCTGCCTATAACGTTTAAAAGAATGCCAAGTTCCTCAAATTCACGATATCTACGGCACACCCTTTTTTTAAATTTCAATTTCGTTGTCTGTTGTTACAGAAGATATTGTAAAATATAATCATGTAATCGCGGTGTCAGCCTATTAATGTTCAAATATTAGATCAGAGCAAAATTGCGACTCTATCGAGACACCTTTAAATTTGTTATAGAGGACAAATTATACATATTTTGTTAAAGTAGTCTACTCATTTCGCTTCCAAATAAGGCTACATATGTCAATTTGTGTCACTTTTGCAAAACCTTTTAATTTGTATTGTTATATTTCTTGCTCTAGACGACATAATTAACTCTGTTTAAAAAATTAGGATGAATCGCGAAAATTGCTTCGCTGTCGAAACACCCTTAAAATTTTAGTAATTTTTGTTTTAGCAGCCATGGTCATACACTTTCAATGAAAATATCAAGATCTTGCTATTACGGTTCAAAAAATAAGGCCATTTACGTGAAAAAGATGACACTGTCGAAAGACCCTTTAATTTTTAGTAAGTGTTATAGCAGCTGTGGTGTTATGCTAGATGTGTTATCTTCTATCAAAATTTAAAAAGTCTTCCTATTACGGTTCAAAAAATAACTCCATATACGTGCTAATCATGTCACTGGGGGAACACCCTTTAATTTTTTTACTTTACATAGTGGCCCTAGTAATACACCTTCTGCAAAAATTCCAAAAGTGTCTCTCTATTATTGTTCAAAAATTAATTTTAATTTTTTATTTATACTTTTATATTATTTTATTATACTTGTTTATATAGCGAACATAGTTTTAATTATTTCTTGTAAATTTGAAGTGACTGCCTCCCACAAATACGCATATAACACGTCACTTTCGGAACGCCTTGTACGTTTTGGTATTTGATGCTTTACCGGTCACAATAAGGCAACTTGTGTGAAAACTTCATCGATTTATGTGCGTAACTATGCCAGAAGTGTTCCCTAAATTTTGCTCCTTTATGTTTTCGTACTGCTTGAGTTTCATACAGTCTTATTAAGGACTAGCTATGACCACACACGTTGTGTGCGTCCTGACAATATTTTGTTCGATTTTACTTTGAAAGTAATGCACACCAAAATAAAATACAATTCAAATACAAATTTTATTCAATTGACTATTTGGCAGTAAGCAATACATATTTTGTCATTATTTTAAAACAGCGCCATTTGATGCGCAACCGTTTTAAAATATTCCATTTTAAATCGGTCAAATAAATCCGGGTACTATCACTGCTTTTTCACTACTTTCTCTTGGAAATATGATATTTTGCTGAGAAAAATTATCCTATATTGGCATAAGGATATTAAGGTACCTCCTTACTCCACATTTTGTTAAAATCCATCCAGTAGCTTTTACGTGATGCGAAGACAAAAAAATCAAAACAGGCAGACAATCAGGAAATGAGTTACTGTTTTCTTATATGTATAGATGCTTAAACAAGAAAAAAAACATAAAACGATATACAACGAGTTTAACTATTAAATGCAACAAACTAAATGAAATGATTTTTGTAAATTCATGTGTGTGCATGAGATTGGCATCATTAAAGATCTATAATAAATAATGACATTAATTTAAAACACATTAAGAATTATCTCAGTAGTCACGACTCCTTAAATGGCTCCTTTAAAAGCTGCCAATACCCTTCACTGTAGAATGTTGTGAATGAAGGATAGTAAAAATCATAATAGGAAGTCCTTCAGGCTGTTTAAAGGGATTTTTATTTATGTTTAAAATAATGGGTAATAAAAATAAGTTTTATTTTTATTGCTGATACTAAAATTAAAAGATGTTTTGTGTTTTGATTTTGTGGAAAGATTAAACTAAACCCAACATTAAAAAATAGCCAAATATTTCTGCCAGCAAAAGCGCTCAAACTAGTATCGAGAAAAGCTTACATTTATAATAAATGTTACAGATTTGAAGATTATTTTACTTTTCAATATGTATGTATCTATCTCCGTTTAATTTTTTGTTGGTGGGAACCTCTTAATTCAAATTTTTTTTATAAATAATTTATACAAGCTGCTGCTTTGATCTCGTTAGTAAACATATTTTAATTATGGACAGATATTAAAATATAAAGCTTTATTTTGACTGTAAAGTCTACGAATGTGATTTAGCTTACACTATTAGTTCACGTGTTAGAGTTTTAAAACAAGAAAAATTCCAATTAATCTTACACACACATAAAATTAAAAAGCAATAAAATTAAAAATAAACATAAACATAAAATTTTTATTGTGCTTTTAACATTTACCATTTTAGCTTCTGCAAATACGTTGTGATGTAAAAGCTTTCAATTGAGATGTTTTTTTTTTTAAATAAATTCCATAGTTATCAAATTTTTTTAATTCATTTTTTTAATGATCTAAATTAAATTATTTTATTATTAGGCGGATTTTTTTGGGCAGCATGAAATAACTCCCCAAGAAACAGCCCACCAAACCACAAATGAATTAAAGCCCCTAAAAATCTACAGAGAGCAACAACAGCAAATTGTGGGGGATTATGTCATTTTTGGGGTCTTATTTCATTTATATTTTTGGGGACTTATTGTATGTGAAATAATAGGCCAAAAGGATACAATGAAATAGTGTCCTAATAGTGTCTTGGGGGCTTGTTTCAATTTGCAAATAATATAAAAATTTAATATAAAGTAAATTAATCGGTTGTCTATAGACACTGAAATTGGTACATTTAATCTATTTATTTATTTAAATATTCCTTACAGACACTAAAAGTATGTGTATATGTACATGCGTATGTAAATATTAAAATGTATGTGTAAAAAAAATGGTTAACAGGTATAAATAACAAAGAACACCAATTATGACAATGATGGAATTTTTTACAACATTAATATTTAAAGAAAAATCGTTAAGTCCAAACAGTTGGTTGAACTGATTACACAATCTCCTAAGAGGATCAGCATCAAAGTAATTAGCTCTGGAAAATTCTACAAATAACGGAAAGAAATACCGGGAATGAGCGTTGAGGAATGTTGACAGAAATTTCATTGACCAAAAATCCAAAGCAAATATCACCATTAATAAGTTTCAGAGTAAAAGAAACGTTAAAGATAGTTTTACGGCTTTTCAGTAAAGGCAGATTGATAGGAAAAATTATTTTTACATTATATTTATTATATGCAAATATGTATCTCCTTAAATTATAAAAAATCGCTCAAAAACGAAAATGAAGAATTTCCAAATGAATAACCACCTTAAAAAAAATAAATATTTCCCAAAAAATAATAATGGAGATCTGACTCTGAAATTTAGAAAAATGCCCAAATATAAATGAATTATCGCCCATCGAGCAAGATTTGAGCCTACAACTTCTATTTTGTTCGCAGTACTCACGTGGCTGTACAAAAAATTGTTTATAATGAAAATTTGATTAATGACTAGATGTGCCCTAGACTTCGTGAGCGTAATTGCAATATTTTGTTCAATTTTGCTTTGAAAGGAATCCACACCAAAAACCCTTACTTTTTTAGCGGCGTCTTAAACTATGCTTCAGTTATGGTTATGTATTTACTTTATAACACAGCGCCATCTGTTAGTCGGTAGTGCTTCAGTTATGATTTATGTATTTACTTTACTACTAAAATAACTGAGTACTTTCACTGCTTTTTCTCCACTTTCTCTTGGAAATAAAATATTTTTACGGAAAAGAAGGTATCCTATATTGGAATAAGGATATTAAGGTACCTGCTCATAGAATTTTGTTAAAAACCATCCAGTAGTTTTTACGTGATGCGAACATGTATAGATATTAATATAGGGGGGTTAAATTTAATAATGTGAACCACACCTAAACAATGGAAAGTTACACAATCGAGCAACGCGTTAAAGTTATTCAGGCTTATTATGAAAATGGGCTTTCAAATCGAAGACAATCATCTTCAATGATGAGGCACATTTTAACCTCAGTGGCTTAGTCAGTAAGCAGAATTGCCGCATTTGGGCGAATGATAATCCAAGAGTGATTGTCGAAAACCATTGCACCCACAAAGAGTGACTGTTTGGTGCGGTTTATGGGCTGGCGGCATCATCGGGCCTTATTTTTTCCAAAATGTGGCCGGTCAGTCAGTTATTGCGTTCGTGAGATGATAACGAACTTTTTATGGCCCGAATTGGAAGATATTTGGTTTCAATAGGAAAGTGCCACTTGCCACACAGGTAATGAAACAATGATTTTTTTGCGCGACAAATCCAATGGCCGTTGTATCTCACGTGGTTTCGATGTCAATTGGGCGCCAAAATCATGTGATATGATACCGTTGGACTTCTTTCTTTGGGGTGATGTGAAAGAAAAGGTGTACGTCGATAAGCCAGCAACAACACAAGAGCTAAAGGATGAGATAATTCGGCACATTAACGGCATAGAACCTCAATTATGCCTCAGCGTCATCGAAAGTTTGGAGCACCGGATGGAGGTGTGCCGCCGAGGTCGCGGCGGCCATTTGGTTGATATTTTGTTCCATACGTAATTGAACGATACCAATATTATCAAAATAAAAAGAAAAGATAATAATTTCCTAAATAATTTGTGGTTTATTCAAAATCAACATCGGCCCTTACAATTTAACCACCCTTTAATATATACATACATATATATAAATAACATGTTAGGACAAACTAAAAGATATTTTAATTCCTTTCAGAATTAGCAATCTATTTTTTTAGATTTAAGTCTCCTGTTTTACTGTTTTACTTGTATATTTTGTGATCATATAATTAAGTCATCTGGAGAAAAAAAGTTTTTACATAAATATGGAATCTTTAATTAATTTCACCTGATGTAAGACTAATACTTAGTGGGAATGCTGCTATTTCTTAGCACTTCATCATATAATGTTGGCTTAGTTTGGACCAATGCGTCTAGCGATTCCGATACAGGACCACAATCGATTGCTGTTATTTTTTTTTAAGTTTGTTGTTTCAACAAGACTGTGAGGAATGCAATGCAGCATGTTTCACTCTGAACTATAGTTAGTGAGGCTATAAAAAGTTTTTGGTCTACGCCGGTTATTTGTATTTCACACGATTTAAGCGTTGGAAGATACTGTTCACCACGTAATCACTGAAATAAAAATTGTACTACCTGCGATTTAGCCGATGAAATCAAATTAAAAAAAAGCAAACAAAAATGGTCCCGCTACAGTTTTATTTATATGTATAGACTAACTTATGATATTTATTTTAACAAATATTTACAGCAGTAACTTATATTAGACTTGAAGGCATTGCAAATTCTCTGACCTTTTAATTAAATTAAGATGAGAAGACGAACAGGGTCGTGTTATGGCCATACATGTGGTGCAATCTTCTCTTTTATTGACTTGACTCTTTTTTCCGAGAACCACAGCCAATTGAAAAAAATGTTGTGAAATCTGTCATATGTCATATATCATAAGGTATTCCAAAACCACACGCTTCAGACAACAAGTTTCTCTTTTGGCGCCCTGTACTCGTACTAAGGAAATGTTAATGAAGAATTTATAACTTGAGATTTTTAATTATAATAAACAAAGAATTGACTTTACCACACATGTTCTCAAGAATTATATTTTTAACATTTATTTTTTTTTTAATTGCTTTCATTATCGTTTTCAAAAACAAATTCTGACCTGCTTACTCCAGTTTCGTTCTATCACAACGATTGTAAAATTATCTTTTTTATTATACTTAATCGAAACCTAACTGACAAACTTGTTTTATAAATGAAATACAAATCATTTGATTTGTTTTAATAGCAATTAAAATAAAATAACTTTATTTTTTAACTCATTCATTTGTAAATCATTCAAAAGTAAATGTGTTCTTATTTTAATTTTAAATACTGACTGGAAGTATGCAAATTGAGCATGTTATCTTAACATATGACAACTTAGATGTGAATACGTTTGGTGGTACTCGAAACTTGATCCCTGCTTGACTTCTTTGTTGTAACATCAATATCGTCTGATTGTACTTCTCTGGTTTCAGGAACTTCAATTGTACGCGGCAAATTTGGAAGAGTATCACGAGTAATGGCTATAAGTATAAGGTTAAGTTAGTAATATTTAAATTTAGAATCTTTGTTCCAATAAAGTTATTTTCGATTAAAATTTGTTAACGTAAAAACAGACGTCACATAAGTCTGTAATTTTATCAAGCAATATCTATAATTTTTAATTTGAGAAGAGGAAGTTATATATGGATGTGTCCAATGCCAAATCGATTAAGATCACATTATAATTGTTTTAAAAATACTTTTCTTTTTTGTTCAGAACAAATGTTTTTCGTAACAAATACACAGAAAAAAATATTTTCCCCTATTAAAGGTTTTAATTCGTTTAAAATGCATGCTCAATTAAATTTTTAATTGATTCTATTATTAATTTAATAAAAATATTAGTTTGTTCTTTTTACTTTACCATACTATAGATAAGGTAAAGTATGATAATGATGAAAAAATCGAGGATGAGATTTTGACGTATTTATACGTTTTGAGGTCGTCTGAATCCATTTTTGCTATTTTGGTGATGATGTCTGTGGGTGGGTGTGTATGCCACTATTTTTGTAGAGTTTGCACAAGTCATACCGTTTAACATGTCAAAATGAAATTTAGTATGTACCTTTGGTATGTAGAGGTGAAGAGCTGTATAGTTTTGGGCATAATTGGGAGGGGGCAAGGGGTAGTTTCCTTATCCCCCAATTTTGTGAACGCTCTAAAGGTCATACCGTATGACACATTAAAATGAAATTCAGTATGTGCCTTTAGTATATGGAGATAAAGAGTGGAGTATATTTTTACCATAATCGGGAGAGAGCAAGGGGTAGTTTGCTTACTCCCAAATTTTATGAACGCTATACAGGTCATAAGCAGCGTTGTCAACTTTGTAATTTCAAAACGCACCAAAGTGGAGAAAAAACGCACCATTTAAGATAAAACGCACCAAGATTTAGAATTTGTTTTTTATTTAAAATCTTGAATGAATTAATTTTCCAAAAAAGTATATTATTTTTGTTTTAAAAATATAACAATAAAACAGTCTTAAAGTTGAAGGTTTTTACAAAAAAAACAAAATTAAATCATAATACTTAACAAAAATAAATAATTCTTGCAAAAAAAACGACTACAAAACAAATATATGTGCATCAATTCTAAACTAAAAATTTAAAGGGAAGTAATCTGTATGTAAGAAATAGTACTCAAATCAAATAATTTAATACTTGTTGGTCTAATGGACATAGTAATATATGTACGTTCTGTACATTCAAATGTTTAGCAGATAAAGCCATATACGACAAATTACGTCAGATATGAGGACACCCTTTATTTTTTTACACTTATTATTACTGACACAGCAATAAAAAGTAACGGTTCCAAATATATGGCAATATAGGTTAAACAATATCACCTAGGGGACACCCTTTGATGTACAATTTTAAATTAAACACTTATTTTAAAGGACAGATTCTTTGTAAATTTCAAATGTCTTTCTAAAACGGTTCAAAAGTTTGGCCATATGCATCAATTTACATCAACTATTGAGACACCCTTTAAAATTTGAAATATTTATAAATGTTATTATACGGGACATAGTAGTGGAGATTCTGTCTAATTTTCAAGTGTTTGTCTATAACGGTTCAAAAGATAGGGCTAGATAGGAACAATTATATCAATTATGGGGCACCCTTTAGTTTCCAAATTTAAATTATATACTTGATGTTATAAAGAAATTAGATATACAGGTTCTTTGTAAATTTCAACCGTCTCTCTGTTACTGTTAAAAAGTTTTGCAATATACATCAAATTACATCAATTATTGGGACACCCTTTAACTTCTAATCATAAATATTTAATTTCTGATTATAAATATTGGACATTCTGTCCAATTTTCAAGTGATTGTCTACAATGGTTCAAATGGTTCATATATTAAAATTGACGTCACATATGGGAACACCCTTTAATTTTTAAGTTTATTTTTTTTATTAATTGCTGTTATTGGCAGCTATAGTAATAAGCAGTTTTTTAAAATTTTAAAAGAGTGCTGTTTACAGTTGATAATACACGTAAAAAACACGTATGTTGTATGGGGACACCCTTTAATTTTCAAAATTCAGAACTTCTTTTAAAATGGGACCAATCTGTAAGCATTTTCTTTCTAATAATGAAAAAGTTTTTAAAATCGGTTCAGAAATGACTGAGTTCTGCGGGCACAAACATCAAAAAAGCAACATTCAGACGAATTGATAACCTCCTTCTTTTTTTGAAGTCGGTTAAAAATAAAAAAAAAATATGTTTGTATTCAGTTGTACTAGATAATAAATTTTTTTTATTTCATATATTGCATACACAAATTTCTACATAGAAATCAGCGATCATTCACAATATACATAGTTTAACAAAAAACTTATCAATAAAAAAAAACAGAAGAATAAAAAAACTTGCACATACATACGTAGTATGTATTTTTGCATTTATTTATTTGTACAAGCTGATACATTTTTTGACATTAATTTGGCCATAAAACAGATTTGATTGATTCTGATGTTTTGTAAACATCATTACTATTAATGCGGCAATTAAAGCTATCTGAAAGTTCGTAAGTTTTACAACAAGAATTTTCCAGTTTTAATCCATTTTTAATTCGAAGTAATGCATTAACAGCACTTAAAGACAATCGGTTACGTATCTTTGATTTAAATAAATTCATTGAACTAAAAACGTGCTCAACTTTTGAGTATAGAAGTGACAAAATGTTAAACGCGATATTTGCTAGAGTATGAAAAGAGTTAATATTAAGTGCGTCTTTATAACATTTAACTTCAGTCCAAAATTCTAATGTTGAATCAATATTTTTCCATTGCATAAGGTAAACCATTCGCCATCCGTTTTCAATACTAGAATATTTCGATATCGGATTCAAATTGTACTGCTAATGGCATGATATCACTTTTGCAATGAGATAAAACATTTTTTACGTTTAAAACGTTAATTTTTTGTAAAATTTCACCATTAGAAGGCAGTCTCGCCCGAATCTCTTCAACTAATTTTTTGGTGAATTTACAACAAGTTTTTGATATATCTTTCTTTGCTTCATTGCTTATTTTCTTTAATGCCCAAACTTCTTCAAACTTGAAACCAAAATAACAAATATCAAACGATGTCTTGATATCACCTGTTAAAAAAATCGAATTCAATGTCAGGCTCAGTTAGTTTGGATATCAAAATTTTTAAGAGATTGTGCAAATCATCAAATAATTTAGTCTGGTCGGCATTTTTTGATGCAAATGCGAGATTAACACGTTGCACCTCTTTTAAAATATCGGATAAATATACCAAGTAAACATAATTAATATCATCATTGTACATATTTTTTAGTTGGTTAGATAAGAAATATTGTTGAGGTGTTTGAAATGTATTAAATAGCGTTTTTAATTCAAGCCACATTATTAAAATTGCTTTGACTTTTCTATTAAAATCCAACGAGTGTCTGCAATCAGTGGAACTCTTTATCAGTTTTATCAGGATACTCATTATCAGCATTAATTAATTTATATATTTGTTCGTAGGTCTTTTGCCTAACAGCTGAATGTGAAAACCAATGTGTTTTATAGGGATAGCAAATTCCATACAGTGAAATGTTTCTTTTTTTAACATAACACAAATTAATACAACAACAATACCGTTTTACTTTGTGCATATGATTTGGTATGTCTTAAACATCATTACTAGTTGTTCTTATTATGGTCTGTAAAAATGACTATGAACATTTTGCACAGTTTCAAAAAAAGCGCACCACGCACCAACTCGTGAAATTTTCGCACAAAAAATTTGAAAAAGCACCCAAAATGGTGCGAAACGCACCAAGTTGACAACGCTGGTCATAAGGTTAACTTAACACCTCAAACCGAAAATAAATAATTTTTCGATTCGAACTTATATTCTTTATGTAATATATCCATAAAAATATCTGTTTCCATTGGGTATGGTAAAGTTGAGTGTAGGCCACTACACTACAGATTTTTTAATTAAGTATATAATTAAATCAATTAAAAAATTAAACTAATTAAAACCTTTAATTGGGACATAAAGTTTTTTCGAAGTAAATTTTAAATCAAACCTAATTTTATTTCGATTTAGAGTTGTGGAAGAATATCAATAAAAAAATATCCCTAATAATTAATATGGAGTTAATCTATTTAGCAAGTGAATCAAATATTATTATTTTATGCAAAGGAGATTTACACCAATTGTCAATGTAACATTTCAGTTAGACAACTGCATTTTCAAATTCTTTCTTGCTTTATTATTATTTAATCTGAAGTAATAAATTGAAATTAAAGTAATCTCAAGTAATTAAAATCAAAAGTTTATTTAAATTATTATTCACTTATCCTGGTTTCTTTGTCACATATATCGGCTTTACACATAATTTAACCAAAACTAAATCATTAAACTATAATTTGCCTATTGATTTGCAACATATAACATGTATTGTCTCACCTTGATTTTGTCGATAACCATACTGATCGGCATTATAGAAAACTGTTAGGTATTTGCCATCAGGCATACGATATGAATAATAGCCCACGACAACCAAAGACTTTTGTTTATTCACTCTAACAAAATATCCTCTTTCATAACGCGTCTGGCCATCGGCTAATTCGTAGCGAAACTCATAACTACCATCAGGATATCGATGATCAAAATTATCCAAAACACGATTATCCAAATCATTGACATGATCATAATCGATAGATTTGTCTTGCTTCAACGCTGAACTGGTGCGTGAAGGAAATCTTGGCTCTTCCAAAGAATTTTGTTTATAATTATTATTGCCATGTTGTGACACTTGATTACTAATTAAAACTGCTTGAGTTAAACACACAAAAATGTTCGAAAAAAGGATAATTTTAATAGTTGTTTCTGTCATGATCGTTAATTTAATTTTTTTTATTTTATAAATAAACACACTAATAACACAGTTTGTTAAAATTTCAAGCGATACACTTGCTTGTTCTTTGAACTATAATTTTGTTTTATTCCTTTTTATCCATATAATGGGTGGGTTTTGAATGCGTTTGTTACTAGGTGATCTTTCGGCAACTGTTTAATTTATATTTTGCTCATACCTTGGCTTTTATAGTTCAAACAAAGTACAAAATGAATCCCGTCTCAGCAAACACCGACCGACAAGTTGTATAAATAAAACAAACACCAACAAAAAAAAAAAAATACAAAGTAAAATTATATATTTTTGTAAACTTGTAGCAACATTTACCTCATCATTAACATCATAATTATCATCGTCATCGTTTTCGTTGTACCACGAAAATACAGGCGGGATATTTAACAACAAAAAAAGGCTTTTTCATTCAGTTCATTTCAGAACTTAAATATTTTTTTTTTTTTTTTGTTAAATAAAATAAAATAAACTTTAGTTAATCGTATGCAAAAAATCTCTTTTCTTACTCTTAAAAAACAAAAACACTCAAAGTTTTATAAATTTTTGTTTCAGATTACAATCAAATTATGTGGGAAGTATGTTAAGTTCATCTTTTTGTGCGTGACATTATAACAAAATTATTTGTTTTACACTTTAAAGGTAACTAACAGCCTTTAGATGTATTTATTCAGATAAAAATAAAAAAAAAAACTAACGCATCTATTTCATTTAAAATTTTTTGGAATATTTTCTTTGTCTCATATCAATAAATTCTTTCTGGTTAAAGCTTTTTTCAAAAATTATTATCATTTGATCTGTGGTATAAAGGATCCAACAGAAGTCATTAATTGCGAAATTTGGGCCGTATTGATTTGAATGACGTATCTGTTATGTATTTTAGCGCTCAAATAGATGTTTGTTCAAGCCGAGGTTTTTTTTTTATTAATGTTAGTAAATATGAAAGCAGACCATTTCTTTCATGGGCTCGTTTTCGTTCCCCTTTACGGCAACCGTACTTTCATTAGGACACGTGCTACTGCAAATCTTTACTCTAGGCTTCAGTGGTATTAGACTATCGACTGCTAAATGTCGGCCTTCTTTCGTATCACGGAGTCTCTAGTAGTTGCCAGCATTTGTCCAAGGTTGAGATCCCCATGGCATCCAACAAATTTCTGCCCGTGGTCCTAACTCGTATGACAGCCAGTGTTGGATATTTACACAGAATGTCCTCTACCATCTTCTTCGCTTTTCTTCGTGGCTAGATGATACTTGAAATTTCCATGACCTGTCGCAGTTATTCAGCTTAAGGTACTTCTATTATATCTAATAATGAAAAGGGACTCTTTGAGCACCATTTGAGCTGTCTACATGTAGTAGCCTTTTTCAGGTTTAGTGAGTTAAACCATTATAAGACCTTCGCTCGCATTAGAGTTGGGCATAATAGTTCACTTCGCTGAATCGTTCAGATCGTGACTCGTTCAAACATTTCCACTGGTAACTGGCGAATGACACGCGTGATGTTTTCGTCCAAGGTCTGAATCGAAGCATAAACTTTAGACTTTATATATACCCACAGGAAAAAGTTTAAGTTGTCAAGTACCTGAACAAAACAAAAAAAAATGCAACGAACGATGAACAATAAAAAAGAAAACACTGACCGAGTTAGAATCGTTCGGAGTTAGAATCGCTCGCATTATTCCATTTACCAGTGCTACTCTGGGTTCAGGTCCACAGAAATTCATAGCCGATCGTGAAACACCACCACGGTTTATTTTGCATAATGTTTTATTTTCCATAAAAAGTTTACAGTGTCGACTTATGACTTTATTCGTCAGCTATTACAATCCTATAGGCTTCATTTACAATACGAAAAAATATAGTTGTTGTATGGCTAAAAAAACCATATTATGTTTCCCGTAAAACTATGTTGTCTGTCATAAATAACCATGTGTTTCAAACAATCAATAAGTTCATATGTTCTATAAACATAAACATAATTGTATTTATATTTTACAATGTTATTCTTATATCAGACAAGTAAAAAGATTATTATGTTTAATAAAAATATTATTTCGCCACAACCATATAATTCAAACGAAATATGTTGCTCTTCAATTATAGTTGCTTCAACCATATTTTTCTTTGCGTGCAGATTAAACCTGAGCGCAAGATGTTAAAACGTGTACAGTATTGCATGTTTTTGAAACGCAAATATTGATTGTATGTGTAGTCGAATATTACTAAACAGTAAATACAGAGAACAAGAGAGCAAACAGTGCAAAAATCAGTGCACCTGATTTGACCGGACAGTTTTATCAAGTGTGCAATAAATATGCTGAGCATTTCATATTGTTCACTAGTTCACTTTACTTAAATATTCTTGAGAGTAAAATCTCTGATTTTTGAGAGAAAAAATTAAATTAGATTTTTTTATTCATCAATAAAAGTTAAAAAAATTCAATCTACTACAGTTTTCTATTTTCAACCACTCAACGCGCAAATTAATATAAAATAACTAAAATACAAAGTACAAACCCTTGCTTTTAACATCATACATATAGATACATGTTGTCTGCTATAACAGTATTTCATATCAAGAGACACCATTGAAACAAAATATTCACTACTGAAATTTAATTTCAAACAACAACAAATATTGCATTGGTTGGAAGAAGAGCAAATGCTATTGTATGTTTTTATTTAAGAGCACAACAATATTTGTATACACATGAAATCAAGTGCAAAAAAAAAGAGACCAATTCATTATTGAACCAAGGCGAATTCATACCAGGTGGAGTCGATAGCCCAGGTGATTGTTTTTTGCTCTCGTTGTTTTGCTAATGTCTTGTCAAAAAATACATTGTTTCATATCTGCTAATCTAATGTCAAAGTTGTTGTTTTGTTGTAGTTGTTGTCCTACCGCTCACACCTGGTATGAATTCGCCTTGTATTGAACATTATGAAGTTAGTCACTAGTTCTTAAGTGATAGGGACCGAAGCTATGTATAAACCAATTTGATCGAGGTAACTGAAGATTAAAAAATAATACTAATTCATTTGACTTAAATCTTTGTTTTATTTCATATATCGGGTTCAAAATAAAAAATTATATATTATACATAGAAAATAATTTTTGCTTCAGTTGAAGGTTTTAATTTAATTTTAATTTTTAAATGATTCAATTATTTACTTTTTTGGAAAATTATTATTTTCTTTTTGAATATAACTGAATCAATTAAATAATTACACTTTTATCGGAAACTAATTAAAACTATTAATTGGGGAAAATATTTTTTTATGTACAAAAATATAAAATTATGAGTCAAAAATCTATTTAAATTTATTATAAATTGCTGTATATTGTTTGCAAAATATTTTCGAAAATTTTGTTACGAGAATTATAGTGTGATCGTATTTTTAAAATCATGTGAATAATATTAAGTTTTATAGTCTATCACTATAAATTCATTGCTATTGTTTTCATACCACGTAATAACAAAAATAGGAAACATGTTGGATATACGTATGTATACACTTATCATTATTTACTGCATTATTATTTATTTAGTATTATTATTTAACATCCAAGTTCTTAAAGCATAAATAATTTTTGTTTATATAAATATTGATCTAGTGCTCAGCCTATAATTTACAGTTTTTGAATTGGCTCTGGTTTTCGGGATGAACCCTAATGCCAGAACTCGAAAACGGTTTTATTGATTTGGCAAGTTAACAAATAACATAATTCCAGTTGTGGAAAAATATTTTTTAAGCAAAATTTAACAATTTTATTTTTGTAGTAATTCATAAAAAATCTTTACGAGACATGTTTTAGATTTTAAAATCCAAGCACAACTTTTGATTCTTGGTTTGCCTTAACTTTCTGAAAACGAAAGTACTGAGCAGATTGAAAAAAATTTATTATTAAAAACTTGTTGACAATTTATAAGCAAATTTTTATATTTTTTAACTAACTGAATCGCAAGCAAATATGTGGTGAAACCCGGTTTATATTTGATATAAAGGATTACGCCATGTAAATCAATGCTATTCAATTATAAGAAAATAAATGTTTTATTGCTGTAATAATTATAGATATCAGTTGTCCGTCTATAAGTTTTGAATTCTATATCTTCGCAGGAGTTATTTTAAACATTATCAGTATACTCAATAATTAATATCTTATCTATATCTAACCTTATAAAAAAAAACTTTAACAGGACCATTTCTGTACATGAAATATTCTTTTGAAAATTTTGTTGCTAGTGAAGTTAATAATCGAAATTGAATACAAAACAGCAATTTTAAAAATATTTGTCTGTCAGTGTGTTTGCATCACGCAAAAACTACGGGATAAATTTTAATAAAATTTTATGATTAGATACCTGTTCAAATATGTTATATTTTTTCCCGTAAAAATAACTCATTTCCAAGAGAAAACAGAGAAAAGGTAGTGAAAGTACGCAATTTTACCGATTCAATGGTACTGCAAACTTGGCAGCACCTTTTATTTTAGTGAGCGCGAAATTATAAATGTTATTTACAGAACTCTACAATATTTTTTATAATTTAATATAAATTTTAGAATTTTATATAAACCTATGTTCCTGAGTTTTTACCCAGGGCTGGGTACCTTTATATAAAGTAAATACATAAATCATATCAGAAGGACTATAAAAGTAAAAGTCTTAAAATTTTTGTGGTCTATTTTCCAATCAAAATCGAACAAAATATTGTAAGGACGATATAGCTAGAGTTAAATACAGATCTTTTGGTAAAAATGTATATTTACAAGAAAATAAAGAAGTGTTGAAGATCACACAGATAAAATGTTCTATATAGAAAGCATAACAACGAACATAATATGTACACATATACATATATGTATATTTATGTGTTTTTTTAAATTTAGTTTCTAACTTTGATGAAAATAACATTAGATACTAAGAAATTGAATTCAATTTTCAACAAAAAAAAAAAAAAATACATCAAAACAACTCTCCCATCTATGACTGCCTTTTCAATGCATTTTCGAACTTTGTAAATTAAACAATACAAAATGTGTATTTGAGCCTTATTTGTTTTATTTTAGTTTAACATGTTTGCTCTTATCAGAGAATAGTGTGTCCTGTACAATTGCTTGTGAGACATCTACTAAATTTAAAGTGCCTTTTAATGTTGTTCATATAAATTTTGTTGATTCAGCAAGACAAAAGCACAAAATATTAAGGAAATATTAGATGTGACGTACGCCTACGAAAGGGACCTTATCTTGACAGGAGTAGAATTGAGTTTTTGATGTTTTTCGATGAAGTGCAAAATTCTGGACAGACCGTATAGTTTTGAGATAATCGAGGTCAAAGTTGGACAATTAATTTGTGCTGTTAAGACTGCTAATTACATATGTTAAATATGAAATAAAATCTATTTGGTAGTTGATCTCAAGATATCGTTTGGTGCACAGAAAACCTGAAATTTTGTTTTCTCCCGTACTGAAAATATTACCCTGGCAGCATAAGATCCATTTCATCAGGTTGCGTCGCATATAATAAAGGAAGCGGTTGCATGAAGAAATATTCACATTAAAAATATTGTCAATATTTGTGCAACTAATTTGTCATTAAGTTAATAGAACATTTTTTATTGATTTTTAAATTATTATTTGATTGAAGATACACAGAAAAAAATTTGTGCACCAGTCAAAGGCTTTAATAAGTTTCAGATATAATTTTGTCCAACTTTTTAATTGATTTAATTTTTTACTAAATAAAATACTAGTTTTTCTTTCTTAATTAAGTATATAATTGAATTAATTAAAATTGTAACTGAAAATAATTTTAAACATTTTTTAGGAGTACTAAAACAAAAAAACAAATAGCTGCCCATTATTCTACATTTTTCAGTTAAATTTTAAATATAATCATTTCTACAGCAGGCGAATAATTTATTACATTATAAATCATTTTAAAAAATTTATTTATTATTAAACCTTTTTTTTAAGACCAAATAGAAATTATGAAAGATATAGTTTATTTAACAAAATTTTTTAATTTGTTTTTGGTTTTAAATGTAATTATACGAACGAACGATCCCTTGCGACATTGTGATACAGGCAGTAAGCATATAACAGCATAACATAATATAACCTAACAGTAATATTTTTTAAGAATTTAAAAGGCATCGTTATAAATTAAAGAACACTTTACAACTACAGATAAATCTACTTTTGTATGGGACATATGCATGTACATAACTACTAGTAAAAAGTTGATTTTTTGGCTTGAGTTAGAAAATATACTAATTTTAATATTAAGAACATATGCTAATTTTGTTATTGTTATGAGCTTAATGTAATTAAAATTATACACCATTACAAATATTAGATGCTCTTCCTATTGGTACGACTTACCTGCCGATCTAAGCCTTAAAAAAATGAAAGTTTATATTGTGAGAACAGTAAAGTAATGCATTACATCACTACTCCTTGATAACCCCCTTAAACTTATTTGTATTTTCTAATTTCCAACAACTTAATTTTTGATACAATACATAAAACAATACAAAACACGAAGTGTCCAAAAAATTCGATCCAAGCAAATTAAAAAAAAAATCATTTTTAATTTGGCGGCATCAACTTTTATAAATATTTATATATTCCCATACAGATAAATACTCTAGTTGAACACGTAAATATGTAAGCAAGTGACGAAAGAAATATGAATGAAACACACTCTCTTTCGCTCACACAATAAATAACACATCAGGGCTGGATAATTGAAAATTTAAATTTATCTTTGTATCCACCAAAATAGTACTTTAAATAAATTGTTATTAAATAAGGAGTTATGAAAATTTCTAAATTTAGAAATCCAACTAATTTAGAAGCAAGTTTAAAAAAATTGTTAATGCCTGTAGTTATGTGTAAATAACAGGATTCAGAAATTTTCATTTATAAGCATTGAAAGCATTGAAACTTCAACGTTTATGATATTGCTCATAAATGGGATTTCTATTATTTTATAGTTTTTTTCACGGTCATATATGAACAAAAAAAAAAAATGATCTGCCTACGATCACACATGAATGAGTGCAACTGTTTGTTTTCGTCTTAGCATACGTACATAAAACGAAGAATATCCGTATTATTCATAAGTGATAAATAATGAATTAGCCCATTCTCATTAATGGCCTTTTAAATGAATGTTTGTTCATTTTTTCATTTATGAACATTTTCATTTATGAATGTTCATTTATGAAATACCTCATAAATGAGGTTTCTAAAACAATTTGTTACTGCATACGCCGGCACTTGCACATAACAAAATATGGACATTTACATACATACACACATACATGCATAGATACATTTATGCGAATGCATAGTGCGAACATTTTTCTACCATCTTTCATTTATGAAAAATTCTCATATATGTATGAGCACTTGCGTGAAAAAAATATTTTCTCATTTATTCACTTTGGAATAGAAAGAAAAAAATAAATGATCTCACTCATAACTCTCACTCTCACACATGGAGAAGCAAAAAAAAAAGCAAAACACATGATTGAGCAGTGAGTGAGCATGTGTCCTTCAACCCATATCAAACTTACCTTATTAACCGAGACATATCTGTTAAGTTTTCAAACACATTACAGCATTAAATTTGAATACGTGTTCACTTGCCTCATGCTTATATAACCGGCTCGCTGTCACTTGCAATGAGAACCTTTCTTTCATGCACTCGATTTTCCAGCAATTGATCTGAAGCACGCAGCAACTCAAGCAATTCTGCCGTAAGTGGAGATGTACCGTCCATAAGCCATTAGTAAAAAAGCTGATGTCGTTATCCATACACTTATTGTGTATAACACCTTCCGAAATGAGTGTCCAATGCAGTCTTTCGTCCATTTTTCTTCTACTCATGCGTTCCATCATTATTTTAGCTTCCCTAACCTTCTTACTAGGAGGGTCGGTGGGGTAGTAGTGTAGTGTGCTATTCTATCAGTCCGGGGTGGTGTGTTAGATTCCGATCAAAGACTCTGGATTTTTTCACTACAAGTTGGCAGGGAGTCCAAGAAGGGACTTGGATGTAATCTGGGTGCTTACAAATAGTTAATTGCGTTAGCGACATGTCACGGACTCTCAAGTATTATCTGGCTATGTTAAAAATCGTGGTAAGACGATTCTTGCAGACTGTGCCTGGGAAAAGCTTAACATAACAGGCGGACACATATTAAATGGAGATGATGTGAAGCCTTAGGCAAATGTTAGCATTTGATCAGGAAAAATGTCGACATGTTTTAGTCGCCTGTCTGTAATCACTAGAGACAAGAGTAAAAGGCTAGTGACAGCACGAGAACCAATGAAAGTAAGGTATTCGCGAACTTACAGTTGCATACCAGAAATCATTGAGGAAAGGGACCCAACAAGTTATTGGTTTGCTTCGGTATCCCCCTACAAAAAAAAAGTTTTACCAAAAGAATTTAAAAAACTCTCAAAATAGTGCATTTTCCATCCCTGTTACGAAATGTAACTTTGAAGAATAAAATTCTGTAGTTTGGGTGTGATAACTGGTAGTGAGACAAATGTCAGGTAAAATTTTTTTATTTTAAAAATATGATGGAATTTAAAAATAATGAAGAAAAAACATTCGTACATGCTTAAGTGTATTGACAAAAGCACCGAAAAGAACAAAAAATAAAATATGACTTTAAGTGTTGAAAGTTGCCTGAGTAACGCCAGTGTGAAAAAAAGAACTTAAAAATTGCTCATACCCTTATGTACGTGTCTATTTGTATCAGAATTTGATTTTCTCAAATTCTGTTTTATCTGTCTTGTTAACTTAAATTGTTCATATTTATGATAACGTTTTGTGCATTTGGAAGAAATCAAAACACTGGACGTGATTTGTGTTTAATTAATTCATAAAAGACACAGAAATATAATGCAACAAACACAAACAGTTCAAAATTATAAACAGTATTTAAGCCAGATTGTTGTATAATTGGATGACTGTCTTTTTCGTCAAATATTATTTTTTTGTGTGCATCACAAATTGCTGCTAAATTTATGTTATTATTTCCGCTTATAAGGAGATATTGCACAATAAAATAAATATTAATAATTTATGCAAGAACAGCGAAATTAAACAAACAAATCAAATAATTATTCCAGTATTTGTCAAACTACATGACAAAGATGGCAATAATTGTGAGACTTCTGTTTTAAATGTCCATAAAATTAATTTTCAATGTATTTTTATTATAACAATAATAACGCCTTAAAGCAAATCAAGCATGATATAATGTCAATAATTTTATAGAATTTAAAGATTTAACTTTCAAACTTTTATTTGAATTTAATAAGTGGGATGGTGGTAGTTGATTTAAATTATTATTAACTTTAGAATTAAGATGTATTTCGTTTTTAATAATAATAAAATTTTTAAGAAATATAATTAATGGAGTCAAAAGGTGTCATTGAATCAAATTCTTAAAGATCTAAGGGCCCTTTTACATTATGCAACTTGAAAATCATTTTATTCTCTCATTCATGGTTTTAAAAGTGAAGTTAGTTAGCCTGTTTGCCTACTTTGACACTTGTTCATGTTAAGTGGATTTAAGCAAAGGCCTTTGCGCAATGTAAGCGCAAAAGCAATTTTAAAGAAGAAAATAAAAAATTTTAACAACAAGAGTTGCACAATGTAAATGGCCACATTAACCTTGACTCAACTGACACAAAATAAAAGAAAAATTTTCATACACAAAAAAATAAATGCTACCTTATATTTGAAACACGTTGCTCTGCCAGCGTTATGTTTATATCATTAAGGCGCGGTGTTATAGCATAGAATATAGTATAAGTATGGTTGAGCATCCTTCAGGCCGGGGTTGTGGGTTCGATTTCCACCAAAGACTCTGGAATTGTTTTCTTCAAGTTGGCAAGAAGATCAATTGTGGAACAAGATTAACGTGAGTACCTGCCAACTCGGCCTAACCTCACGGTGGTCTTAAAACCGAGTGAAACTTAGGCGTAGACTAGCGCCCCCATTGTGTAGTATAACAACACTTTACGATTGCCACCAATCGCTTTTTGTGTGTGATACAGTCACAATGATTAGCAATTTATATAATATGGCAAGCCTTTCCAAGGCAAGCCTAGATCCACATTATAACCTCTTGCTTAGGGGTTTGGAGACTATCCAAACTCCGTCTGTTAAGAGTGCAACAGCACACTTGATCGACCGTGCACCTTACCTACTTAATCGATCTTAAACCACAACCACCACGTGTACCCCCGAAGGGTACCTCACCAATAACCGGTCACAGAGAGGATAGGCTCTCTGTGGGGCCACCGATTCCCGTGGTACCAGTCCTTTGCGCACTGGTCGGGCCTCGAAGAGTACCCGTGTTATAAAACAACAGACCTTTTCTTCCAGATTTAGGCTCTAGGAACCCTAGCGTCTGGTGCCCCTTTTTTCCCAGAGTGAACCGCGTCAAAGCATTTGCCATATTCCTACAGTGACAATTGGAACCCCCGGGGGTTTGGCAAGAAGATCAAGAAGATGCTTGGATATAATCTGGTTGTCTACAAATGTTTAACTGCGTTTGTGACAGTTCATGTACAGTCAAGTATTATCAGTCGCCAGTCTGAAATTACTACAGTCGAGTATAAATGTCAGATACCAGAAATCATTGAGGAACGAAGGGGGTCGAAATGGGAGTCATAAAGTTAGTGGTCTTCTTAGGTATACCCCTACAAAATAAAAAAACTTGTTGAGCAACAGATGGCGTTGTTTGAAAATAAAACTGTCAAACTAAAAGGGCACTGCCATGTTACAAAAAACTTTTGTAACAATTGTCTACATTAGACATCGATTTGTCTTCACAAAAGTCAAACTTTATATAAAAAAAATATTATTCTTAATAGCGTTCTGTTTTATATGAAGTTTGACTTCATATAAAACAAATTGATGGCTAATGTAATCGGGAGGTAATAAAATTTTTAAGACCCATGTTGGGACGTGGAAGAAACATAACATAATGATGTTAGTGTTAATGTTAAAGACTAAAAGATCAAAGTATATTTGAATCAAAAAAATTATTATTTTCGGTTTGGGGTGTCAGGTAAACTACCCCTGTTCAAAAACTATACAGCACTTCAAAACCATATACCAAAGGTACATACTGAATTTTATTTTGATATCTGAAATGATGTAGTGCCATACATAACCCACAGACATCATCGCGAAAATGGTTAAAATGGTTACAGGAGATCTCAAAACGTGATAATCCGTTCTAAATTTTTCACAATTACTATAACTATACTTTTAGGTAAAGTCAAATGGTATTTTGTATTTTGCTGCTATTTATTTATAGTGCGGTTTACAAGATCACTAATTCGTACATACTACAATTCTCTTCT
Organism: Phasia obesa; assembly: GCA_949628195.1. Taxonomy (NCBI): domain Eukaryota; kingdom Metazoa; phylum Arthropoda; class Insecta; order Diptera; family Tachinidae; genus Phasia; species Phasia obesa. Next base: position 122,735,085 of record OX451218.1, read on the forward strand.
ATAGCGCCAAGTTTATAACCTTTGAAATAAATAGCAAGTATATTTACTTTTTTATAGCTTTATTTATTACGACATATAATTATTTTATTTTTATATAAATATTCACATGAACAAAACCATTAAATTTATTGAAAACTGATGTAGGGCAACAACGATGTTAATAATTCGTAATGAAATGGAAATTTTATTTCTTTTTATTGGCTGGCATTTTACGAAATCAATTTAATCTGTAATAATTTAATAGCAAAAAATATACATATTTAAATACATCTTTTAATAAACATAAGCAATAAATAAAATTTAATTGTTTCATTTTATTGATTATTTAAAGATACGGATTTATATTCGAGTATTTTACTAAGAAACGAGTTTTGCCCTCTTAAATAATAATTTGAGTTTAAGGTGGATATTGTGTTTATTTCTTGTATTAATTTTTAGGTTAAGGTATACATTTTATGTAGTTTTTAATGTAAACGTATTGAATGAGGTGCGGACTAAAAGTGTTTATAAATTGTTTGAATATAAGGAATTTACAAAACAAAAGTATTTCTTCGCAGGGTGGGAAGAGGTATACACCTACACTAAACTGCTAAGACTCTTCTTCGAATATCCTCAAGGCTACGAAGTTCTAAGAGAACCAACTTTACAAAATTACATATATTTTCCTAGTTTCCTAGAGTGGATAACATTAAGCCAATTATGTTAATAGGATAAATTCCACTCTAAGTTTGCTCTCTCGGGACTATATCGTGGACAGAAGAATATATGTTCGGCATCTTCAGCCACATCTCCATTACAAAACAGACAGATCGGGGAATTTTCGTGTTCAAGACGGTACAAATATGTTCGAAAACAGCCATATCAGCCATGCACTGAGAAATTGAGTCAGGTAATAGTTGAGATATCCATGGCTTCTCTCAAGCCAAACTCTCACTTTTGGTAGCAATTTGTATGTCCATCTACCCTTCGTAGTTTCATTCCATCCATTCGTTAATGCTTGCTACTATCGCAGTGCTCTGTGCAGTTTCGTCCGTTGACGAACCCAGCTTCAAATGTGTCCAAGTCTACATTTTTATATTTCCCTTTCATGAGAAAAAAAATGTATTAACGTTTACAATTTATTATAAGATCTGTTCTAAAAATCACATAACCTAATCACATAACGTGATTTTGTTACAACTACTTCAGAAAAGTACCGAAACTGTAGACTAGAGTTATTAAAATGTAATAATGAATCACTAGTTCCAATTTTCACATATGGTCTCAAAGGCAGTACCTATTCAATAGTACCAATGTCAGTAGTGCACTTTCAAAGACAAGCCCCTGTTAAATGTCTATAGTCACTAGTACTGGGGCATTATAAGTTACTAGTACTGGTGTCAATAGTAAGACAGTAGTTTCATTATTTACAATTCCTGCAGGGTATTTACATATATAGATATACAGTGGGTGACAATATAATGGAAATATTTCTAAAGGTTTACATAAAAAAAAAAATCTTGTGTATTAAGGTTAAGGCCATATTTATAAAAAATATTTTTGATTTTACCACGGAAATCCTGAATTGTAATTTACCTTAACGCTCTACCTGCAACGCTCTAGTTGCTGCGCACCATGCTAAATTTTTAAATCGAAGTACATATTTAGAAGTTATCTGAAATTGCCCTTTGAAAGTAAAACATTTAAAAGAAAAAAAAATTTAATTTTTAATTAATAGCGTGCTATTAACCCAATTTAAAATTTAAAACCAAAAAAAAAAACTTTTTATAACTAAAAACATAAATAATACCTATGTGCTTCATATAAAAATTATAATTAATTATTGTAATGTACAAAACTGCAGTTTGATGTATAGCCAAAAATAACCTGTTCAATGCAATACGAATAATCTTGAACACATTTTCTGTTGCCCAAAAAAAAAAAGAGGTGAGTACAAGTGATTTTCATGTTAATAGGAAACAATAAAAACCAATTTATTCAATTAAGTAGTTATTCATGTTCACAAAATAAATTAAATTAATTTTAAATACATAATATTTATGTAAGTCTGTATAAAAAATGAATTATTTATGAAGATAAGGAAAAAAAGGAATAAATCACAAAAATTTGTCCTGATGTTGTTTTATTACACTTATAGAGGAATGTCCGTCAGCTGGTTTGTTTTTTGAAAAATTTTTCTTTGTACCTTTCAAAAGGTTTGTCAACAAAAAGTTTAAAGTTTTTAAGAAGACTTGTTAAAATAAAACAAGAAATAAATCTTTTTCGTTAACACGAAAAGGGTGTCATATACCCAATGCTACTGGCATAATTCAAGTACAAAGTAAAAACTTACTTTATGAGAAAAAATTACTTTTACAAATCAGATTACCCAGTAAGCATTTACAGTTGATGTTAGCATAAATACTTTAAAGCAGTTGATTAAATTGATATACCATTAAAATGCTGTTAACACAAACTTTTATTTTGTTGTTAATATTTTTATTATATGAAGAAATTTATATTTTTTAATGATAGTAAAATTTTAGCGGTCTACAAAAAACATAAGGCCTACTAAAACAAAAATTCTAGTGATTCTAATCATCTCTGCTGCTAAAGTTTGAAATGAATTGTAAAATCTAATATTTAATACTCTTAATAAATTAATCTTTTAATTGGCTATTGTGACTTGTTCTAATACTCTTCAAAATTCAGTTAATAAATTAATGTAAAAGTAACTAAAACTAAAAAAATTTAAAAACATAACAGCAAGTTCGGGATTAAGAGACAGACGGTATAATTAAAAATAATTATAAAAATTACTTACTATTTTTTTTTTCCTAATATATACGAGTATGCGTTTAAAAATAAAAATAAAATATTTTATTCGAATAATATTTATTCGAATAATTTTTTATTCGAATAATATTTTTTATAATCATATTACCTACCTTGTTATATCTATAAAAATATGCGTATTATAAGAAAGTAGACTTTACCAGGACCCCAGACAATCTACGGATGTAATGGTGGAACGAATTTACACAAGAATTGAAATTTCACGAAAATTTAGATTTTTACGAAAACAATTTTCACAAAATAAAATCAAAATTTCCAAAAAAGAAATTAACATAAATTATGGATTTCACTAAGAAACTCGAAAACTTCACCAATCAAATTAGGATTTCGAGTATGTGTTTAGATGTAAAAATACAATATTTTATTCGAATAATATTGATCCGAATAATTTTTTATTCGAATAATTTTATTTTAATCATAGTATCTACTTTGTTATATAATGTTTAAAATATTCCTTTGCAGCATAATTATAAAAATATGCGTGTTCTAGTAAAGTGGATTTTACCAGGATCCTAAAAAATTTACGGATCTATGTATGTACGTACATACATATGTATTATATGGTGGAAAGAAATCACATAAGAATTGAAATTTCACGAAAACTGAGATTTGTGCAATAAAAATTTTAACAAAATAAAATCAAACTTTCCAAATAAAAAGTTTTAACAAAAATTATAGATTTATGTTAAAACTTTTTGAGAAACTCAAAAACTTCACCAGTAAAATTGGTATTTCGACAAAAATGAAAAATTCGAAAAAAGCGAAAATTAAAAAAAAACTGAAAATTTTACAAATATTTAAGATCGAATTTAACAGTCGAAATTTCACCAAAAAATCGAAATTTCAAAATATAAAATCACTAAAACATCGAAATATTAACAATAAATTGGATATTTCGCCAAGAAATGTAGATTTTGCGAAGTATCAAAAATGTAGCAAACAAAAAAACATTTAAAAAATTTCACTAAAAATCGAAATCGAAATTTCTCAAGAAATCAATATTTCACCTTAAATCAAAAAAAAAAAAATCAAAATCTTTAATAAATAAAGATTTTACCAAAATAATTTAGATTCCATCAAAACTTAAAAAACGAAGTTAAAAATTTTACACAATTCAGATGAAGCTAAGAGGTTTCTTAATCTTTTTCTCGACTTTTTTAAGAATAATATTCACCCCTCGTTCATATATTTAATCTCTAACATTATTAATAATTTCAAGTTACAAGGGTACTTCATAAAGGTAAATTTTTGTTAACTGGGTTGTTGGCAATTTAACACTTATAATGAGTTTTTTATTCCATTTTTTTTTTAAGTTTCCCTCTAAGGCATTCTGTTTAACCTTTACAATTGATGAAACATGTCCCTCAACTAGACCCTGTATCAAGAAACAAATTATTAACCGCAACAAATCAAAACTGAGCAAGAACAACAAAAAAAAAGAAAAAAAATTTTATCTTAAAACACAGATATAAAAGAAAATAAAAAATTAAAAAAAAAACAACATGATTACAAATTCAACTTGAAACTGAAAAAGAATTACTAGAGATCCAACAACAAGAAACAAATTTGCTGTGCACAGACATCAAGCAAAAATCTACATCAATGTAAATACGTGCCGGTGATGTTGTTGAAAACGACGACTACCCATCTGACTATTTTCTCGTAAATTCTAACAAAACTACAACAACTTTGTCGTCACATCACGCAAACTTCATGCGACCAATGTCTGCCTGAGTCAAAAAACGTAATGTGATTGTTAAAGTTTTTTTTATTGCTGCCACATCTGCTGCTACTGCCGGTTAAATTAGACTGTTAAGGTTGTTAATGTTTCTGCAGGCAGTTGTAAGACGACTGATGGATGTTAATGACGATTTACCAACTTGTGAATATGTCAACGTTAGGATATCGATTGACATAGATTTTCAATCATGTAATTTTCTCGTATTGTTTCTCAATTTTTTTCTTACAGATGAAATTTAAAGTCACGTTTAAGTTCGTTTTATTCTCTGTAAGAAAGAAATTTTAATTACAAATTAAAAATTTTAATTTTTAATACTCAGATGGCGCTAAAAAATATGAATTACTTACTGTTGTATAATTTGATTATTTTGTAAAATGCGTACTTAAGTAATAATGTGATTACGTAGTTTTTGTTATTTAGCGTTAATTTTTAAAATTTGGTAAGAATACTACGACTTGAGTGTGGCTATAAAATTCTGTTATTGTTAGTTTCTTCCTAGTTTAGTTGCATTTTTCTCTTATAGGTGCTACTCTACATATGTAAGTCTTACAATAGGTGTGGAATACTTTCAAAGCAAAATATTATCAGGACGCCCACGACGTGGCGGGCACAGCTAGTTATAAATAAAATTCTAACTTAATTATCGAGCATACTAACGAACACTTTTTGCTAATCAACCATTTTTTGGAATCGAATTCACGGCCCCCAGACTGTTAGACTAGAATGGTACCTATTACAGTACTGGGGCACTTAATTCATATTTTATATGACCGAAAAGCTATGAGTTCAGTTCATATTTGTAATGATCAAAACTTTTTTTCTGCGCATTGGAGGAGGAAATGAAAATATCATATGAAAATAATTTTCTAAGTAAATAATCAAATCAATAAAACTCTTCTGAAAATCATTTTTAAGTTGTCATTAATTAAGTATATGTATTACTAGCTATCCCCGGTGCGCTTCGCTACACCCATCCAGAAAAAACACAATAAACACTTGGAAGAGAAGTATGACCAAATTTTAACGCGAAAACGCACGCTATTCTAATAAAAAATTTTACTTTTAATGGGATGTGCCACTCCCAGTATTCTTATCCAGTCTGTATTTTTCTAGACTATGCACATTAGTATGAGGGTTACTTGTGCAAAGTTGCAAGACTATACCTAATGTAGTCCTCTAGGTACGCGATAATAATTTTTCACTTTGCATAGGAGGTACCACGCCCTCCATTCAAATTCAGTCTGTATTTTGTTAGACTATGTACATTAGTATGAGGGTTATTTGTGCAAAGTTGCAAGACTATATCTAATGTAGTTCTCTAGGTACGCGATAATAATTTTTCACTTTGCATAGGAGGTACCACGCCCTCCATTCAAATTCAGTCTGTATTTTGTTAGACTATGCACATTAGTATGAGGGTTACTTGTGCAAAGTTGCAAGACTATACCTAATGTAGTCCTCTAGGTACGCGATAATAATTTTTCACTTTGTATAGGAGGTACCACGCCCTCCATTCAAATTCAGTCTGTATTTTGTTAGACTATGCACATTAGTATGAGGGTTATTTGTGCAAAGTTGCAAGACTATATCTAATGTAGTTCTCTAGGTACGCGATAATAATTTTTTACTTTGTATAGGAGGTACCACGCCCTCCATTCAAATTCAGTCTGTGTTTCTCTACACAATGTATCTTAATATAGGGGTTACTCATGGAAAATTCCAAGGCGCTACCTATTGCAATTCTCTAGATCCAGGATAGTAATGTTTTACATTATATGGGGGTACCACGCTCACTATCCCAATTCAGCCTATGTTTTTCTAGAGTATCCGCATGAGTATAGGGTTTACTTGTACCCACTTTGAAGACCATACCTATTATAGTTCTCTATATACATAATAATCATTTTTCACTTTGTATGGGAAGTACTACGCCCACTGTCCCAATTCATTTTGTATTTTGTATTTTGGCAGACTATGCTACTCTTGCAAACTTTCAAGGCCTTATCTACTGGAATTCGCCTGGAACACGATAATAATTTTTCACTTTGTATGGGCGGTACCACGCCAACTATTCCGGCTATAACTCATGAACCAATACGCATACAGAGACCGTTTGTACATAAAAACCTTGGTATTGCCGTCACCTTTCATATAAACTTTACAGAAACAAAATCGGTTGTAACACAATGCAACTTATTTTTATATATTTAAGATTAATCAATTTTGTATGGTTGTTTTAATCGATTAGTCGAGAAAAATTTAAATTGTAAAATCGAATAATTGTTTGCCCGATTAAAATCAAAACCTATTGTAGTATGTCTTTAAGGAAACTGGAATTACACTATTTTCAAAGTAATTATGTTTGTAACTTCATTAACTACGAAAATTTGTAATGATAAAAACAATAAACATTTGAACACATTTTTTTTTTGGAAAAAGTTTATAAATAAAAAGTTCTTAGTAAATTGTATTCATTTTTAGCATTAACTAATTTTGTGTCAAAATGGACTTAGACTACTTTCAAAGAAAACCTTTCAATTTCTTAGTTAATGTTGGTGATTTACTGTTCATAAATCCCTTAATTAAGTGTGGCTTTAGCAATTAATTGGATATTGTTGTTTTCAATATGCCTGCCTACTTAAAAGCATACGTGTGTTATTTGCAGTTATATTTTCACTGGAAACAAAAATATTGTTTCACTTATACGGCTCATTAAATTGCTCTTTTTGTTAGTTTTGTAGGATGTTGACGAACATTTATACGAACGAATATTACGAATAAATCAATATTAACTCAACATTTCCTTGCACAAACAATCACAAGCTATTAATTATAAGTATTTGTCTTGTTTTTACCTGCAGAACATTTGCAATCAGTTGAAGTTTGTTTCAAAACTTTAAATATTTTCTTAAAGAGTTTGTTGATTATAAATAACGACTTATAAATTGCAAGTTTGTGAATTACTTTAATATAGAGCATGCAGTAATTTCCTTTAAGAAGTGTTTTTTTTTTAATTTTGTAGCGATTAGCAATTTTTAGGGTTCCGTATCCAAGGGGTAAAAACGTAACCCTATTATTTTCGCTACAAAGTCTGTCTGTCCGTCCGTCTGTCAGCGCCATTTATCTCTGAAATAGGTAGACTCTTGAAACAGATGTATAACTGTTGCCGCTATACCAACATATACTAAAACTTATAGGGGGTTCCATTAGAGACGTGTTCTTCACATATATGAGTTTATTTCTTAAAGTGCAGGAGGCATGCCATGTATTACTATGGCCGCTATAGCAAATAGTGAAAATTAAGGGGTGTTCCGACAGTGACATGATTTGCATAAATGTGGCCTTATTTTCGAACCATAACAGTCTTGAAATTTTCACTGATAGTATATTACTACGGCCTCTATAACAAATAGCAAAAATTAAAGGGTTTTCCGACAGTGACGTGAATTTCATATATCTGGTCTAATTTTTGAACTATAATAGGTAAGCGCTTGAAATTTTCATGGCCTTTATAAAACAAAAATAAAAAAATTGTAAATATTAAAGGGTACTCTGACAGTGTCGTGATTTGCACGTATGTAACCTTAGTTTTTGAATCGTAATAGGTAGACTCTTGAAATTTGTACAGAAGATATGTTGCCAAGGTCGCTAAAAATAAAAGCGTGTTCCGATAGTGACATGTCTTTCACATATATTGCCTTATTTTTCGAATTGTAATAGGTAGACTCTTGATATATTCATAGAAATGGAGTCGTCATGGCCGCTATAACAAATAATAAATTTATTAACGGGTGTTTCGACAGACACAGTATATGGATGTATATGGCATCACTTTTTGCAACCGTAATAGGTAAGTTCTTGAAATTTTTACTGTAGATGCGTTGCCATTGGCCCTATAACAATTAAAGGGTGTTCCGCAATAACATGTTATTCACTTATACTGCCTTATTTTGTAAACTGCAATTGGTAGGCTCCTCACATTTTCATAGAGGCTAGGCTTAAAATTGTAGTTTTAAAGTATTCAAATACATTAAAGACCATAAAAAAGAACGGCCAAGAATTTTGCCTATTGAAACTTAGCTATATAACTGCCTAAAAAGAAAGACTGGTACTCTCATCGCCTTTTTAACTATCTGCTAATACGTTTCAAAATTTTAGCCATATACATCAAAATAAATCAACTATTGGGACACCCATTAATATCAAATTTCTAATATTTATAATTGTTATTATACCGAACATAGTAGTTATCTCTAACTTGCAATTGTTTGTCTATAGTGCTTTCAAAGATAGGGCCTTATAAGTTAAATTATATTAATTATGGGGACACCCTTTAATTTCCAAATTTAAATTTTAAACTTATTGTTATACCGAACTTAGCAATACAGGTTCTTTGTAAATTTCATATGTCTGTCTATAACTGTTCAAAAGTGTGGCCTTATACATCAATATACACCTACTATGTAGAGACCCTTTATTTTCCAAATTAAAATTGTATACTTGTTGTTGTAGCGAATTTAGCAATACAGGTTCTTTGTATGTTTTAACTGTCTGTTTACAGACTACCAGATGAATGCAGAGTGGCAGAGGTGATGGCGGTTCTAAAGGCTACCGAACTGGTGTCTGGACATGTCTCAGAAGGAATGGAGGTCACACTGTATAGCCAAGTGGCACTTAAAACCCTAAAAGGACACAGTGTCAAATCAATGCTGGTAAGCGAGTACAATGGGGCTAATAATGTGCTGGCGGACAAGTATAGGGTCAAATTGTGCTGGGTCCTGGGTCATTGCAATGTTGAGGGCAATGAAATTGCTGACAAACTGACTAGGCTGTGCTCGGAGGAATACAATTTAGTTAGGGTAGTATCGGTGAACCCATCGATTAGCCACTACTATAGGTTTATATCCGTTTGGATGGTTAAGAGAAGTAACCTATCTTGGGAAATTAGGGGGGATTGCAGAATCTTACAGGCAATTTGCCCGAGACTAGACGCTGTAAAAACCAAAGTACTTCTGGGCTTGGATTGAAAATTTCTGAGTCATGGTAGCTCACTTCTCATCGGTACATCGGACTTTTGTAGGGTGTACATGGACGAAGAAGATTTTCAAAACTGTAGAGCATATTATATGTCACTGCCCGGTATTACAACAAAACAGGTTTAGATGGCTAAGCGAAAGATTTCTCGATGGGCTCTTCAACATCGCGCGGTGTAAAATCGATGAAATCGTCGTCTTCATCAAGGAAATGGGGTGGCTTAGGGATAGGTAGCAGTACGGATATAGATTTCTCTTTTTCCTTTTATTTTCTTAGTTTTAGTTAGATGAAGGAATTCACATTTGGCCCTCCGGCTTTCAAGTGGATATGGCATTTCTGGCACAACCTTTATTAACCTAACCTAAACTAAACCGTCTGTCTATAATGGTTAAATAGATTGGCCATATACATACTATAACATCAATTGTTGGAACACCCTTTATAAAGGTTCAACAGATAGAAAAGACGTAACCTAGAATTTTTAAATTATGTTATAGTTAGTTAGCTATAGTGATATACACTTTTTGAAAACGTTAAAAGTGGTGCCTTTTATGGTTCATAATACACGAAGAAAACATGTGTTGTATGGGGTATCCTTTAATTTTTAAAATTATGAACTTTTCTTAATATGGGACCTTTTTATTAAAGGAGAATTTTTCAAAATCGGTTCAGCAATGACTAAATTATGCGGGCACAAACCACCTATCTACAGGAACCAGCATTTGGTGAAGATGACGCGAGTTCAATGATTTTTCTTCATCCAAAAAGTGCTCAACGCGCCTAAAGAAGTTTTCACAATTTTACAAGGTTTCAAAATTGCACTAAAAAAATTGGAATTCCTTAAATTTTTTATATACCATGCTATATGTCCAGAAATATAAATTTTGTTTTTGCAACTTTTTTATAAAAATAATTATGAATGAATTTAAAAAAAGTAAGATTTCAGCTGAAATAAAATTAGTCAAATTTTAACTCCAAAAGATTTGATCATTACTATAAAAATAGTACCTATAAACATTATCAAGCTCTAAAAAAATTTCATCTAAAATGGGTTTATACATACATACACATTTATGTAAATATCAGAAACATCTAACTTTTTAAAAGTAAATAGATATTATTTATTTGGCAAAACAATACACTATTTGCATTTCAAAATTTTGTCTTTTTGCTGTTCTGGTTTGCTTTAATAAGACATACTAAATCTCTATTTATTATTATAATTTTTTTCTTTGTTTTTCATACACATACAGTAAATCTTGTGGTAAATTTCTATTCTATTTTGGATTTATTTGTTTCTAAATTGTCTATACACAAATCGTTGTATTGGTCTCACTTAATACAGTTTGACCACATGCAAATAAAATCCAAGTGAGCATTGTAACAATATGCTTTTTGTATGTTTTGTTCTTTTTACATTGTATTTGCAGATTTTATATCATTTGTATTGGATTAATAGGTTTTAAGTTTCTTACTGTCATACCACAAGTTCACATTAAAAAAAAGACTATTAAAACTGTTTTTTTTTTTTAATTTAAACCCAGTAAAACATTTTCTTATTTCTTTGTGAATGTTGTAAAAGGCAAGCACTACTGGTATTCTCAAACGGTCAACCAATTCACGATTTTTTTTCTGGAAATATTATAAACTAGCTGTGTCCGTCACGTCGTGGGCGTCCTAACAATATTTTGCTCGATTTTGCTTTGAAAGTATACCACACCAATTGTTAGACTCTCACTTTAATAGTGCTTCAGTTATGGTTCATGTATTTACTTTATATAAAGGTATCCATCCCTGGATAAAATTCTAGAATTTATAAAAAATTCTAAAATTCTAAAAATTATTGTAAAGCTCTGAAAAGTTATTTAAAATATTTTAATAGCAATGTAATTCCATAAAGTAAAAATAAACATCAAATACAAATTTTATTCAATTAACGATTTGGCAGTAAAGCCATATTCACACTATTATACTGAGTATTAAGACTTGTCAAATACTTAATTCCAATGAGAAAGTGTCATAGTGTGAAACCAGTATGTTATCAAAATGTGAAATAATACGGAAAGAAATTTGACATCTCATAATACCAAACCATTTTTAGAAAATTTTCTATACGATAACATTTTTCATTTTATCAGGGTTGTGTTTTTTTTTAAGCAAAGAACCAAGCTGAGTGAGTCGCAGCCGATAGTTCGCCGCCGCTGATGATATTTTTTCTTTGTCCTGCACTTGCCTTAAATTGCCATCAGTCTTATCGCCTACGTATGTACTTTGTTTCTGCCATGCCTAGAAATTGTTGAATGTAAGTATTATTTTTTTATTTCGTTTTTTTTTTTTTATTAACCGAAAACTTTAACGACCAAACCACCTCACAAAATGTTGTTAAAATCCATCCAGATACGTATTTTCTTTATATAAGGGGATAACAATCTAAAATTTTTATGAAATTCCAAATATTATTATAAACCTTAACAGGTGTTTAAAATATTTTAATAACAATGTAATTCCACAAAGTAAAAATACAAATCATATACAAATTTTATTCAAGTGGCGCCATCTGTTGTGCAACCATGTTTAAAATATCCCAGTATTAAAACCAGTAAAAACTACTGGATGGATTTTAACAAAATTATGTGCATCCTGATTTCCATATAGATACTTTTTTTGCCGCAAAAATATCTCATTTCCAAAAGAAAGTGGAGAAAAAGCAGTGAAAGTATGCAATTTCCGGTTTTAAAGTGGGATATTTTAAACACGGTTTTGCAACAGCTGGCGCTGTTTTAAAATACAAATAACAAAACATGAATTACTTACTGCCAAATCGCCAATTGAATAAAATTTGTATTTTTACTTTGTGGAATTAGGTAGTTATTAAAATATTTTAAACACCTTTAACAGAGGTTTACAATAATATTTGGAATTTTATAAAAATTTTAGAATTTTATCCAGGGATGTGTACCTTTATATAAAGTAAATACGTATACGTATACGTGAAGAATTATAAGAGTCTTAAAATTTGATGTGGATTACTTTTAAAGCAAAATCGAACAAAAAATTGTCAGGACGCGCACATTATATGTTGGCATTAAATAGATGTTGGGGAGGTTTCTTGAAACGTATGCTTTTTAAGCAAGTTTGCAAAATATACTAAAATATGCTTTAATTACTAGGACACAAGCAACATCGTCTTATAGATAATTTGCTTAGATAGCAAAATATCAGAAATTTCTGCATTAAAAGCAAATATGTTAAATATGCTAAAGCTTACTTTTAACATTAGTATGTTGATTTGCCTTTACGACATGTCCAAAGAAATTGACTGGTGAGCGTCCTGTGGCAGTTACCAAAACCCATAACATTAGTTATGCAGGCACCTGCCTTCGCAGGGAAATTCACTGGTCTATATTTTATTTGTATCTGCTCTCGAAACACTACAGTTTTGCGATATTTTTTTACGACTTACTGTAATTTGAAAATTTGTATCTTTTTTTATAAACTTATATCGTTGGAAGCAACATTTTTGATTGGGAAGTTGAGTACGTTTGTAAATAATCGCACAACATTATACTTTGTGTAGACACCTCGTTTATAAAACAGAGTTGAGGCCACAAGTGCAAACCGAATGTGGTCAATAGAAAGAAGTAAAAACAAGAACAATTACACTAACCCACACATATGTAAGTATGTACAGATATTTACAGATATTTACACATATGCATAGGATTATGCTTAAATTCGTATTTTATTGCCTTTCTTGCCAGAATCATTTATTTCTTTCACTTATGTGTTCTCTTAAATTAAATATGATTTTATATTGAGACAAGAGTAAACAATTCAGATGTAAATAACACCCACAAATTTGTAAAATAAATGTAGAACATGGGAACAAAGAACGGTTTCCAATGTGCATGACTACAGTGTATAAGAAAAAAAAAGCAACAGTTGAACGATAATAACGAAAATAATATTTATTTAATTAATATATTATTTAACATTATTTAATAATATTTATTAAATATTTATTTAATTATTCTTAACCCCATAGAGTTAAGGGTGTTTAAATTAGTCAATTATAATTTCAGCCACACTTAGAAGAAACATGTTGAAATCCTAACAAACGATAGCTTTGTAAATGTAAATGTATATGTTTATTTTTCTATTACTTATTGGTATTTTATGAACCAGTTTTAGGTCTCCACTGTTACTTTCTTTGTATTTGGGTACAAATATTTTTAAGCTTGACATGATTACTAATGTTCGTCTGGTTAAACTAAAGAGGCTTAAGTTGTTCCAACTACACATTCATTTTGTTATACATGCAAAAGTAAAAAATATATTATACCTTTCATGTTCTCTTTTTCATAATTATAAATAGAGTTACCATGAAACTGAAAATAGTTTAAAGAATCTTTGAAAAAAAATTTTTATATTTTTTTTCCTTAACCCTAAACCCACTTACTTTGTCGAATCAACGATTATCCTTTACTAATATTCTTTAATTTCATGTTTTCTGACTGTAGTTTGCTCTTTCAACAGCTTTGGCGATCGCAAAACTACTGAACTGTTCACATTTTCAGGCCTATTAGTTGTGTTAAAGTGTGATTTTTTTACAATTGTGGATGCCAAAACGAAGGAAATGATACTTAATTTTAAACCTCAAAGTTTAAAATTGGATGAGTTCGAGGTGGGATACGTCGACAAAGAAAATCCTTATGGCAGTGGCACATAGAATCCCGTTATACTTTGACGTATTCAACTGAGGTCAAAGTAACGTCGGAAGAGGTTGACACAATGAGTACTTTGTTGACGGATATTAAATCAGGAAATGAAACCGATGAAAAGCTTTGTTTACATTTTACTTTATTTAACTAAATTATTTTGTTACAATTTATTTTATTTTTGCTGCCTCTCAAATTATTCAACATACGTCAAAAGATACCCAACTTTCGTACTTTGCGTTGACGGAGTCGCACTGATTACGACAACGCTTATAACAAACCTTGTATTTCAACTTTCTTGCCCGTATGACGGATTTTATGCGCCCGGCCTTTATTGTGTCAAAAATAAGAAAGTTCATTTAGGGTTAAAATCTCATTACGACATATAAATAAATTGGATTGATATTGCATACTTTAGGGCTGCCTTGACGGACTTAAATAACTAACAGTATGTACAGTGGAAAAAAGTAATTTAAAATTTAAAATGGACTATGGTCCAGACGACCATTTAATTTGGGAAAAATTTAAATTATTTTTCAAGTTCTTCTTAATGCTTTTTGAATCTAACAGTACAAAATTAAACCTCACAAAAATGCAATTCAATTTGCTAATATTAATTAACTGTTTAATGGTTTCTTTAACATTTTCTAATAAATTAAAAATATGTTTGGGAAACAAAGTTTCGTGAAGTTCTTAATTAAATAGATACACAAATTAAAATATATATATAAAAAGAAAGTTAATATGAAGAATTAATTAGAAATAACACAATCCAGAATTATAAAAAAATTATAAACCTTTACATATAATAAAACTGTACCAGAACAGTTTCTGTTGCTGGTGCAGAGATTAATCGATATGGAGTATAAAACACCTGACCGTCTGTCTGTGTTCGCATCACGTAAAAATGTGTGAAGGTACCTAGGTATCGGGTTCAAAAATATCTCTTTTCCACGAGAAAATGTAGATAAAACAGTGAAATTATGCAATTTTATTGATTTATTGGTGGTGAAAACTTGGCAGCACATTTTATCTTAGTAAGCGGGAAATTTTTGATTTACCATTAAATATGGCTACTCTATATCCAATAAAATTGCTAGGGTTAAATGAATACAATGGCCAATGCCAGATTGATAATAAATACACCATAGAACATTGCTGTCCCAAACATTTAGTTCTTTTTATAGACTTTGTGTATAAACTACAAGCACACAACCCTTTTTTCATTTTCATGTTAAATAATTTCTAAAACACATTTACATTTCCATTTTCTTTTCTATGCAAAACCCTGATTATTGCTTGTATTATGCCATACCTATGACTTAAATTTGACAAAATGCCAGAGATACATTTATAAACTATAAACTGTGTTTGCTAAATTTGTTTCTCATTATACAGGCAACGTTAAACTGAAAAAAGCATTAAGTTTCTTCCTTTATTCTATTCCTTCTCTAATTTCATAACTTTGCAAAACAAACACATTAATCCTATTGAATTGAAATAATTATGTTTTATTTGAACATGCAATTGTAAATGGAGCAATTTATTTCATACACCTGGTAGCTCCATTTCGAAAGTTTTTGTTTAAAAGTTTTCTATGTTTCCTTTATTTTCTATGGTTTTTTAATGTTGTTTAAATCTTCTTTTTATAATCTTATAATACATTAAAATGTCATTTATTTCTAAAATGCATTTTCTTATATAAAAGCTGTGCATTTAAAATCGGGACTCATTAAGCTCCTAATAACCTTTTATTAAAAAGATTACAATACGATTTAATTTTTAAATAATATTGCTATAAAATATAGAAATGAAATTAGTTTTGCAATTCTTCTATAGTTTTTTACATGTGATTTATATCTAGATTAAAATAAGGGATAAACGATGATACGCGAACTTTTTCCTTGACTTAACACATAACCATATCTTATGGTGGATTTGGAGGCTGAAGCCAAAAAGACTCGGATAAATTAGCCGCACAAAGTGCCAGTAAACAGTTTGGTATTTATAATTTAAACTCAGTTTATTGTTATGTAATTACTAGCTATCCCAGGTGCGCCTCGCTACACCCATCCACAAAAAATACAATAAATACTTGATAGAAAAGTATGGCCAACATTTAACGCGAAAACGCCTGCTATTCTCAAGTCAAAAATGTTCCCATCCAACCTGTTTTTTGCTAGACTATACGTATTAACACGATCACAATTTTTTACTTTCAATGGAATGTGCCTCTCTCAGTATTCTTATCCAGTCGGTATTTTGCTAGACTATGCAGATTAGTATGAGGGTTACTTGTGCAAAGTTTCAAGACTATACCTAATGTAGTTCTCTAGGTAGGCGATAATAATTTTTCACTTTGAATAGGAGGTACCACACCCTCCATTCAAATTCAGTCTGTGTTTCTCTACACAATGTATATTAATATGGGGGTTACTGATGCAAAATTCCAAGACGCTACCTATTGCTGTTCTCTAGATACAGGATAATAATTTTTTACTTTATATGGGGGTACCACGCTCACTGTCCCAATTCAGCCTATGTTTTTCTAGAGTATACGCATGGGTCTGGGGTTAACTTGTACCGACATTGAACACACAATAATAATTTTTCATTTTGTATGGGAGATACCACGCCCGCTGCCCCAATTTATTCTGTATTTTGGCAGACTATGCGCCTTAGCGCAGTTCGCCAGGAACACGATAATAATTTTTCACTTTGTATGGGCGGTACAGCGCCAATTATTCCGGTTATAACTCATGATACACGTACAGAGACCGTTTTATTGACGTCACCTTTTATAAAAACATTGCAGAAAAAATAACTGTAAAAATGTCGGTCCGGTAGTAACAATTATAAACAACCACAAAACAGTGGTCCTGCCATTACCATTATAAAAGATTTTTAATCTTTAGATCTTTCATAACAATTATAATTAATTTTTAGTTCTTTTTTTTTTAATTTGGTAACCATTATAACAGATTATTATTTATTTTGATTTTCCGTAACCATTATATTTAATTTTTTTTTTTTGGTCTATGATAACAATTATAAATGATTTTAATTTTTTTAGGTCCTTAATGTATTCACGATAATTTATATGAGGGTTCCTTAACTAAAGGGTAAAAACGTATCCCTATTGTGTTCGCTACAACGTTTGTTTTATATCTGGAACCGTAATAGGTAGACTCTTGAAAATTTTACAAAAGATGTATAACTGTCGCCGCTATAGCAACAAATACTAAAACTTTTAGGGTGTTCCGATAGAGACGTGTGAATTACATATTTCGCACCCTCAAAATACTAAAATTTTCAGGAGAGACAAAAAACTGTTTATATGCAAAAGCAATACACTTAACACAAAAATAGACATAACTGTATTTTTCCAGTTTAAGAAGATAGTAATGTGAAAGAAATTTTTGCAGTAGTTAGAGATATGTACTCTGAATTAATTTATGGAAAAAAGTCAGTTTTGGAAAATTTTGAGTTGTGACCCTTTTATATTTAAGGTGCGATATATGTTTATTTTTTCAACTGTTTGAGGCATACACTTCAAATTTACAAACAGTAATTACAAATTAGTTCGCTATATAAACAAGTATAAAAAAGAAACCTACAAATTAAAGGGTGTCCCGATAAGTTTTGAACGATAATAGGTAGACTCTTGAAATTGTTACAGTTGATGTGTTGCCATCACCACTATAAACCCCCGTCTTCATTAGCTATTAACATGTCTTAACAAAAGTCAAACTTCATATAAAAAACAGTATTAAAATTAGTGTTTTTTTTTCATATGAAGTTTGACTTTTGTTAAGGCATGTTAATGTCTAATGTAGACAGGGGGTAATAATTAAAAGGTGCTCCGGAATAACATGTTATTTACTTACAATGCCCTATTTTTTGAACCGCAATAGGGAAGCTTTTGATATTTTCATAGAAGGTCCTTATATTTAGTAGTAAGAGTAAATTTACAAAGATTTTATTTTACAATATCTTTTGTAACAACAAGTAACGAAAATAAATTTAATAAAAATAAAAGAGTGTTCCTTAGATGACGCAAATTTGAGCAGTTTGACCTTCTGTGCTAAACGTTATAGGTAGACACTTGATCTTTAAACAGGGTATTTTGTATATGATCTTGTATAAAAAATAATTAAAACTGTAAGGGTGGCCCATAAGACTAACAACTTTTAATTTTAAACGATTTAAAGGTGCTGGATATTTTAAGGCACCTTTTTTTCGAAAGCGGTATATTTTAAACACGGTTGCGCAACAGATGACGATGTTTTAAATAATGACAAAATGTGAATTGAAAACGGTACATTCTAATCACCGTTACGCAACATGTGGTGCTGTTTTTAAATAATGACAAAAATGAATTACTTACTGCCAAATAGCCAATTGAATAAAATTGTATTTTATTTGTATTTTTACTTTGTGGAATTACATTGCTGTTAAAAAATCTTTTAACACTTTTTAGGGAGCTTCACAATAGTTTTTAGAATTTTATATAATTTTTAGAGTTTTATTCAGAAATCGGTAGCTTTATATAAAATAAATACGTGTATGTGAAGCACTATAAAAGTAAGAGTCTTAAAATTTGGCTTGGATTACTTTCCAATTAAAATCAAAGAAAATATTTTCAGAACGCACACAACGTGTGTAAGCTAGTAAAGGGTGTCCGCCGGAAGGTATACTACTTTGTTTTGGCGCCATTTTGGTAAACATTAGTCTTGACAGTTCATATTTGGCAGTCGTGAAGTAAACACGTTGCAAATTTATTGTGAAAAAATATTCGTTAAACCATCGAGTCTTAATCTGCTCTAATGACGCGCATGACAACCCCGATTTTCATGAAAAAATCAAAATGAGGGACGAGGCACATTTTCATTTGAATGGATATGTGAATAAACAGAATAGTTAGTTCTGGACAATGGAAAACCCTCAACTTATTCATCAGTCACCTTTGCATCCACTAAAAGTGTCATTCTGGAGTGGAATTTGGTCAGAAGGAATCTTTGGACCTTACTTCTTTGAAAATGAAATCAGCGTAACGGTAACTGTGAATGGGGAGCGATATCGTGATATGATTGCATGCTTTGGACTTGATAAACATGTGGTATAACTAAGACGATGCCACATCGCATACACGCAGGATTACAATGGAAACAAACAAAGTAGTATACGTTCTCGGCGGACATCTTGTATAATATAAAATCAAATGTGTTGAAGAGTCCTTGAAGTGTTTTTTTTATATAAAAATTGTCAATACTAAATTCCCACTCGTACAATTAAACCATTATAAAATACTGAAAGTAAAATTTTATCCTAAATCTTTTTAATAATTCTTTATGCGTAATACCAAAACTGACCTCACTGACATCAAGTTGGTATTATTTATCTTGACAGAATAACAACTTTGTCATTTAACTGAATTTGGGTTTAGCTTTACAAAAAAAAAAAAAAATAAATAAATAAAAAGTAAAAAAAATTCCAAAGGAATAAATAAGATTTAAAAGGAATTAACTTAAATCTGGCATTTGCTTGAAGTGAACAACGTGCTTCGAATTTGCTTTTTATTTATGGCGATGACAAATGAAAGAAGGAAATAAATATAAAAAAAATGTTTGAGGTACTCGCTCATATAGCCAACCAACCGTGTGTCCAACTTAACCTTATTTTAAATTAAATGTTCTCATTATGATGACAAAATCGGGTTGAAAAGTGCATTTAACTTCAGGCACTTTTCTGTCAAAATTTTAACAATCTTTTCCTATAAAAAACAAACTACGAATGCATAGAATTAAAATGGCAAAAGCTTATAATTTATTAATTGAATCAGAAAGAAAAATCTTGCTTGATTAAAATAAAAAGAAAAACGAAAATTAAACAGTTGGAATGAAGACAAAATGAAAGAAAAAGTTTTATAAATGCATTTGAAATAAAATATTTAAATAAATTAAAACACAGTTGTTAGTTAAATTAATTTACAATGTAGCTGAAAATCTGCTGAGATTGCTGGCTGGCTGGCATAACAGAAGCACGACTTTGACGTGTTCTTAGAAACCATTTGTTAAATCAAGGATTTTAGTTTTGTATGCTTTAAATTCATCGTCATCGTCATCATCAGCACTAGAGAACCATTACTAGCAGCAGCAGTTGGAGTAGTTTTCGTGCAAACAAACAAGCAAATTGAATGTGGTTAGACAAGATGAAAGCATTGTAGTTTTTTAAAAAATCAAAAAATATGTTGCTGTCATTGTTTGAAGGAAGTTATTCTACTTCAAAAATAATAACTGGGATGGGGTAGAGATATGGGATGTTAACGTGTTTTTGACGCTTAAGATGAGTTGTATTATTATAGATACAGTTTGATGGTTAGTTGGTTGCATTGTTGTTTTTGGCAACGTTGTGTGTTTTTGTTTATTTTGCAATCACTTTAGATTCTTCCTTTAATTTTTTTCTATTTCCGGTTTTCTTTTTCTTATTTTTGCACGTTTGTATGGAAAATGCTCCCTTCTTTTGTTGGTTATGAAAACAAAAATAATAAAGAAAAAAAGAGCAAACTTTGTGCTTCATTATCCCATATTTGTGTTAGTAAATCCAGTTGAATTTGATAGGTTCTACTACCGGTCGTTGTGTTGTAGTTGTTTTGGGTTTATGTGTCGTCACTTTTCTAGTAGTTTTTGGTTTACGTGTCGTGGTTGTTGGTGTCGGTGTTGTTGTTTTAATTGTGCTTGTCTCTCGAGGGAATTCCAGCTGAGGTATATCCCAAATGTTTTGGCAACGTTGGAACTGCATTCGTGTATTTGGCTAAAGATATTTGATGTTAAAAACATTAAATTATTATGGATTATTTTTATTTTTATATTTTATTTAAAATATAAAAAATGTACTGGATAAATTTTTTTTATATATTTTATATGTGGCTTGTGTTTTTATTTTTGGTTTTTATAGCATTTGTACTTACTAGTATCCTGCAGGTAGCCGTGTTCATCAGCCGTATAGAATACCGTTATATATTTATGATTTGGTAGTGGGTGTGAAAAGAAACCCTTACGAGCCAAAAGTTGATTACT